>VZQC01001008.1:972406-1045110 GCA_009823505.1 Rhizomys pruinosus | reverse complement strand
AAAAAAAAAAAAAAAAAAAAAAAAAAAAAAAAATGAGGAGAACAACGTTTCAGGACTTATGGCCCTTCCTTCTGAGTCCTATGCAGATGAAGTCGCATATTGCTATTCAGAGCCATGGTCATTTTACTGTCCAGAAATCCATTTTAAATGGTAACAGGGATGGGGCCGGAGAGATGGCTCAGCGGTTAAGAGTACTGACTGTTCTTGCAGAGGACCTGGGTTCAATTCCCAGCACCCACATGGTGGCTAAGAACCATCTTTAACTCCAGTTCCAGGGGAATCCGACACACTCTTCTGACCTCCATGGCACTGCACAACACAGGTGCACCAACCTACATGTACATTCATACACATAAAAAAATAAAAAAATGTAAAAAAAAAAATGGTAACGGGCACAGAGCACACACATCTTTCTATAACGCAAACACCACTATGGTCCCATCCAAGGGTATCCACAACACCTAAGGGGAAAGTGCTGCCCCTTTCAAGAGACAAGGGACAGAGAGAAACATAAATAGTTCGCCACTCCCTTTATTTGAGAGAGGGCTTAAGGAGACACGCTAAAGTGATAATCTTCCAAACTTTGTTCCTGTGTGACAAAAACCTGTTAAACATCCTGTGAGGAAAGAAAAACTCAACAGAAATGAGTTTACTTCCCTGTCCTACTGGTGAGCATGCTGAAAGCACTAAGCTAGCTAAAACCATATAACAAGTACCTACATAAAATTCCCAGAGGGATTCTACAGTCCAGAAAGGGCTGTGAACAAAGACTAAGGTTCCATAAACATCCAATTTGGCAGTAGACCCTACTCTGGGAGAGTGAAAGACGGAAGTGAAGAGGAAGATAGCTTTGTGAAATCCCCATATTAGATAGAGTACTGCTCTAGCACACAAGTTTCTCTATAAAATGTATTTTCGTACAATTTAAATTTTATAATTAATTTTATGTGTATGAGTATCTTGCTGCACATACACCAAATGCATGTCTGATGCCCACAGAGCACAGAACAGGGCATCAGATCCCTCTGAATTAGGGTTACAGATGGTTGTTAGCTACCATGTAGGTGCAAAGAACTGAACCCAGGCCCATCTGTAAGAGCAGCAAATGCTCTTAATCGCTGAGCCATTTCTCCAGTGCTGAAAAAAATTTAAGATTTATTTTTATTACTTTTATTTTATTTTATTTATTTTTGTATGTGTATGAATGTACTGTCTGCATGTAGGTTTGTGCACCCGTGTCATGCAATGCCGCGGAGGTCAGAAGAAGGTGTCAGATTCCCCTGGAACTGGAGTTAAAGATGGTTTTCAGACGCCATGTGGGTGCTGGGGATCGAACCTGGATCCTCTGCAAGAGCAGTCGGCACTCTTAACTGCTAGGCCATCTCTCCAAGGCCCTATTTTTTTTTTTTTTTAATGTGTATGAACATACTGTCTCCATGTAGGTTTGTGCAACCCGTCAATCAGTGCACACATGCAGGTAGGTCCAGGGTTCATAGAAGATGGGGTGTCAAGAGGGTATCACCCCATTGGAACTGAGTAGTTCCTTCCTGGAATTGGAGTTAACAGACGGTTCTAAGCCGACGTATGCCTATATGCGGCTGTGGGGATCGAACCAGGTCCCGCTGCAAGAAGCCATGGTCGGCTCGCTCCTCTAAACCTTTGCTAAAGCTACACTCTCCTCATTCTCTCAGCCCAGACCCTACTTTTCCTTCAGTATTGACTTAGCTTTTGTTGAAGGTGAGGATGGGTGCTTGGAACACTCATACATGTGTGTACACATCTTTGCAGGCCTGAGGTTTGGATCCTTTTGGACATCACTCTGGCAAGGGAGTGTCTTGCTGCGCCCGGTTGGGAAGCCGACTCCATTCCCAGTACCCCAAACCTGTGAAGGACAGATCAGTGGCTATAGCCAGGGGAGGCGCTAGGAGGGAGCTTTCTCCTGGCAACAGGTGTGCTCCCAGCACAGCGCTGCTGCCACTTCCGTCCTGTCAGACCCAGGCCACTGGGAAGGGAATGACAGTTCCTCTGACCTGCTTGCTGAATTTCTGAGCAGGACCCTGAATGGGAAGAGCCCAGGAGCCTTCGACTAACAGGTCTGAGTGAGCGCATCTGAAAGCAAGGAGCCCCGTAAACAGTCAGCCAGTGACCATCACCACCACTATGCACCCTCCGCACAGCTCCAGCTTGCCCCTGCCTCAGCACTGGGGGCCCCTGTTGAGTATACTGGGTGGCCCAAGTTGGTTAACAGACCAACTGCTCACTCCCCACATGCAATCTTGGAATTTTTCGACACGCCACATCGTCATCCAAGGTCTGGGGGAGAGGAACTCGCGAGGCCCACCTTCCCACGAACCTGCTGCCCAACACCATACATAGAATCCACTGGTGAGGGCACGGAATTGTAAGTTAGCACAAAGTTCCTCGACAACATGTACATGATCAGTATAAACACGACATCACGCATTGGGCCTTTGGTACACCTCTCGTTCAGATTGGTTTGGAACCAAAAGATGCAATAGTGATTCACCTTACTCGTGTCAGGAGGTCTATGTGCCCGATGAGGCAGCGAATAGAACTGGTGAGAGGAGAGGACACAAGACATTACAAGCCACACCATGTATGGTTAATTAGGTCCTCAGCCCACAAAGTGGTGCTCAAGCCTGTGGGATTCAGGTCAATGCGCAGGCAGATAGGGGACAAGAGGCTATGGTCTTGCGTCTTCATGGGTCAAGGCTTCAGCCTCAGGGACTTGTAGGCCCCATCCCGCCAGCCTATTAGTCCTTATTAATCAACTTGGACTACGGCTGCAGGGGAAGCAACCAAGGACGAGCTCCTTTGAGTATCTATCCTTTTTCATTATTTATTGTTATATTCTTGTGAGATCCTTTGATCACCAGGTCTCACACAGGCGGTGTGCGACGTCTGGGGGACACGACGTAAGGGATACCAAACTGCCGTTCATCTCCAGGTGAACTACAAAAAAAAAACAAAAAAATAAATGCCTAGGGATGTGAGTTTGTGGTAGAGCAACTGCCTAATAGCATTAAAAGATGCCAGCGGGCCTGGTGCACACACCATATCCTAGCACTTGGGAGAGGCAAGAGGCCATAGGTTCAGGAAAGTGGGCTTTGTTTGACGCTATCAAATTTCAGGAGCATGAAACCAGGCTCTCGATCGTGATTAGTAAGTGAGTTCCCAGGAACATCTGGGCTTCGCATACATGTTGGAGGAGACCACTTTCTTCTGTTCCATTTCAGAATTTACAAGACCCGAAGAAAAAGAAGAAGTGAAATGAGGCAGTTCAATCTAGGTTCGGGACTAAGATTTCCTAAACAGTCACACCCATTAGGCATTCATACACAGCCATCTGTAAATCCCAGCACTTGCAAGGTTGAGGGCCGGAGGACCTCTGGAAAATCGAAAAACGCTTCATTGAAGGCTTTTTCTGGTTTGCTTCTAGACCTATGTATATAGTTCTCTTTTTTATGGTCTAATCCTCTAATGATCTTATTATCTCTTTATTATGTTGTTATGATCCGGGTCTTTTCGGAGGACACTAACTAAAAAAGCGCGAAAGATGCCACATACGCCACCATCTGGTAGCTCTGCCCACAAAGTCCCACGGGTAACATATACGCTCTGCGCTCACGACCATTGCAGCGCCTTAAGAACTCCACAAAGATCCGCCTGCCTCTTTGCTCCAGTGCTAAGGATTAAGAGGGCGGTGCACTAACCACACGAAGGCCCTGTGTGTTCTATTCCAAACACACTAACTAAACATCTACCCCCCCAACGAACAGACTGAATCCTAGGTTGTCTTTCCTACTACTAGCTAACCTGGCAGATCCTTTTATAGTTTGTTCACTCCATTGGAGAAGTAAATTAAAGGGTCAATTGAGGAAACCTAATATGCCTCTGCAATGGAATTCTCGTTCCAATGTTCACACTGGGTGGTATATGAAGGCATACCTAAAGAAGTTGTGATTGATCGTGATTCAAGTAACTAGGAGCAAGAGGCCGCGGTTGTTGGTTGGTGGGAATGCGTTGTGGTCAGAGGCAGAAAGCAAGGTGGAGTCTCCTGTGAGATCATACACGTCCAGTCTTAGTCTCACACGAGTGAGCTCCAAGCCAATATGGGAAATTTAAAGGGTAGAACCCTCCCTACCCCTTGTCTTTGAAAATACATCAATTAGATATTGGGAGTCACATTCTTCTTAAAAGATAAAATGTACATCGCAACTTGTTACTTTTAGTGCTTGCTAAACCTGCTTTTAATTAAATATATTTAATGTGCGCTAAGCTTTGCTCTATGGCTAACTCCACACGAGATAGCCTTGAATTCCACACTCTATCCTATCCGTTGTGCCTTTTATATTTATTGTAGTGCGATTCACGAGATAATCGAGACTTCTTCACTCCACCAGTATCTTCTGTCCGTTTGGTCTTCGAGACCCAACTGGTTTGGGCGTCTCCCTATTTGTAAGCACTCCAGCTGTCCTGGGACCACTTAACTTCAACCAAGGTAATAGAGCCAGAGGGCTGGGCCTTTAGAACTCAATCACTTCAAAAAATATTTCAGACATTGCGCCTTTACTTACCATTACCCCCAAGTTTGCTAGTATTAAAGCGTGTGCCACCATGCCAGCGAATTTCTTCCTTGAGATATGCTGCATTGGTCTATTTGTCGCTATTGGCTGCTCTCTTAGCCTCTCTAAAACTCTATCTGTTCCCAATTCCCAACCTTCCAACAATAGAAATAAGGGGGGGGGGTGGAAAAATTAGAAGTAT
This sequence comes from Rhizomys pruinosus, assembly GCA_009823505.1. NCBI lineage: Eukaryota > Metazoa > Chordata > Mammalia > Rodentia > Spalacidae > Rhizomys > Rhizomys pruinosus. Next base: position 1,040,322 of record VZQC01001008.1, on the reverse strand, counting down.
AAACTAAAAGCTAGAGTTAAGGGGTTCTAGAGATGATTTGGTTAGAAGTGCGTTATAAGAATACTTTGCAATTACTGGATTAGGGATGGTTAACTCATCCTCTTGATTGTCATACAACAACTTTGATTTGAGACTAAGGAACAAAAATACAGAAATGTGAAGACAAAGGATCTTCGGATTGGAACACCACCAACACTACACATACATTCCTCGGGGAGGCCACCACCCTCAAATGTGGGCTGGAGAGCATGTATAGGAGCTACAACTACTATATTAGAAGCGACCACACGCAGGATCGGGGACGCACCTGCGTCCCTTTAATTGTCTCCCTCCATCATCGCGGCCTTTGTCTCCTCGCTCTCTTTATCTGGTTGAGTGTATGAACTATTCATGCCCCTGGCTTGGTGGATCAACCCTTCGGACTTCCCCAGTTGCTGTAACTAGACTGGGCGCTAGGATCTGATCCTGAATCTCCAATTGGTCCTATCGCACCTCATTGAGCCCCCAATAATGTTGGGACCAAATGAGTAAAAGCCAATCTCTGTCGTTCAGGACCTATGCGGATGAGTAGTATTACAAATGCGAATTCTCAGAGCCACTTGCGTTCTCCATGTGCCTGCAACTGTGGGCTACTGGTTGAAGAAATCGCTACGCTTGTGGAACTAACTGTCTATCGTTGAGCTCTAAGATCATAGTATTGAGTATAGTTTTGAAATAACTTATCTCCGGATGGGACTCTTACAATCTGGGTTTGCTCTCTCTTTCTCTTACGCAGAAACGTCCTTGGGCCACCTAATTTACAATCTGGGTCCTTTTAGCGCCTGAGACAAGTTTATTGCTGGCACCTTAATATTTCAATGGTGAGCGCCCCACCACCAGAGTGGCTCTTCATACCTATTTACCAGAGTCTCACTCCAAAGAGGATTCATACCCTTTATTCAGACTATCAAACTGGTGGATAGTGATGGGACTTCATCCTATTAGGTTGGAGGACGCTTGCACACATGCACATTTCTTAACGCTATGCACGTGTGAATAATACTCACACGTGCTCGGGCCTTGCAGCCTGTGTAATATGCACAGAGTTCCCTGTAATGCTGTTAAATTCGTACAACCTTTTGCACTATTTAGCGGAAATCATCCCAAAACACAGACTAAACCCCTGGCTCCCTCAAAAGTAGGGAGGGATGTGATTATGTACTATTTTCCTTTGTACTGTACCCATTTTTCATCACAGTTCCATAGGCTCGAAGATATCCTCTGACTATTACTCTTATTAGTAGCTAAGGCACATGCTATACCATGTCGCTTGTAATTGTCTTGGTAGAACTGGGTTTCCTGTGCTGTTACACTGGAAAGCCGCCTGTAAATTATTTAGGAGTTGATTTATCTATTGTTTGGAGGGTTCGCAGGTCCAGCTTCTGGGGTACAACACGATGAGGGTTCAACCTGGTAGGGTCCCCTAGCTGGTCTGGAACTCACTCTATAGGACTCAGGCTGGCCCTTGAACTCACAAAGCTCCGCCCTGCCTCTGGCCTCCCAAGAAGGGCCACATGTCCAAGAAGAAGCGAGCTTACGAACTCGCTCTTTAAAATCAGAATATAGCCGGGTGTGGTGGTGCCACCCGTAAACATTCCTGACTTCACGGGGGCTATTATTCTTTTCTTTATGTCCATAGTTATTACTTTTTTTATATTGATGCAGGGTAGGGACAATACAATTCTTTGTTGTTCAACATAGTTTACAGCACACTAATCCGGGTTAGCTTTGATCTTTCGGGGCATTCTTTAGGTACCACGTTGAGTTACCCAGGACTTAGCTATAAGAACAGATGAGTAAAGGGAATTATTTAGCGGGCTTTTCATGGGGAACATTAATATATTTGCTTATTTGGACGCGCGGTTGCGATTGGAAGAAGTTAGGAATGGCTTCTTATGGGCTGGTTTTGGGTTATTATAAGAGCGGTAAGCGCCCTATTATGTAGCGGTCGTCTGGACTGGCCTTGGCTACTGTACAAATGCTTCAGTGAACTCAAACTCCAACCACTGGTCTCAGCAAACTCACAGAGATCTCCCTGCCTCCATGGGGCCCTCACACACATGCTAAGGGACCATTAGGTGGGTCATGAGACACCGTAGCACCTGGTGGCCTCGGATAAAAGACCCTTTTAGTTGTCAACTTGAACACACCTGGGTCTCGCCAAATGTGTGACGGCACGGTAGCAAAATCTCCCAATGGGGAATTCAGTTCCGCACGGTGAAATTGGCACGATATCGCGGCCCTGTGGACAACATCTCTCTGTTCTGGGAGCGACGGTATTCCCGCGGCCAGTTTTTGGAATGGTTGAAACGGACAGAAACAACGGGTGGCACAAAGTTGCGGCAGTGTAGCAGACAGGGCCAACAGCCCACAATGAAGTTCTAGTGTACAGCACCTAATCCCATAAACACTTATAGAAGAACAAAAAAGAAGTAAGGAGTTGATATAACTGCTTTAAGTACAGGGCGTGGAGGGAAAGCAAGCGGCAGGGCATCGGGCAGCTCAGGTGAGGAATCCAAGCCCTAGTGAGGAACAAGCAGACTTTGGGAGGCAGAGGCAGGTGGATCTCCTTTCCAGTAGAGGGTTGCAGAGGTGCCTTCAGCTCACCTGCCGTCCAGGTTCCTGCGCCTCTGGCTTCGGGGGTTTCTCTTTTGAGGCCTTGGGCTCGCCTGGGAGAGTAACGTAGGTGTGCCAGACGGCGACAGGGGAGACTTTGGGTAGAGCTGAATAAATGTCTAAATCTCTTATCGGCTCGAGACCCAGTTGGTGTTGGTCAGGCTAGGGCTGTTTTGTCACATCAAGCAAAAGGAAAAAGCAAACTAAAACAGAATTGGTACCAGAGAACGGATGAGAAGGTAAATACTAAGAAGCCATGTAGAAAACAAAAAAAGACGACTGACATTAGGGATGGATATTTGCTGGGGAAGAGGATTGTGGAGCCAGGGCATGATGGGCGCAAATTGCTCTGGTAATACCTATTGGGGGCCACTTGGGAAAGATCATTGGGATGCCTAAAGATTGTTTATGCTGTGGCTCACGACTGTGGAGAGGCAGGAAGGAGTTCAATGGTCGTATGTATCTCAGTGATTGTAGTAGATCAAAAGGGACGCAGGGCCCTGGCTTTGTCTGAAGATTAATCCTCAATAGAGCAGAGATTTAATGCAGAAGGCCGGAAACATGGAAGAATCATCAGGGGAAGCACCGTACTGAGTACATCTCTTATGAGGAGACTACAATAAAGGTGTCAAGCAATGGTAGGCTAGATAAAATAGATAAATATTCATAGACCTTGTAAAAGTAATATAAGAGAGCCAAAACTGAAAGTGAAATTTATGATTAAAGCTAATAATAATAAAAGGGAATTAATGCTACTACATGAATAATTAATTGGAGATACTGAGTGTCATAGGGGACATGGACTCTGGGGTGGCAGGCTGAAAAAAGGATTCAAGGCATTTAGATAGGTGAAAGGGTAAAGAAGCGAGAGTTAGACCGAGTTGGTATTTTGACATGCAGAAACCTCTGAGGAAAGGAGAAGATCTTCAGGTTCGAAGGTCGCCAGGAGGGATATATTTTGCCATCTTCCTTAGGGTGGAGTGGTCGAAAAAGAGTTACCTTAACTTTTTGGCAGGGCTAGTCAGGACCAGTGAGTTTGAGGACAAGGACCTCAAGCGCGACCAGAAAGACGTGGGTTTGGAAAGAGCAGCGGTGATACGCAAAACCAGTGAGGGGCCCCTGGAAGCCTCGGAGAGTATGTTGAAGCAAGATGCGAAAGGGAGGGTCCAGAGCAGGACTGGAAGGGTTAGGGGTATAATCGCAGTGTGGTGTTAAATAGAGTACATCCACTATTTTAGTGTGTGTTTCGTGGGGAAAAGTGATCTTGTACCTAGAAAATAATTGAGGCAGAGGGAATTTCACAATGAGAGACAATATCCCTTGGACGCCCCTCCTCCCGAGTAAAGGCCAGTCTTCTTGTTTTTCGGTGTTCTGGACTAAGGTGGGTTGTAGTTATGGTCAGGGAAATACCTATTTAAAAAACTTTTGGAATTTGTGTGAGGGCATGAAATCCCAATGTCTTAGCCCCTTTTTGTACGGTAATAGCCAAGTGAAGACCTCCATCCGATTGGGGCAGGGGTCATGGAGAGAAGCTGAGGCTGCACCCGCCCGAAGCCGGGGGGCACCCGTGTTCTTTGTTCATGTGTATTGTATGAGTGTGACCATTGTCTTGGTTGGGAAGGGGGCTGCTGCCTTTTTAATTTATGTTTTATTTTCCTATTTTATGTGAATAAGCGATTAATTCGCAGTTTATCAAGTGGTATTTGAGGGGCGGACTTCTCAGCATGCTTTTGGGGAATGTGAGTCCGGAGTCCGAAGTACCTCCTAAGGAGATGGAGAGGGTGATCCGGACAGATCCACCCTGACTGGGAAGATTATGGAGGTGTAGGAGGAAATTTGAACCTGACGCGGTGGGAGAGTGCCCTAGGCAGGGGGAACTAGGTGTCAGGTGTGGTAAACCCCGGGATCTGTTTTGCTATTGGCCGATAACAGGTCACTCCCTCGCTGAGATTTTGAGCCTGATTAGGTGTCTTGAGCCCCATCCTCTGCGCAGAAGACCGTGTCTTAGATGGGTGTAGGTGGTTGGTTATAGTTTGGTTGATGTCTTGTGTCCTATAGTTTGTTTTTTTTGAAAGCAATAGCTTTGGGAGGCTGGACGCTCTCATCGCCATCAACGAGAGGTGGAGTTGAACTCCCAGGTTTCTGGTCCAGCCTTGAGCTACTTGCTGGACATGGGTTTTGTTGCTGTTTGAAGGGTGACCTGATTTCCTTCCCTTTGAATATCAATTATGTTAGCACAGTAAGACCTTATATGTCGTTTTTGGGAGTTTTACAGCAGCCCAGGTTAAGAGACTTTTAATAGGGGCTCGTTGAACACTTTTAAGTGTTTGAACATATTTTCACTAGAACAATCGTTTGGATGAACCTGGGTGGGGCATAAGACATTGTTAAGGTTGTCTGTCTAGGTTGTGATTTTAATTGTTAAATCAATAGTCAAGGTTTGGAAACCCTTGATTTTGTTAGATTATTTTGTGGAAGAAAGGGGTGGTTTTAATGGAGTCGTTGATTATTTATGAGCCCTTTTTTGTGTGTATCGATGTGTGATCTAGAGGCCCTCGAGGTATAAAGTGTTGCACAAGCGAGAGAGATTAGCCTTTCTAGTGTGCAACAACTTGTTATAAACTCACTCCAAAAAGTTGGAAAGTTTGGGAAATTAACAAGGTTGGAGGCAACTCAACACTAGGAGGTGGGCCGGGGGACAATGGGTCCAATGCCAATTAGGGATACAGGGCCTTTTGGCAAAGATGGGAGCCTAACAAAGGTCTTGGAAGCTAAATAGGGTGGATTTTACTGATTGGATTTTGGTCCCAAGAATTCCAGCCCCAACTTAGGGCAGCTGGGTTGAGGTTACCTGGTGTAGGGGTTCTTCCCCCAGCTAGGACAATTGCACAGTGTGGTTGCCGGAGGTAGGAGTTAACAGGGTCAACACTGTCCATAAGCCCACGCTCCTTACGGTCGGGACTCAGGCGTGAATTAGGTTCTTTGCTCGTACTGGGTGACCTCAGACCCCAGGAGTTAGGGGTTTTTTATGCCGTCGCTTGCCAAAGCAGCTCAGACAGGAGGCATAAACCCTTCCTCACTGGTGGAGGGAGACCGTGCTAATGTCTCACCATGGGAGACTAGGGAGCACATTTCAGAATTCATGGTGAGCATTAGTTTATCATGAGCACTAGTATGGCTTGTTTTAGATTTTTCGAGTTCACCTAGGGCACTTCGAACAGTTTCCTGGATCACAACCCTCGATGAACCCTATCATTTGGGGGCCAGCACATTTTGACGGTCAAAACGCTTGGAGAATACATAGGGGGTTGACACCACACCATGGGGAGATTGTAGTGAATTAATTCTTTCCTCCCCAACGTTGGTGTTGGTCAGAAGGTGTATTTGTCACAGGCAATGGGGAAAAAACCAAGACTAAGAAACAGACCGACCATACCGATACGTCTGCCATACTTTGAAGGTTTTGTAAATAATCGTCTTGTTATTATTTAGACATCCCAGTGAGGTAAAACTCTACCAAGGTTTTCAGTGTGGTGGACACATGAGAGACTATGAAGATTGCTAAAAAATTGAAGTGAGGCGCAGATCTGCTTTTAACTCTTCACCACTCACATCAATGTCGCCTGGGGACCAAGGTAAACTAGTGCTCCCAAATAACACTCCCACACATTATCACATACACACATGCACAATCGACCCGGGACTCTAGGCACAGTTTGTTACTTTATTTTGGAATACAAGGGTCTCAACTCAGGCTGCAATAGGCTATCCTCAAACAATTGTAATTACCAGTAAATCCCATATACGCCACATTATGTCATAAGACACTTAAGAGGGTTTTTAACACCGTCCAAATAAGGGAATTCACTCTTGTCATTCTCTCTTGACTTTCTATGAATGGAAATGATATTTATATTCTTGCTCAAACTCTTTTCTGACTTTCCAATAATCTCCAGCCAAAATTGTATCCTTTTTCTTTCTTTCCTCCCCCCCCCTAGTCCACAAGAATTTCTAACAGAAGAAATTTAACTCTCACTACCCCAACTAAAAGGCCTAGTCTTTCTTATTCTTTGTGGGCCTATATCGGTTGGGAACGAGATTTGAGCATTTGTCTCCACGTTATGTAAGAATCTATTGTCCAAAGATTGGACAGACCATCGGCTTCATAGGCTCATGCTCTGAATGAGCTGTAATGCAACTATACATCAGGAAAGCACGAAAAACACACAGCGGTATTGTATCATTAGTTCACAAAAGTAAAACACCCCTAACTGGTGTCGACATTGCTGAGATCGAGGAAAGAGCCGCGATGAGGAGGGGTCTTCGAGTTAAGAGTTATCTCGAAGAGTCATAGTTTTCCTGCTTAGGGGTCCACAGTGACGGGCTTAGCCCTTCTAGAGGTTGCCATCCACGTTTTAAGGGCTTTTTGGCTAAGACCTTTGGGACAGCCGGGCAGATTCGGCAGCCATTCTAGACGATTGGCAGGTGGACGGAGTACAGGAAAGCTGAGGCTACCTGTCGAGCTGGTTGGGACTTTCCTAAGTGTTCCGAAGGCCAGACCTAGGATTTATCCAGATGTGTATCCAAGAATATATTAATAGGATACGGAATATATTTAAAAAAGTAGCATACAACAATTTTGGGGGACGCTCTCAAGCATTTTACGCACTGAAGGGTTTGGCTACATACTATTTAATATTTAACAGATAGTTTTCTTTTTAGGATCATAGGACACCCATAAAACATGCAAACTACTGTAAAACTAAAGTATATGGTAAGGCCATTTCACTACCGTTTTGGTATTAGAATATATATTTTTGGTTCAGGGTCTTTTAAACATCCCTGTGAGCACCAATTCTCTAGACTTCCTGTGACAACTTACTATGATTAGACCAGGTTGGGCTTGTCAAACAGTTGAGTAGGCCTCTATCAGCTAAGTGCTGGGATTAAGGCATATGCCACTTCTGGTGATTCTGATTTTTTAATTATTTTTATTTTATGTGTATGCATGTATTGCCTTGTGTATGTAAATGCACTGTGTCATACAACCGCTGATGGAGGACAGAAGAAGGCGTCAGGCCATCTGGGATTTCGTGATTGGATCAAATTGGAAGAGTATATGGCACTGATTGTTAGCTGCCATGCGGTGCCGGTTGGGATTCGACAACCCATATCTTTCTTCAAAACAGCCAGTGCTCTTAACTGTTGATTTCCAGAGCTAGGTTGCGTTAGAACATCACACGCTTTCATTCGTACATCAGCTAAGCCAACACCAAAATTCACCTCGATTTACTTCACATGCATAATTTTGTACCTTTAGGTGTGATGCAGAGACTTTTTTTTTTTTTTTTTGTTTTTTTCTTTTTTATATTTTGGTCTTTTCGGATGATTTCTCAAGAGGGTATACGCTGGTAAGGCATGCCCATTTCCCAAGACCGTGTCTGGGAACTCACAATTGTGGACCAGGGTGTTGTAGACACTACACAGTTTTTTCTGTACTATGCCTCTGACCTCCCAAGTTGCCTTTAACGGATTTATGGCGTGCGGGCCATCACCTATGCCGGCCTCGATGTTACTGTAGGAGCAGGGAGAGAGCAGAGAGGCAGAGGAGAGGAACAGCAGAGAGGCAGAGGCTTTTATTTTGATTTGAGCAGAGGCAGAGTCTGTGAGTTCAGAGGCCAGCCTGGTCTACAGAAGTGAAAGCCAGGCCAGCTGGGACAATGGTTGTTTTTAGTTACCCTTCTCGTCTCAAAAAAAAAAAAAAAAAACCAAAGTATGGGCAAGTTGTACTTCAGAGAGTCCATTGCTAGGGGAAAGGTAGAGATTTTGGCAAGACGGATTCCAGAGATCTTGTTGGCCAGGCAGTCTAGCCAAAACTCCAAATATCAATTTCTGGCTACACATTTACCTAGAGGTGAAACACAAAAAACACACAACATTCATTATTCACATTTGAGAGATTTGGATCTTTGAATGTTCTGTTCCACACAATCCACACCATACACACACAGACCACACACACCCCAGTGCAGTCTAGCCAAAACTTCCAATATATCAAATTTCTGGCTACACATTTACCTAGAGGTGAAACACAAAACACCGCACACACACACACAATGTCTTTTGAGACACACAGCAGCCCACACTACAGGCACACACACACACAATGTCTGGCTACACATTTACCTAGAGGTGAAACACAAAACACAAATACAAACATACACACACACACAAACAAACAAAGTAAATAAATTTTGTTCTGTTTTGGCTTATTTTTTTTTGAAGACGGGTCTCCTCCTGTAGCCGCTGGCATGAAATACATTTGTTAGACCAAGGGCGGCGTCACTTAATCTCAATAACAAACCACCATGAACTCTGCCTCCTGAACAATAGCCGGAGGAGAATAAAGGGAAAAGAAGAGGCTCGTCGCACAACCATAACCATACCACCACACGCTAAGCAGTTACACACACACCCCAGGAGGTCACACACAAATACAAAACTTCACCATCACCTAGCTGTTGATATTCACTATGTACAATCTCATATGGGGCTGAAGATGATTCAGTGGTTAAAGAGCAAACACGGTATTGCAGAGGATCTAGGTTCCAGTCCCAGCACCCATATGGCAGATAAGAACTGTCTGTAAATCCAATTCTAGGGTATCCATTCCATTTGCCATGCCCTCTTCTGGCCTCGTAGGCAAATGTACAACATACATGCAGGGCAAAACACTCATTACACAATAAGACAAAAATAAATATTTTTTAAAAATAATTAATAAATAATACATTCCTTGTTTCTTTTTCTCTTAAAGGACAGGGGTTCCAGGGCTGGAGAAATGGGTCAACAGTTAAGAACTGGCTATTCTGGCAGGAGGACCTTTTATTTGGGTTCCCAGCACCATACGACAGCTAAACCATTTGTAACTCGCAGTTCGGGGCTCTCTTTGTGGCCTCCATGGACATTTGTAACACATGTGGTGGCACTTAATACAGTGGCAGACGACAAAACATTCTCATACAGATAGATAAAAAATAAACTAATTCAAAATAAGGGAAAATAAAAAATAAAGACAGAGGGTTTTCATTCTAAGCCCAAAGGGTGGCCTTGAAGTCATGACAGGCACTCCTCGGCTCAGTCTAAATGTACATGACACATCCTCAGTTATAAAATCGACAGTGATCCACCTGGTCAAAAATAAATTTCAATAGTCTTTTTCTAGTTTGTACCACCCTGGTTTACTCTTTTGTTTTCCTTTAGGAAAAGCCTACTCTCCTCTTAGCTAATGAGGGTGCCCATGATATGAGACAAACGACTTAGCCAAGAGTGTTCTGAGAAGCATGACTGCTGCTAGAAAGCCAGGCGAAGACCAGAGCAATCACCACAGATAATGAATGTAAAAGCACTGCAGAAAAATAACTGCTTGTTTGCCTTCTACAAAAACCAGGACCCTAAAAGCAATGCAAGTAGAGAGAAGAAATCTCTTTTTTTTTTTTTCTTTTTTCTTGTCTTTCATATTTTTTTTTTTTTTTTTTTAGACAGGGGTACTATTCTGGTCGACCCGTGCATTTCCGCAGCGTGGCCTGGCTGGACTCATCTGTAGACCCAGGGGCTGGCCTTGAACTCAGAGAATCATATGCCCTGCTCGACCTGCCCCTGCCTCTCTGCCACCTGCCCTCCGGTGAGTGCTAGGATTAAAGACATGCGCAATCCCAACAAGATCCACTTCTGAGCGCTCAAAGCTTAAAGAAGTTCCTGCCACCTATGGGTGCTGGGATCAACCAGGGGTCCTCTGCAAGAGCAGTGTTGGCACTCCAACTAGCTGAGCCATGAGCATCTTCCAGCCCCCAGAATTTCACTATTAGATTTATCACAACCAAAACTACAGAAATATGCATCCTACAGATTCAATTTTATAAGACTGTATGTTGTGAGTGCTTAACATGTATGAAATGTGCATCCATGGTGCATACCTGGTATCACTCCACTGAGGCCAGACGAAACTAACAAGACGGGTCTTGGAACCCCTGGAACTGGTGTTATTTGCATTGTGAGCCACCAGATCCCTGGTCTTCTGGAATGAGGGAACTGATTCTGGTCTTCTCAGATCAGTGAGTATTCTCTGGGGCTGGAGAGATTGGCTGATGATTAGGAGCGCCGACTGCTCTTGCAGAGGATCTGAACCAGGGTTTCGATCCCAGCACCCGGCTGGCCGCCACATGGCGGCTGAGAACCGTCTTTAACTGAATCTCAGTTTGGGGGGGATCCACACCCCTTCCTCTGCTGACCATCATGTGGCTGCAAGACGACATGGGTGCACAGACCTATAACGTGCAGATGGTACATTCCATACACATAAAATATTTAAATTTCAAAAAAAAATCAGTGAGTACTCTAACCACTAAGCCATTTTTAAGTCCAGTACAAATAAATGTTTTAATAAACATGAATGAGTGCCAGGTGTGGTGTGAAGCCTTTAATCCCTAGCACTTGGGAGACAGAGGCAGGAAGATTGGTTTTTGGTGAGTTCAAGGCCAGCAGTCTGGTCTACATAGAGAGTTTAGAGAGTTCCAGGACAGCCCGGACTACAGGGAGACCGCCCCTGTCTTCAAAAGACCCAAAAAAATAAGAAAAAAAAAAAAAAGGCCATAGTGAANTAAGAGCAACTGACTGCTCTTCCTGTAAAAAGACCAAAAAAAACAAACAATCATCCAAAAAATTCATCGGGAGACAAAAGATTCCAGATAGAATAACCTGAGAAGTGATGTTGGGGAATTCTATGCCAGGTCTAAATTATTAATATCAACATAAAAACAATATAGAAAAATACAAACCAAAGATCAAAGAATAATCAAAAAACATGATACATGCATTAGAGGGGCGACCAAAGGTGCCAAGAAACACAATAAGAAGACAGATCACAAATGTTTGAAACTGATCTCGCACGCGTATAAAAGGAAACACACCGGTTGCTTCCCCCACCCCTAACACCTGATGGCCTCCGTCTCTACCTTGCGTACATACAAGTACGACACGCCGTGAGCAATCGCCCCACAAACATTTTCCCTCAATGTGAAACCCTGCCCTAATGATCGGTCGCGAACAATTGACACATGATACTGTTGAGATTCCCGGCCAACCCGTGTCTCCTCCGCACTGCTGGAGCACCTGGCACCGCATGGTGGATCTATAACGCGTCGGCCTGCTTGACGATGCCACGTGTCTGAACACACACAACCGCGCCGCGCACCACCACTCCTCACCCCCCTCCCAACACTCCATCTAGGTGCGACCAACCGCCTGACACGATTCTCTGCTACACTTTCCCGGACCACTTATCCCACGCCTAACCCTCGCCCCAACCATGTCGCGTGATATTGTCTTCTAGGTCTCCCCCCCCTTTCCTTGAACCTCGCCTAACAGCCTTGTATCTATCTCTATCACTCCCAAATAATTTTAGCGTCCATACATATCCGAGCGTACGGACCAATTACCAGCGTCTCTAAGGCCTAAAGCACTGATTCGCCACGACGACACAGAAGCATGTCGCGCTGCCCTCGTACTTTACCGCTCCCGCGATCGCCCTCGAAAACTCAGCCCTAAGTTAACACACCGTAATACTTTCTACCAGGCCTTTGAGATGCACACACCCGAGGATACTTTCAATTATGATCCCGCCCCTTACTACCCTTACCACGTCTAATAGCGCCCGTGAGTCACCCTGCCCGTCTCCCCACAAAAGGCACCTAAACCACAAGACAAAGTGACAAGAAATTCTACGAGCACAATCCGTAGAAAAAATCTCTTATCAAGAAATTTAGATCCCACCAATATACTGCTTCGCCACTCCCTTCACATACATACTTGACAACAGATAGTCATTCAGCAAACTATCGAAATCCGACTGTGGTCCGCCCCGCCCAACGAACTGCCAGAGATATGTCATGTGAGATTTTTTCTTGCCTATGCTTTCGCCTACACCCGCGGTAGCCTCCATCAATCACAGTCACCGGCCAGCGCCTCCTGCTACCCACATTTTAACATCTAAATACCCGTAGCTAATGCTAGTGGCAATAAAAATGGCCAAAGGATGAAGACAATCTGATTCTTCCTCAGCTCATATTAATATCTGCACACTAAGAAACATAAAATTGTTCACACGCCGTGCCTTGTGACTTATCGCGGCCGACAGTGACGTCTTAGCAGACATCTGCTCTTGCGTGACGACTGCACCTACGCCCTCCCGTCCTGTTCTCGTGCCACGCTTCACTGAGCCTGTCTACATACTTTGCATAGACCTGTTCTCGTCTTTTAACCCGCAGTACGCGGATCCTGATCCCCTCCTTCTTTCCGGCCACTCCTCTGCGCGCGCGTGCCACTGGTGAAAGCGCGAACTTTCCTCGTTACCATATTACAGACAGACATCGCTGCGCGCCATAACCACATATAACAAACTCTACGACTCTGACACTAACTGTGATAAACCATTAGTAATTAGAGGAAATGGAATAAATCTAAGCTTATCTTAAATTCAGAATGGCCAATAAAGCCCGAAGGAATACTGAAAGGGGACTATATTCCTATAGTAGACTCTGAATTTACCTCTCTAAATCAAGCCTCCTATTAATCGGCAACAACTCGCATATAGCACCATATCAATCCAATCAGAAGCATATTCTCTCACATTTTTCCGCACCTCACTAACTCACACCAACATCCCCCCTATTTAGTAGAGCTGTCCGACACTATGTCTACAAACACAGGTCACAGCATCTAAGAGTCGAGCTTGTCCTTGGGGCGAGCGTATCATACGTCGATATCATATAATTCCGCGCTCTCTGCTTCACATCCATGATTACAACCTTTTATCTATACTACTATCGCTAGATCCTCTGCTCTTAATCAAATGCATCTTATTGCACATTCTTTCATCCTAGTCTATCTTCCCTGGCTCTCCGCCAATAGCCCGATCCTTCATCCGACTCGTCAAATGTCCTACCCCCGCACGTGCCTTCACATGTAGTTATCGACTCTATTCCCACATGCCTCCCGACCGTCCTCCACGGCTGCTCCTTGAAATCCCTGGTGCCGTTTTTCGTTCCTGTTGTGGTCCCATTTCTCGCTCTGCGCTCTCCTCCTGGCACTCTCGCCACACGACATATGCCGTCTCATTGGTTGGCCCGCGGGCTCTGCCTGTAACTCTCCTCCGCTCCTTTGGCTTGCTCCTCCTCCTTGACCTTGAAACCACGCGCGCTGGGCGGCCCGGGTTCGTTTCCAACTGTGACACTTCCCGTTTGCATGACCACATCGCCAGTTTTCGTCCCGTTGCCCCCCACTAGCACGCATAGCGCAGAGCGCCCCGCGGTCCGGCTTCCCCCGTAGCGCGACACTCGCTTCTCCCCCCCGCCTGACACATCAGCTTTGTCCTTCGCGCTGTAATTCACCCACCATGTCTCACTGTTTCTTGTTGTACCCCCATGAGATATGCAAGTCACCACTGATCGCGTTTTATGAAATTGACCACAATTGGTCTCCTGTTTGTCGCACTCGAGTGCCTGGTTCCCCGTCCCATCCACTGTGTCCAGTTCGGCCACTTTCCCCCTTCCCTCCTAGAACACGTCCGCCCCCGCCTCAGACCTATGTGGATACATTTTGCGCCTATCTCTGTCCTGACCTCTTGCCCCCGCTGCCCTCCCCTCATTGCCGGGCCAGCTTCCGAGGCCATGTATGGAAAAGGAACACGACATGCGCGGGCCATCAATCTCCGCCCGCTCAACATGACCCAGCCTTAACGACCGACCAAGCCTTGCGGTTCCACAGCTGGCACATCGACGGTGTCCGAACAGCACCCTGGGCCTTGACCTTGCCTGCGGCCCCGGGTTCACCTCGTCCACACCGCACGCGCCCAGCTGGCTGCTGCGCCCCGACTATGTCTCTCGTTTCCCGGGGCATCACTACCTCATGTACTGCTCCGCCCGCAGCCTTGTGCCCCGCACCCGGGTCCCCCAGCGCATCCGTGTCTCGTACACTCATTCCACTCCACCCCTCAGAGCCAACACCACTGACTTCCCCTTACCCCGTATCACATATTTTCTCCCCGCGTGATTGGGTGTGTAATCTCTAGTTTCACGGTTGCTCCCCTGGGGTATCTGCTTTCTCCGCGTGCCTCCTCTCCCGCCCTCTCTATTGTTGAGTTGTCGCTATGGCGTGTTATAGGAATTGTTTTATGACGGCTGGAGGAGATTCTTACTTCTTCTCGCAGTGTACCGGTTCGCCCTAGCCGCCATCACGTCATTTGTGGCGCCTGTGGGGCCACTTAGGGCCGCTTGCCCCGCGGCATTCCGTACACTCCTCACGCACCATCGCCAGCACGCAACGTCCTACATTTCTAATCCGGACTGCCCAAGCCATGTCCCAGCCCCAACGCTCATGATGCCTCCCAATGCGTCCTGAGAGCGCCGCCCGCGCTAGCGCCCAGTGACGGCCTGAGTTGTCTCAGCACAAAGCGTACCGCCTCATCGTCAATTTGCCCAAATTTATCTTTGCCATGGCCTGTGTCTGGAGA
Organism: Rhizomys pruinosus; assembly: GCA_009823505.1. NCBI lineage: Eukaryota > Metazoa > Chordata > Mammalia > Rodentia > Spalacidae > Rhizomys > Rhizomys pruinosus. The sequence goes on along the minus strand of VZQC01001008.1, from coordinate 1,025,099 downwards.
GCTCCCGAAGCAATCTTGTATGGTACTCCCAAAACAGAGCCCCGCCTGGCCCAGACCTATACTGCTCTGATCGCACCCCGGCCGAAGCTCACCTCCTACCTCATCCTCACAGAGCCTCATCGGCGGTCACATCCTGGAACTGTCAAGACTTAGTACCCAGGCAACCTGATGCCCCCGCCATTGCACGCATATCGCTTTCTTCTGTCCAACTCCCTTCTACCTTTTTTCTTCTTTTCACCTGTCTTCTGACTCGCGGGCCAGCGTTAGCCCGCTACCCTTCCTGCCATCGCGGCGACGTGCACGGCCCATGGCACAGGCGCTTATGTGAACTCATTACCACTCTCAAAAATAATTCTTAACACAACACAATAAAATAAAATAACAAAAATAAAATAATAAGGGCACACGCATGGATCATCACGGCGTGCGATGTGCCTACTGCGGTGGTCGCCCAGATGGCTGTGAGTAGGATACATACCTGTCATTATGCAGCCGACCCACACCCACAGCTGGTAGTGTATGTTGCATCATAAGACTAGCGTTTATGCCCCTTCCTACACCTGGCTATTGGATGACCCATTAGACATTTATTTCTCGAGACCACAGCTCTCACCCCTCCCTGCTCTACACCACCACTTTCCACTGTCACCACGGAGTACCCCCCTTCCTGCTTTGATCTCTATTTTATTTTACCATAGCCGCCACTGTAAGTAGAAAGAACCACGTCTACTGATTCGTGTCATACCCCAAGCTGGCTGACTTGAGCTTAACCTCTCTTGCAGTCCTTCTTGCGCCCTGATACAGCGTACAACCCTGACCTCCCGTGACGACTCCCCGCTCACAAAACGCACTCCGATACATACTCGCCTCAGTCTCGGCAATCTCCCCGCTGCTCCTCGCTCCTCCGCTCGGGCTGCGGCTATCCTCGCCTCGCACTCCTGCCCGTTCCGCTGAACCTGCGACTTGATCTGCATGAGGACCTCTGAGTGCATCATGAACTTTTTGCCCAGCTGTCCCTCGCCCCCCATTGTGGACACATCTGCCCCGAGCTGCCCTTCGAAGGTCTGCTAGGCCCACCGCGTTTTCCTGATTTCCTTTGCGTTTTACATCACCTTTCCCTCCTATGCCTGACCATCTTACCGAAACTAATTCCCATGACTGCAAATACACATAGACACACACAGCTGTTTATAGTGACGCCCAAAACTTCGTGTCGTCTGCATCCGGTCCTCCCCATGTTTCGGGCCGCTCATTACCACTCCCCCATACTTCTTCTCTTCTCTGCCCTGCCACCATATGTGTGTGTTAGGTTAGTCTGGTTATGTATATTTTTAGTGTTTTAGCTATACATCTCATTAAATCTGTCTGTTCTGCCTGCTTCTTGTCCGCCCTGCACTGTTTGTGCCCCCAGGTCGTGCCCATGATTATGTTCCTTGAAAAACTAATTAGCCAGTTTCAAAAGGCTCAAAAGGCAATAAAAAGCTGGAAGATGCTAGTGGTAGAGCCACGAACGCTACTAAAGGAAGGTTAGATCAGAACTAGGCAGAGAGCTAATCCAACTCAAATCACCCAGTTAAGGGAATTCGAGAATTCTGGAATGCAGTGGACGACCGGGTCAAAAAACTTGAGAACAGTCTACATACACCTAAGATAAATAAATATAAAAAAAAATTAAAAAAAAAAAAAAAACAAGCCACACAATCACCCAGAAGCTCCCAGTGGCCCGGAGAAATAAGGGACCAAATGTTGAGTGGTAAAAAAGTAGGAGAATTTTTAAAAAAATAAAGTGTTGGGACCATGGCAGTTGTGCCAAACCCTTTATTCAGCAATCAGAGAGAGAACCATATCCGTGGCAGGGAGCTATCCACAGGTTAATAGTGATTAGCAGCTGGTACAGGAGATTCCGTTCCAAAATATGAAAAAAAAAAAAAAAAAAAAAAAATGGAGAACAAACCGTTTCAGAATATCTTCCTTCGAGAGTCTGCACTGAAGTGCATATTGCCACATATCCCAAAGCCACATGTCATTTTACTTAACAGTAAATCACAATTTAAAATGGAAGACAGGCCGGTTGGTGAGGCTGCTCACCGGGTAAAGGCTCTCGCTGACAAGCCTGATGACCCTAGTTCAATCCCCAGCACACACATGGTGGTTAAGAACCATCCTTTAACCATTCACAGGGGGAAAAAAGAACAACTCTCGGACTCAGGCACACAAAAGGTCACAAACACTAGCATGTACATCCATTAAACAAAAAAAATACATAAAATAAAAAAAAATGGTAAGGCAAAGAGCACACACAACATACTTTATAACCAAACCAACTCACTATGTACACACAATGACAACTAAGGAAAGGCTGCTTTAAAGAGACAAAGGGCAGAGAGAACCAAATTAGTTATCCACTCCACTTTATTAGAGCAGGCTTAAGGAGACACGCTAAAGTGATATTTAACCATAATTGTTCCGTTGACAAAAACCTTTAACATCCTGTGAGGAAAGAAAAACTCAACAGAAATGAGTTTACTTCCCTGTCCTACTGGTGAGCATGCTGAAAGCACTAAGCTAGCTAAAACCATATAACAAGTACCTACATAAAATTCCCAGAGGGATTCTACAGTCCAGAAAGGGCTGTGAACAAAGACTAAGGTTCCATAAACATCCAATTTGGCAGTAGACCCTACTCTGGGAGAGTGAAAGACGGAAGTGAAGAGGAAGATAGCTTTGTGGAATCCCCATATAGATAGAGTACTGTCTAGCACCAAGTTTCTCTAAAAATGTTTTTCGTAAATTAAATTTTATAATTAATTTTACATGTGTATCATATCTTGCTGCCCATACACCCCCAAATGCAATGCTTTCGCATAGCACAGAGCCTACGAACAGGCACAGATCCTCTTGAATAGTGGTTACAGATGGTTTAGCGTACCATAGTCAATACTGAACCAGCCAGCGTAGAGCACAAATCTCTTAATGGAGCCATTTCCAGTGCGAAAAAAATTAAATTTATTTATTATTATTTTATTTTATTTATTTTGTATGTGTAGTGAATGTACTGTCATAGTAGGTTTTGCACCCTGTCATCATGCCGGGAGGTCAGAAGGTGTCAGTTCCCCTGAAACCAGAGTTAAAAGGGATGTTTCAGCACGATGTGGTGCGGATCGAACTAGGTCTCTGCAGAGCTCGTCCTCTTAACTGCAGCCACCTCAATGCACTATTTATTTTATTTTTTAATGTTATGAAAATTGGTCCCATGTAGTTGTACGCACGTACATGCATGCGTGGAGTCAAGAAGTTGTCAGATCCCTGTGAGTCTTCATGAATTGGAGTTAACAGACGTTACAGCGTATTGGTTGGGACGACCAGGCCGCTGCAAAGCAGTACGGTGCCTAACGCTAAGCTATCTCTCAGCCAGCCCCTATTTTTTTATTCTTTTAATAATTGTGTCTATGTTGATCGTGCATGGGAAAGCTGCCAATCATGGGTGTAGGACCAAACGCAGTCTCTAAAACGGCAACTCAAAGCTCTGAGCAGCTCTCCAGACCATGATGAAAAATTTCAATGATTCTTACAGACAATTAAGATGATAATAATTATTATCTGAGCAGGCTGGGGCACACACTTTAATCCCATGTGTTCAGGAGGCGAGCAGAATCGTGAATTCAAGGCCAAACTGGTCTAACAAAAGGTGAGTTCACGGACGCTGGGGATACAAGAGACACCGTTCTCAAAAAAAAAAAAAAAAAATGCTAGGGATGGAGTTTAGTGGTAGAGCACCTGCCTAGCATAGCATTAAAAGATGCCCAGCTGGGCCTGGTGGCACACACCTTTAATCCTAGCACTTGGGAGGCAGAGGCAGGCGGATCTTTGTGAGTTCAAGGCCAGCCTGGTCTATAGAGTGAGTTCCAGGACATCTGGGGCTACAGGGGGACCCTGTCTCGAAAAGACCGAAAAAAAAGATGCCCTAGGTTCAATCCTCAGTCACACATACATACACAGCATCAACTGTAATCACAGCACTTGCAAGGTTGAGGCAGGAGGACTGGAAGAAATTTGAAACCAGCTTTGGCTAGACAGTTAAGTCCAGGCCAACCAGGACTACCAAGTGAGACCCTAACTAAAAAACAAAAAATAGCCATCTGACACTAAACCTTCACACTGCCAACTCCAACAGTGAATCCTAGGTTTTCATACTACTAAAGCTACTGGCAGTCTTTAAATAGTTGTTCACTCTCCTTGAAATGCTTCTGGGCTTCCACAGCACTCTTCTCTTGATTTTCCTCCTACCTTGATGGTCATTCTTCTTAGTCGTCTTTTCCTATCCACCTCTAAATGTTTATGTGCCCAATGCTTAGTCTCACAGACCACATCTCCTTTGCTTTTTAATTTCTTTTACTCCTCAGATGACTTCATCTCTGTCCGTCCAACTGGTTTCTAGACATCCCAACTTAAAGGTAGAGGATATCAAATTTAACATCTTTATAATACCAAACTCTTTTGTGCCCTTATCTATTTCTGTCCCAATCCCCAACCTTCCAAAGAAATGGAAATGGCATCTTACTGCAGTTTTTAGATCTAAAATCTTTGGAATCCATCTTATTTCATACAACCTACATCCATTGGAACAGCAACAACAACTATTGCACTGGATCTAGGAGCCAACTACTTTGACCACCTCCACCAAGCCACAATCACCTTCTGCCTTTTTGAAATATCATCGCTGGTCTCTCTGCTTTGGCCCATATGATCCATAAAGCCAACTGTCTACATAAAAGCAAGAATGGTCTTGCTACTGAAATCAGATCTTGACTGTTGAAACTCTCCAGGGACTCTTACCATCTCACCTCTCTAGTCTGCTCTTTCCCTGAGACAGTTTTCTCATTATCCCCTTACTTTTCAAGTCTCAATTCAAAAATTACCTACTTGAGTGAGGACTTTTGGGACCCCATATAAAGTAACACTGCCCACACTGATATCCACTCAAATTTTATTACTATCCATTTCTTCATCATACTTGAAAACTTGACATATTTATAAGCCAGGCAATAATGGTAATCTTACACTGGAAAGCTGAAATAGGAGGATTACTATGAGTTTGAGGCCAGCCTGGGTTTCATAGTGAGTACCAAGCCAGTCAGGGCTACATGTCTTTAAAAAATAGATATAGCCGGGTGTGGTGGTGCACACCTATCTATTAGGTATCTTTCTAGCAAGAACTTAATGTCAGCAATACATTTTGCAACATTTACAATGATCTGTAGGCCACAAGACAGGAGTCACTTAGATACAGACAGATGAGTAACCTTATTAAGAATGATAATGCTGGGGCTGGAGAGATGGCCTAGCGGTTAAGAGCGCCGACCGCTCTTGCAGAGGTTCGATCCCCAGCACCCACATGGCAGCTAAGAACCATCTTTACCGGGGGGTGGTGGCGCACGCCTTTAATCCTAGCACTTGGGAGGCAGAGGCAGGTGGATCTTTGTGAGTTCAAGGTCAGCCTGGTCTACAGAGTGAGTTCCAGGACAGCTGGGGCTATAGGGAGACCCTGTCTCAAAAAAACAAAAACAAAAACAAACAAACAAAAAAAACAAACAAAAAGAATGATATTGCTAAGCCAGGCATGATGGCGCATGCCTTTAATCCTAGCACTTGGGAGGCAGAGGCAGGTGGATCTTTGTGAGTTCAAGGTCAGCCTGGTCTACAGAGTGAGTTCCAGGACAGCTGGGGCTATAGGGAGACCCTGTCTCAAAAAAACAAAAACAAAAACAAACAAACAAAAAAAACAAACAAAAAGAATGATATTGCTAAGCCAGGCATGATGGCGCATGCCTATAATCCTAGCACTCAGGAGGCAGAGGCAGGTCGATCTCTGTGAGTTCAAGGCCAGCCTGGTCTACATAGCAAGATCTAGGCCAGCTGGGACTAAAGGGAGACCCTGTCTCAAAAAGACCAATAAATAAATAAATATATATATAAATAAATAAATAAATAAATAAAAGATAATGCTTCATGATAAAGAAGGTCTAGGGGACATGATGCAAGGATAGAAGGGTGAATAGAAGGGTAAGCTTGGTATTTGGAAGGCTGAGGAGGAAAGATCTCAGGTTCAAAGCAAGTTTGCACTTCAGTGAGTTCAAGGCCAACTTGGGCTACACAGTGAGTTTGAGGACAACCTAGGCCAGCAAGAGCTTGTCTCAAAAACCAATGAGCGAGGAGGAAGAAGAGGAAGGGAGGGTAGGATCAGTGTGTAATACATGCATGTTTGGAAATATCACAGAAAACAGAGATTACTGAAATCTCTCCTCCCAGGTAAAGTTCTGTTTCTGTTTGGAGGTTTGGCTTTACTGGGAATTGAATCCAATGTCTAGCGTATAATACAGAGCTCATCGCCAGCCCTTTTCTTGTTTGTTGTTTTTGTCTTTGGGGGGGGGGGTCTTTTTATTTATGTATTTATTTTTATTTTATGTGAATAAGCATTATGTCTACGTATGTAAGTACATCTGTGTCATGAAGTACCTAAGGAAGATGGAGAGGGTGTCAGATCCCCTAGAACTGGAGTTATGGAAGGGTATTAGCTGTCATGTGGGTGCTGGGATTTAAACCCGGGTCTTCTGCAAGAACAGTCACTGCTCTTAACTTCTGAGCCATCTCTCCAGCCCCCTTTTTGTTTTTTTGTTTGTTTGTTTGTTTTTTGAGATAGGGTCTCTCTAACCCCGCTAGTCTGGAACTCATTATGTACAGCATGTTGGTCTCGATTTCACAGACATTTGGAGTACGGCACAACACCACGCCAGGCCTTGTTTGTTGTTTTTTGAGACAGAGTCTTATTATATAGACCAGGTTGGCCTCAAAGGTACAGAAATTCTCCTGCCTTAATCTCCAAAGATCTGGAATTACAGGTATGAACTACAATGCCCAGCCAGAATATAGGGCCTTATGCGTGCTAGGCAAACCCTTGATTACTGAGCCACATCTCCAGCCCACTTAGGTCCAATTCTTTATTTCCTCCCTAGGCAGGGGAGGTAGGAGTTCACAGGGTCACACTGTCTAGCCCAGGCTCACCTCGACTCTGAAGGCTCTCCCCGCCCCCTTTTTTTTCCTGCTTCCAGCAGCTCAGACAGCATAACCTTTCCTGTAGACTGCTATTTACTGATAGGATCAGAATTCATGGTGACAGTATAAAATAGCTGTTTAGAACACAATGAAATAAACCCTGAGAACCAATGAGACAACTCAGTGGGTAAAGGCACTTGCCAATAAGCCTGAATACCTGAATTTGATCCTTAGGAACCACACAGTGGAAAGAGAGAATCAATTCTAACAAGCTGTCCTGATCTCCACACACTCAATGTGCTACAAATGTTCCCACACACATATACACATACACACATGCACAATCGACCCGGGACTCTAGGCACAGCACCAACCCAAAGCTACTGGCTCTTTATCCTCATATCCCTTGTCTCTCTCATCCTAGATAATATATTCTGTCATTTGCTTTCCAACTATCTCCAGCCAAAATGACCTCTATGTTACTGATTCTAAAGAGAATTTATTCCTACCCCAGGGCCTTTCCTTGACTCTCTGCCTAGAACACTTCATCCCTGATACGTCAAATTTCAGGCAAGCAGAACAGAAGGGAGTCATAGGAAAAGTAAACAACTTCCTTTGAGAGTCAGAAGCCCAGGGGTTGAGAAGACCAGTTTTTCCTGCTTAGGGGTCCAAGCTGAAGGGGCTTAGCCTCAAGCCAAACTTGATTAGAAGACTAACATTTTTGGCTAAGACTAAGGACACCAGGTTCCCGGCAGCCATCTAAAACAGACGACAGTACAGTGAAAGCTGAGGCTACAGCTCAGCTGGTAGAGGACTTTCCTAGTGTTCACAAGGCCAGACCTAGGTTCAATATCCAGTGCCTCCTAAAAATCCAAAAGAATAAAATAAACAGGAACTATATTCTAAAAAGATGCATCCAAGGCCTCTCAAGCTTTTCCACTGAAGGGATCCTAAAAATATATCAACAGAAAATGTTCTCTTCTGTTAGGAATCATAGGACACCATAAAAAACATGCAAACCCTACTGTAAAACTAAAGATATATATTACATTACCTTTAAAATATAGATATATATTTTGAGACAGGGTCTCAAAACATCCTGTAGCCCCAACTAGCCTGGAACTCACTATGTAGACCAGGTTAGCCTTGAACTCACAGAGATTGTTTGCCTCTATCAGCTAAGTGCTGGGATTAAAGGCATATGCCACCATACCTGGTGAATTCTGACTTTTTAATTATTTTTATTTTATGTGTATGCATGTATTGCCTGTATGTAAATGCACCTGTGTCATGCAACGCTGATGGAGGACAGAAGAAGGCGTCAGAGCCCCTGGAACTAGAGTTATGGACGATTGTTAGCTGCCATGCAGGTGCTGGGATTCGAACCCATATCTTCTTCAAGAACAGCCAGTGCTCTTAACTGTTGAACCATCTCGTCAGCCCCAAATAAAAAAAAAAAAAAAAAAAATGATTTTTTTTTTTTTTTTTTTTTTGGTCTTTTTCGGACAGGTTCCCTGTCGCCCCAGTTGTCCTGAGAACTCACATTGTAGACCAGGCTGGCCTTGAACTCACAAAGTTTCGCCTGCCTCTGCCTCCCAAGTGCCAGGATTAAAGGCGTGCGCCACCATGCCCGGCTCATGTTATGAGGGGCAGAGAGGCAGAGAGGCAGAGAGGCAGAGAGGCAGAGGCAGAGGCAGAGGCAGAGATCTGTGAGTTCAAGGCCAGCCTGGTCTACAGAGTGAGCTCCGGGCCAGCTGGGACTAATGGGAGACCCTGTCTCCATAAAAAAAAAAAAAAAAAACCAAGTATGGCAGTTGTACTTCAGCGAGTACATTGCTAGGGGAAGGTAGAGATGCAGGATCAGATCTGAGGAGTCAGAACAAATTCATTCCTGGCAATTTCGGCTATGAGTGAGACCAACACCACACCCCCACAACACCAGGCAGTCTAGCCAAAACTCCAAATATCAATTTCTGGCTACACATTTACCTAGAGGTGAAACACAAAAAACACACACACACACACACACACACACACACACACACACACACACACCAGGCAGTCTAGCCAAAACTCCAAATATCAATTTCTGGCTACACATTTACCTAGAGGTGAAACACAAAACACACACACACACACACACACACACACACACACACACACACACACACACAATGTCTGGCTACACATTTACCTAGAGGTGAAACACAAAACACAAATACAAACATACACACACACACAAACAAACAAGTAAATAAATTTTGTTCTGTTTTGGCTTATTTTTGAGACAGGGTCTCCCTGTAGCCCCAGCTGGCATGGAAATCACTATGTAGACCAGGCCGGCGTCAATCTCATAGACAACCACCTGACTCTGCCTCCTGAATGCTGGGATAAAAGGGGTGTGCCACCATACCCATACCCACACACACACACACACACACACACACACACACACACACACTATGGGGCTAGATGATTCAGTGGTTAAGAGCACACGGTATTGCAGAGGATCTAGGTTCAGTACCCAGCACCCATATGGCAGCTAATAAACATCCATTCTAGGGTATCCATCCATTCCAATGCCCTCTTCTGGCCTCTGTAGGCAATGTACACACATACATGCAGGCAAAACACTCATACACATAAGACAAAAATAAATATTTTTAAAATAATAATAAATAATACATTCCTTGTTTCTTTTTCTCTTAAAGGACAGGGGTTCCAGGGCCTGGAGAAATGGGTCATCAGTTAGCAACACTGGCTATTCTGGCAGAGGACCTTTATTTGGTTCCCAGCACCCATACGACAGCTAAAACCATTTGTAACTCCAGTTCCAGGGGCTCTCTTCTGGCCTCCATGGACATTGTACACATGTGGTGCACTTATACATGCAGACAAAACACTCATACAGATAAGATAAAAATAAACTAATTCAAAATAAGAAAAATAAAAAATAAAGACAGGGTTTCATTCTACAGCCCAGGGTGGCCTTGAAGTCACAGCACTCCTCCGGCCTCAGTCTAATGATACAGACACACCTGTCAAAAATAAATTCATAAGTCTATTTCTAGTTTGTACCTGGTTTACTCTTATTTGTTTTCCTTTAGGAAAAGCCTACTCTCCTCTTAGCTAATGAGGGTGCCCATGATATGAGACAAACGACTTAGCCAAGAGTGTTCTGAGAAGCATGACTGCTGCTAGAAAGCCAGGCGAAGACCAGAGCAATCACCACAGATAATGAATGTAAAAGCACTGCAGAAAAATAACTGCTTGTTTGCCTTCTACAAAAACCAGGACCCTAAAAGCAATGCAAGTAGAGAGAAGAAATCTCTTTTTTTTTTTTCTTTTTTCTTTCTTTCAATTTTTTTTTTTTTTTAAGACAGGGTCTTCCTGTAGCCCCAGCTGGCCTGGAACTCACTCTGTAGACCAGGCTGGCCTTGAACTCACAGAGATCTACCTGCCCCTGCCCCTGCCCCTGCCCCTGCCTCCTGAGTGCTAGGATTAAAGACATGCCGCACCACACCCAGCTTAAAGACAGTTCCTAGCCACCATATGGGTGCTGGGAATCCAACCGGGGTCCTCTGCAAGAGCAGTTGGCACTCTCAACTGCTGAGCCATCTCTCCAGCCCCAGAAATTTCACTATTAAGATTTATCACAACCAAAACAAGAAATTGCATCTACAGATTAATTTTTAAAGACTGTATGTGTGAGTGCCTACATGTATGAATGTGCACCATGTGCATACCTGGTATCACTGAGGCCAGAACACGGTCTTGGAACCCCTGGAACTGGTGTTATTTGCATTGTGAGCCACCAGATCCCTGGTCTTCTGGAATGAGGGAACTGATTCCTGGTCTTCTGCAAAATCAGTGAGTACTCTGGGGGCTGGAGAGATGGCCTAATGATTAGGAGCGCCGACTGCTCTTGCAGAGGACCCAGGGTTCGATCCCAGCACCCACATGGCGGCTGAGAACCGTCTTTAACTCCAGTTCTGGGGGATCCAACACCCTCCTCTGACCTCTGTGGCACTGCACGACATGGGTGCACAGACCTACGTGCAGACTGTACATTCATACACATAAAAAATATATTAAATTAAAAAAAAATCAGTGAGTACTCTTAACCACTAAGCCATCTCTTTAGTCCAACAAATAAATGTTAATAAAAACATGAAAGAGTGCCAGGTGTGGTAGTGAAAGCCTTTAATCCTAGCACTTGGGAGACAGAGGCAGGAAGATGTTTGTGAGTTCAAGGCCAGCCTGGTCTACATAGAGTTCCAGGACAGCCGGAACTACAGGGAGACCCTGTCTCAAAAAGACCAAAAAAAAAAAAAAAGGCCATGTGAAAAAGCTAGAGAGATGATTCAGCAGATAAGAGCTCTGGCTGTGGGGTCAGTGGTACCCTGCCTGAAGGCTTTCCCCTCTAGTGTCTCAAGAAAAGCCTAAACATTAGATTGCAAGAAAGAAAACAGAAAAGACCTGTTTGCAGATACTTCAAAAATGTGTAATAAAGCCAACAGCTTGCTTATTTGATAGGACTCTAAATTATATGCAGTTAGTTACCTGGGCAAATAGGTGAGGACCATGTCATGAGACAAACAGAAGGAAAAAAAACTCCAATCACAATATTTTCTCTACTAACCAATAAGATGTAGCAATCAAGGAACAATATCAGTCAAAAGACAGGACAGCAGAGAATTATCAGTGTTCTGGCCAGCCTTAGGAATGTGGCATATCAGTACATGAAGGAGAGGTCTTGAATTTATGTGGAAAGTGGACTACTATAAATACATAAATAAAAGCAACATAAAGCGACAAGGAACAAAAATTTTTTTTATTACAATGAAAATTATAACTGGCAAAATCATATTCCTGAGTGACTAAACAAAAGAAAAGCCATAGCATAGTATGAATAATTCTTCAATTTTGGCCACTATTTGTTATGCTCTTATTTCTATGTTTTAAATTTTAAAAGGCCACAATGAAACCCATTGTATACTATGCTGAATTAAAAGCAAATAAATAAATAAATAAAAACAAAAACATTATTTGTTTATTTGTTTATTTTTTATTTTTTTTGGTCTTTTCAAGACAGGGTCTCCCTGTACCCAAGATGTCCTGGAATTCGCTCTGTAGACCAGGCTGGCCTTGAAGTCACAAAGATCTGCCTGCCTCTGCCTCCTGAGTGCTGGGATTAAAGGCGTGCACCACCACGCCTGGCACAAAACAAAAACTTTTTTTTTTAATTTATTTATATATATATTTTTTTAATCAAATCTACACCTGTGTCTCCCCCCATACCCCCACCCCACCAGAGCTCATGCATTCTGCCAAACATGCTTTTCATCTCTTTCTCGGTCTTTCTCAGTATTCTCCATGTGGAAGTTGACTGTTCTGAGCAGAAGTTCACTTTCAGTCATTTCTTTGATGCAGTCCTTTCTGTTGTTATTGTTGTTGTTTCCAATATGCATCACTCCCAACTGCTTGGACAAAAGCTCAAGGCGCCATGCACAGGAAATACTTACAACTAGGTAACTGGCACTAGCATCCACAGATGAGGGAGACCATTTGTCATTTGTTTTTCTGGGACTGTGTTACTTCACTCAGCATGATGTCCTCTAGCTCCAGCCATTTTCCTGCAAAGCTCATGATGTCATCTTTCTTTCCTGCTGCATAGAACTCCATTGTGTAGATGTACCACATTTTCTCTATCCACTCATCAGTTGAGGGGCCTTTGGGTTGGTTCCAGCTCCTTGCTATTGAGAAGAGAGCTGAAATAAACATGGCCATGCATGTATCTCTGCGGTGGGGTGAGTCTTGAGGGTACATGCCTAGGAGTGTTATGGCTGGGTTGGGTGGCAAGTTCATTCCAAGTCCTCCAAGGGTTCTCCACACTGCTTTCCATAGTGGCTGCATGAGTTTACATTCCCACCAGCAGTGGATAAGTGTTCCCCTTTCCCCACAACCTCTCCAGCACTTGGTATTCATTTGTTTTCTTCATCCTAGACCAGTCTTATTGGAGTAAGGATGATATCTTAAAAGTGGTTTATGATTGCATTTCCTTTAATGATAGTGATGTTGAACACTTCTTAAGGGTCTTTCTCAGCCATCTCTAATTCCTCACTTGTGAAGTCTCTGCTGAGCTCTTTGCTCCATCTATTGAGTGCGTCATTTGTTTCTTTCTGTGTTTTTTTGAGTAGTTTATATATTCTAGAAATGAATGCTTTGTCAGATGTTTCTGCAGTGAAGGTTTCCTCGCACTCTGTGGGATTTTCTCTTCAACTTTCCTTTATTGTTTCTTTTGATGTACAGAAAGCTTTTGGGTTTAATGAGGTCCCATTTGTTCAATTGTCGACCTTTAATTTTGGCTGCAGCTGCTGTCTGATTTAGGAAGTCTTCCTAAGCCTATGTCTTGGGGTCTGCTGCCAACTTTTCTTCCATTGCCTCAGAGTTTGGGGTTTCACGTGAGGTCTTTGATCCATCTGGAGTTGACTTTTGTACAGGGCGAGAGGTAGGGTTTAATTTCATTCTCTAAAGTGGGATCCAGTTTTGACAACACCACTTGCTGAAGATGTTGTCTTTTCTCCATTGTGGCTTCTTGGCCCCCTTGTCAAATAGAAATGGCTGAAATTGTATGTGCTCAGGTTGGGATCTTCGGTTTTGTTCCATTGGTCAACAGGTTCTTTTTGTGCCAAGTACCAGGATGTTTTTATTACTATAGGCCTGTAGTATTAGTTTGAAGTCTGGAATAGAAGATCCCCCCCTGTGTAGCTTCTTTTTCGACTCCAGGTTATTTTGGCTATTCAGGATCTTTTGTTTTTCCAAAATGAATTTAAGGACTTTTTTTCCAAGCCGTGAAAGAAAACTCTTAGGGATTTTTGATTGGAATTGTGTTAATCTATATACAAGAGTTTTGGTAGTATGGACATTGTTACAATGTTAATTTTCTCAATCCATGAGCATGGGAGGTTTTTCCATCTTCTAATGTCTTCTTAAATTTCTTTCTTAAAGGTTTAAAAATTTTTGTTGTAGAGATCTTGGTGTCTTTGGTTAGGTTTGTTCCTAGGTATTTTATTGTTTTTGAGGCAATTGTGAGTGGGAAGGTATCTTTTGAATTCTTTCTCCAGTTGCTTGTTCTTTGTGTAAAGAAAGGGCCATTGATTTTTTTTTTAGGTTAATTTTATATCTGCCACTTTGCTGGAAGCTATTAATAGTTTCTAGGAGTTTTCTGTTTGAGTTTTTAGCATCCCTTATGTAAACAATCATATCATCAGCAAATAGGATAGCTTGACTTCCTCTTCCAATTAGTACTCCTTAATTTTCCTTTTCTTGCCTTATTGCCCTCATCAAGTGTTTCAAGCACTATATTGAAAAGGAGTGGTAACAGGGGGCAGCCTGCCAAGTTCCTACCTTTAAAGGAATGCTTCTGCATTTCCCATTTAGGATAATATTGGCTTGGGCTTTCTGTATATGGCTTTGATTACATTGAGGAATGATCCTCCAATCCAATTCCTTTTAGACTTTAAGCATGAAGGGATGCTGGATTTTGTTAAAGGCTTTTTTTCAGCATCAATGATGATGGGTGTGGTTTTGTCTTTCATCCCATTTATAGTGTTTGATGATGTTTATTGATTTTCATATGTTGCAACGCATCCCTGCATTCTCTGGTATGAATCCAACTTGGTTCATGATGGATGATCTTTCTTGGTGTGGGTCTTGTATGCAATTTGCCATATCCTGTTTAGAATTTTGGCATCTGTGTTCATTAGGGGATGGATCTATATTCCCTTTTTAGTTGTATCTTTCTGTGTTTTGGTAATAGAGTGATGCTGGCTTCATAGAAGGATTTGGGAGAATTCCCTCTGATTGTATCCTTCTAAACAGTTCAGTAATAATGGTGTAGGTATTTTTGAAATGTTTATAGAATTCTGCCGTTGGGTGAACCATGTGGGCCTGGGCTTTTTTTAGTTGGGAAGTTTCTTATTACATCCCAATTTCTTCATGAATTTATGGGTCTGTTTAAGCTGTGGATCTCAGGCTAGAGAGATGGCGAGTGGGTTAAGAGTGCCGACCCGCTCTTACAGAGGACCCGTGTGTCGATCCCCAGCACCCACATGAAACTCCAATCCAGGGAGAACTCCAGTTCAGGGGAATCGACACTCTCTTCTGACCTCCGCGGCATTGGCATGAAACGGGAGGCAGACCTGATTGCGAGACAGTACATTATACACATACAGAAATAAATAAAAATTTAAAAAAATTGAAGCTCTGGATCTCTTCTTGTTAGGTTTGGGATTCCCAGGATTTCAGATTTCATCCATTTCTTCTAGGTTTTCAAACTTGTAGAAGTATAAGTTTTTAAAGTATTCCCGTATCATTTTCTGGATCTTTTCCTTGTCTGTTGTGATATTTCCCTTTTCATCACAGATTGTATTAATTTGGAGTTGGTCCGTCTTTCTTTTGGTTAACTGGGCTAGAGGGTATCTATGTTGTTTATTCCTTCAAAGAACCAACTTTTGGATTCACTGATTTTTTGTACTGTTTTCTTTGTTTCTATTTCATTGATTTCTGTTCTGATTTTTTTTTATTTCTTCCTGTCTGTTGCGTTTAGGGTTCATCTGTTGTTGCCTCTCAAGTGCTTTTAGCTGTAGTGTTAGATCATTCACTTGTTGCTCTTTCTGTTTTTCTAATGTAGGCACCCAGGGCTATAAACTTCCTCTTAGGACTGCTTTTAAGGTACCCATATGTTTTGATGTGTTGTATTGTCATTGTCTTAGTCCAGGAATGCTTTTATTTCTTTATCTCTTCCTTGACCCATTCATTATTCAAGAGTGTGTTGTTTAGTCTCCAGTAGTTCTTCTAGGCAGTAGGGGCTTATCCTGGTGTTGATGTTGAGCTTTATTGCACTGTGGTCTGATTAGAATGCATGAAATTATTTCAATCTTTTTTGTATTTTGGAGGGTTTCTTCTGTGTCCCAGTATGTGGTCGATTTAGGAGAATTTTCCATGGGGTGCTTGAGTAGAAAGTGTATTCTCTTGGTATTAAGGTGGATATATTCGGTTACGAGGTCTATGATGTCCATTTAATGTATCATATTGTTCCAGTTTAAGTGTCTCTCTGTTTATCTTTGTCCTGTTTGACCTATCGAAAGGACTCAGTGGGGCATGAAGTCCCTACTATTAGTGTACTGTGAGTGTTTTGACTTGTGGTCCTGAGGAATGTCTTTTTAAAGTTGGTTTGCACCAGCAGATTGGGGCATATATATTCATAATTGTGAAATCTTCTTGGTGAATTGTTCCTTTGATAAACTTGTAATTGGCCTTCTTTGTCTCTTCTGATTTCTTTTACTTTGAAGTCTATTTTGTCTGTATTAAAATAGCAACACCTGTTTCTTTTTTGTACCATTTGCTTGGAATATTTTTTCCATCCTTTCACTTAAGGTGGTGCCTGTCCTTAAGGTAAGAGGTGTTTTTCTTGTAGACAGCAATACGATGGATTCTATTTCTAATCCAAATCTCCCAGTTCTATGTCTTTGATTGGGGAATTTAGTCCATTAATATTTAAGGTATGACTGATACTTGTGTTGCTTCCTTTTGCCTTATTATTCTAGTTTGGCTTTCCATTGCTGTGACAAACACCTTGACGAAACCCAACTTGGGAGGAAAGGGTTTATTCAGCTTACATCTCCCAGGTCACAGTTCATCACTCAGAGCCAAGGCAGGAACTCAGGGCAAGGAACCTGGAGGCAGAGCTGAAGCACAGGCCATGGGAGTGCTGTTCACTGGCTTGCTCTTCTGGCTCATTCCCAGCCCACCTGCTTATACAGTACACAAACAACCTGCCAAGGGTGGCACTACTCATTGTGGGGCTGGGCCCTCCCACACTGCTCGAGCATCAAGAACAATACTCCACAGATGTGGCCACGGGCCAATCCAAATGGAGCCAATTCCCCAACTGAGGCTCCCTCAACCCCAGGTGTGTCAAGTTGACACTAAAGCTACCAGCACCCTAATTAACATTAAAAACAAAAAACACATCACTATTAACCACCACCTTTCCAGTTCTTAACCCCAAAGTATGATGTTAACATTATATCACAACAAGGACAGTACAACCTTAAAAGCCCCACAGTCCTAGAATGTCCAAACACTTAAAAGTTCACAGTCTATTAAAAGTCTCCTTAACTGTGGGCTGCTTAAAAATCCAAAACAAGGGCTGGAGACGTGGCCTAGTGGTTAGAGCGCCGACCACTCTTACAGAGGACCCGGTGTTCGATCCCCAGCACCCACATGGCGGCCAAACCTCTGAAACTCCAATTCCAGGAGAACTCCAGTTCCAGAATCCGAGGACCCTCTTCTGACCTCCACGGCATTGCACGATACGGGTGCACAGACTTGCATGCAGACAGTACATTCATATACATACAGAAATAAATAAAAATTAATTAAAAAAAAATTTAAAAAAAAAAAAATCCAAAACAAGTACTGTCTTATCAAAGGGAAGAATCAGGCACTTCAAACAAACCTAAGTCCAGCAGTAGCTCAAGGCTGGACACCCGGGACTCACTCACAATCTTCGGGCCCAAAGGATTTCAGCAGCTCCCCTTCTCTGCTCTGCGGTCCACAGCACACACAGCTCATCTCACGGGCCCAGGCCGACTCCATTCCACACCTGCCGCTGCTCTTGGTGGTCATCCCACGGTCCCGGCATCTCCAAAAACGCTGGGGTCACCCCACTGAAACTGAGGCAGCACCTTTCACCAATGGTCTCTTCTGACCTCTCCTGGTGCAAAGCCTCAGCTTCTCTTCCATACCCCTGCAATCCTGGGGGTCTTCACTGCAACCGAGGTGCACTTCCACCAATGGTTCTTCTTTGACCTCCTCACAGTGCCAAGCCTCAGCTGCTCTCTGTGACCCCCTCAAATTTCAACACCGGAACCATATAGGAGACTCTACACACTACCAAACAAGTCCTGCTTCTGGCTTGAGATGGAGGCTCAGGTCCCTTCTGGAAACACAGCTTCTGTGTGCTGACCCTGAAGAAATCTTCCCAGAAGATTTCACCACAGTGATGCTGGTCTCTTGTTACTTACAGCGATTTTTCAGCCCCACCTAACAGATCAATTGTCCCAGTACCACAAAGCTTTCACATTCAGGTTCTGATCTCTTTTACTTACATGATTCTTCAGCCCCAGCTGACCAGAACCCACAGATTACACCAGTCCTGATGATCTCTGCTCCCCCTTGAACTAGAAACTTCACAAGCCAGGCTCCCTTCTTACAACTCTTTCAGCAAAAACTGCTCCAAGCTCCAAACAATGATCTTAGGCATTCAATATCTTCCCAGCCCAAAGTTCCAAACACCTCCACAAACCTTCCCCAAAACACCAAGGTCAGGTCTGTCACAGCAATACCCCACTCTTCGGTACCAATTTCTCTCCTTAGTCTTCTCCATTGCTGTGACAAAACACTCTGACGAACACCAACTTGGGGAGGAAAGGGTTTATTCAGCTTACATCTCCCAGGTCACAGTTCATCACTTAGGGAGCCCAAGGCAGGAACTCAGGGCAGGAACCTGGAGGCAGGAGCTGAAGCACAAGGCCATGAGGAGAGTGCTGTTCACTGGCTTGCTCTTCTGGCTCATTCCCAGCCCACCTTCTTATACAGTACACAACAACCTGCCCAGGGTGTGGCACTACTCATTGTGGGCTGGGCCCTCCCATGCTCGACATCAAGACAATACTCCCAAGATGTGGCCATAGGCCAATCCAATGGAGCCAATTCCCCAACTGAGGCTCCCTCAACCCAGGTGTGTCAAGTTGACACTAAAGCTATCACCACCACTTATTATCCATTTGTGGTTTTGGTTTAGGTTTCTTTACTTCTGCATATGCTTTTATTGATTTCTCCTTTCTAGTACCTGGGGATAGTTGCTCCTTTCTTCTGTCCTTGAATTGTTCAAGTATTCTCTGAAGGCTTGTTTTCCAGACATGTGTATTCTTTCAACTTGTTTATGTCATGGAAGGTTTTTCTCTTCTCCTTCAAAACTTATAATTGACATTTTTGCTGGGTATAGTAACCTGGGTTGGCATCTATTGTCCCTTAACACTGGGAATGCTTTGCTCCAGGTTCTTCTTGCTTTCATAGTTTGCGTTGAGAAGTCAGTTGTAATTCTGATAGGTTTCCCCTTATAGGTCACTTGTTGTTTTTCTCTTGTGGCTTTAAGGATTTTGTCTTTGTTTTGGGTGTCTAGCATTTTAACTATAATGTGGCGTGGAGAATTTCTTTTCTGATCTTGTCTGGAGTTCTATGTGCTTCTTGTATTTGTATGGCTTTATCTTTTTTTAGTTTGGGGAAGTTTTCATCTATTATTCTGTTGAAGATCTGATCAATACCATTCTCTTGAGATTCTTCTCCTTCCTCTATTCCTATGATGCAGAGGTTTGATCTTTTCATAGTGTCCCACAGTTCCTGGTTGCTCCACTTTTGTGTATTTTTAAATTTTTCATAATCTTATAATCTTTCCTTGAGGTTTTTAGTTGTTCTGTGTTATCTTCCAGGTCTGATATTCTTTGTTCTGCTTCCTCCATTCTACTTCTGAGGCTTTTTCCATTCCTTTCCTCTTGATTGGATGAGTGTTTTATTTCCTTTTTCATTTCTTCTTCTGATTTCTTTAGTATTTCTACTTCTTTTTGGAGCTTCTCAATCTCTTCCTGTAGCTCTTTGCTTCGCTGGTTGGCTTCCTTATCTTTTTCAGCATGGGAACTTTTCAGTGTTTCTACTTCCTTCGGAGTTTGTCATACTCTCTCTCTAGGTCCTTCTTGAGTTCTTCATTCTCTTTTCTCAGTTCTTTGATTTGCTCTTTATAATCCTGTAGTTCTTTAAATATGTTCCCAATTGTGTTCTGATATCTGTGTCCTGGGGCATCCCCAGAGGGATCCCACTGTAGGTATCTTCCATAGGGTTGGTAGAGCTTGGTGTGGGATTATCCTGCCCCTTTCCCGTGTTGTCTCTTCTTCATGTTCCTGGCATATGGGCTTCTCCTTGCCTGTATTCCAATGTGAGTCCTAAATGCCTCTTCACTGTGTTGAAGGCTTGCTTTGCTTGCCTTCTTCTGATGCCTTCATAATCCCAGTTGGCGGGGGGGGGGGGGCTCCTTAGCCCCGGTACCTGTGCTTCCGCTGGTCTCAGGAGATCTCAGAACAAAACAAAAACTTTAAAAGCTGGGTATGGTAACAGACATGGAAGGCAAAGTCAGAAGCAAAGTCAGAAGCAGGCAGATCTCTTTGAGATTGAGGCCAACCTGCTCTACACAGTAAGTACCAGCCCAGCTGGGGCTATGAAGAAACCTTATCCTAAATTAATTAAATAATTAATCAAAAATAAAAAATACACAAAAACCACAATTTATTTTATTTTTTAATGTGTCCATATGTATTGCCCACATGCATGTAAGGGCACCCATGTCATGCAATGCCTGTGGAGGTCAGAAGAACACCAGTGTCGGATACCCTGGAACTGGAGATACCCTACAACTGGAGTTGTTAGCCACCTTGTGGGTGCTGAGAACTGAACTTGGGTTCTCTGCAAGAGCAGCCAACACTCTTAAATGCTGAGTGATCTCTATAGCCCCACCGCAATTTTTTAAAGCTTAAAAAGGACAGGGGGTGGGCAATAAGATGGCTGAGCAGGTAAAAGCACTTGCTGTGCAAGTCTGACAACCTGAGAATAATCTCCAAAAAGCAAAAATCACAGATGAAAGATAACCAATTCCTGAAAGTTGTCCTCTAACACACACAAGCTATGGAGAATATGCCTTGTGCGTGTGCACTCACACACACAATAAATTTGTTTGGAAATGTACAGGAATTTACTTGAGAAATCTTCAGATCTAACCAGGTTTGCTATTAAGGAGCAAGTAAAAACAGCTCTCAGTATCTTTTTGTTGTTGTCGTTCCTTTTAATTTTATACTATTCAAAAATATATATCTATACATTCCAAACATATACCAGGTTTACAAAGTCTGAAAATAAACTATGCACTAATTCCAAAACACATTTAGGGATTCACAGTTTAACAGTAAACTTGCATGCAGGTAAAAAGACATTTAACTTTACATTCCTAAATTGCATAGCATGTTGATGTATGTTTTGATGTACTTTTATTTATTTATTTATTTATTTATTTATTTATTTATTTATTTATTGGTCTTTTTGGGACAGGGTCTCCCTGTAACCCCAGCTGTCCTGGAACTCACTCTGTAGACCAGGAAAACATCAAAACATCAAAAACAGTTTTGATGTACTTTTAAAAAAGAGTTTTATCCTTTCTCATAAATCTTAGGACTGAAGGAAGGAGAAAAATAAACTTCAAGCCATATCTACAGTAATATTAGTCAATGTGGTATTCTTTTTACTAACCAGTTATCCACCTAGACTTATATATAAGGATTTGATGCTAGGATCCACAGATGAGGAACACCATATGTAATTTGTTTTTCTGAGACAGAACACAGTCTTCACTTAGCATAATAGCATCTAGTTCCACTTATTTACCTACAAATTTCATTTCATGATGTCATCTTTTTTTTTTCTCTTTTTGAGATGGGGGGGTCTCTGTGTAGCCCCAGGCTGTCCTGGAACTTGCTCTGTAGACCAGGCTGGCCTTGAACTCACAAAGATCTGCCTGCCTCTGCCTCCCAAGTGCTAGGATTAAAGGTGTGCACCACCACACCCAGCCCAATGTCATCTTTCTTTACACCTGCATAGAACTCTATTATGTAACTGTACCAAATTTTCACTATCCACTCATCAGTTGAGGGACACTTGGATTGCTTCCAGCTCTTCACTGTTGTGAAGAAAGCTGCAATAAACTTAGTGGTGTACATATCTCTGCAACAGTATAAATCCTTTGGGTATACCCAGGAGTGGTATGACTGGGTCAAATGGTAGGTTCATTTTGAGTCTTTAGGGGGGGGGGAGATTTTGAGACAGGGTCTCCCTTTAAGTCCCAGCTGGCCTGGAGCTCATTCTGTAGACCAGGCTGGCCTTGAACTCAGAGATCTGCCTGCCTCTGCTTCCCAAGTGCTAGGACTAAAGGTGTGTGCCACCACACCCCGCCACTTTTAGTCTTTTTTTAATTTTTTTTTTTATGTGTATGAATGTACTGTCTGCATGTAGGTCTGTGCACCCATGTCATGCAATGCCGCAGAGGTCAGAAGAGGGCCTCAGATTCCCCTGGAGCTGGAGTTAAAGTCGGTTCTCAGTCACCATGTGGGTACTGGGGATCGAACCCAGATCCTCTGCAAGAGCAGTTGGCGCTCTTAACCGCTAGGCCATCTCTCCAGCCCCCCATTTTGAGTCTTTATTTTTTTTTTGTCTTTTCAAGACAGGGTCTCCCTGTAGTCCCAGCTGGCCTGGAACTCACTCTGTAGACCAGGCTGGCCTTGAACTCACAAAGATCTGCTTGCTTCTGCCTCCCGAGTGCTAGGATCAAAGGCACTAACCACCACACCCAGCTATTTTTTGAGTCTTTTAAGAAGAGTCCTCCACACTGCTTTCCATAGGGGTTGTACAAGTTTGCAATTCCCACTCATCAGTGAGTGAGTGTTCCCCTTTCTTCACAACCTCTCTAGCATTTGATCATAGCCAGTCTTACCCGACTGAGATGAAATTTTAAGGTTATTTTAAGTTGCATTTCCTTAATTACTAACAATTTTGAATACTTTTTAAGATGTTTCTCAGCCATCTTCTTCATTTGTGAAGTCTCTGTTCAGATCTTTAGTCCATCTTTTGATTGAGTCATTTGTTTTCTTGGTCTTTTGTTTTATTAGTAAATGACATACTCTGGATGTTAAACCTCTGTCAGATGTGTCACGGTGAAGATTTCCTCCCACTATATGGATTTTTCACTTTTTAGTTTAATGAGGTCTCACTTGTTGATTGTTGATCTTATTTCCTGTACAAATGCTATCTGATTTAGAAAGTCTTTTCCTACACCTATATGTTTTCCTACACCTATATGTTACTGTCAATATTTTCTTGTAACATTTTCAGAGTTTCAGGTTTCACGTTTCAGGTCTTCGATCCATTTAGAGTTGACTTTTGTATAAGGTGAAAGGTAGGAGTTTAGTTTCATTCTTCTACAACTGGCGATCCAGTTTTGCGGGCATCATTTCCTGAAGATACTGTCTTTCCTCCATTGAGTCTTCTTGGCCCCTTTGTCAAATATCAGGTGGCTGAAATTGCCAAGTTTGGGTCTTCAATTTTGTTCTATTGATCTATGGGTCTGTTTTCGTACCAGTACCATGTTGTTTTTATGACTACAGCCCCGTAATATATTTTGAAGTCTGGTATAGTAATCCCTCCTGCATATGTAATCCCAACTCTTTTGGCTCAGGGTGGCTTTGGCTATCTGAGGTCCTTTGTTTTCTCATATGAATTTTAGGAGGTGTTTTCCTAATTCGGTGAAGAAGGTCATTGGGGATTTTGTTTGGGATTTCACTGAATCTGTATATTACTTTGGGTAGGATGGTTTTTACTATTTTAATTCTTCCCATCCATGAGCATGGGAGATCCTTCCATCTTCTGGTATCTTCCTCAATCTCCTTCTTCAAGGATTTAAAATTTCCATTGTAGAGATCTTTATTGTCTTTGGTCAGGTTTTTTCTGAGATTTTTTTTTTTTTAGGCTATTGTGAATGGGAAGGTCTCCATGTACTCCTTCTCCAATCACTTGTTATTGGCATATAGAAAGGCTACTGATTTTTGTAGATTAATTTTGTAACCTGCCACTTTACTGAAACTGTTAATTTCTAGGAGATTTCTGGTGGAACTTTTCATGTCTCTTAGGTATACTATCATGTCAGCTGCAAAAAGGAATAGTTTTACTTCCTCTTTTCCAATTAGTACTCCTTTAATTTCCTTCTCTTGTCTTATTGCTCTAGCATGACTTTCAAGTACTGTATTGAAAAGGAGTAGAGATAGTGGGCAGCCTTGCTGGGTTCCTGACTTTAAGGGGAATGCTTTTCATTTTTCTCCATTTAGAATGATGTGGGGTTTGTTGTGTATAGTTTTAATTATGTTGAGGAATGTTCCCTCCAGTCCCATTCCCTCTAGGACTTTAAACATGAAGGCAGGTTGAATTTTATCAAAGGTCTTTCCTACATCAATTGAGATGACCATGTGGTTTTTGTCTTTCAGTCCATTTATGTGCTTTATGACATTTATTGATTTATATATGTTGAACCATCCCTGAATCTCTGGAATAAATCAAACTTGATCATGATGGATGACCTTTTTAATGTATGCCTGTATGTGGTTTGCAAGTATTTTGTTGAGAATTTTTGCATTTTTATTTATTAAGGATATGGGTCTATACTTTTCTTTCTTGGTTGTATCTTTGCCTGGTTTTGGTATTAGAGTGAAACTAGCTTCATAGAAGGAATTTAGTGGGTTTCCCTCTGTTTTCTAACTTTTTGAATAACTTGAGTAATAACAGTTGTAGGTCCTCTTTAAATGACTGGTAGAATTCTGCCATAAATCCATCTGGGCCTGGGCTTTTTTTAGTTAGGAGATTTTGTATTACTGTTTCAATTTCCTCATATGTTATGGGTCTGTTTAAGCTGTTGATCTCTTCTTGGTTAAGCTTTGGTGATTCCTCCAATTTCAGATATTTATCCATTTCTCTTAGGTTTTCAAATTTAATGGTATATAGGTTTTTAAAGTATTCCTGTATAATGTTCTGAATCTTTTTATAATCTGTTGTGATTTTTTTTCCCCCTTTCATTTCTAATTTTGTTGATTTGGAGTTGCTTGGGCTAAAGGCCTACTTTCTTTATCCTTTGCATTGTTTGTTTCTATTTCATTAATCTCTACTCTGATTTTTGTTATTTCTTCTTGTCTGTTGGGATTGGGATTCATTTATTGTTGTCTCTCAAGTGTTTTGAGTTGCAGTGTTAGGTCATTTGTGCTCTTTCTGTTTTTGTTTTTTAATGTAGGCACTTAGAGCTATAAATTTCCCTCTTAGGACTGCTTTTAAAGTGTCCCATAGGTTTTGTTGTGTTATACTGTCCTTTTTGTTTAATTCCAGGAATATTTTTATTTCTTTCTTAATTCCTCCTTTGACCCATTCATTATTCAGGAGTGTTCTGTTTAATCTCTGTGAGTTCCTATAGTTACTAGGGCTTGTTCTTGTTTTGATATTAAGCTTTATTGCACTGTAGTCTGACAGAATGCATGGAATTATTTCAATTTTTTTGTATTTGTTGAGGTTTGTTCTGTGTCCCAGTATGTGGTCAATTTTGGAGACTGTTCCATGGGGTGCTGAGTAGAAAATATATTCTTTGGTGCTTAGGTGCACTATTCAGTGGATGTCTGATAGGTCCATTTGGTATATCATATTGTTCAGTTCAGATGTCTCTCTGTTTATTCTTTGTCCAATTGACCTGTCTAATGGATAGAGTGGAATATTGAAGTCCCCCACTATTAGTGTGTTGGGATTAATCTGTGCCTTAAAGTCTTATAGAATTGTATTTACAAAGTTTGGTGCACCAGAGTTTGGTGTGTATTTCATAATTGTGAAATCTTCATGGTTAATTGTTCCTTTAATAAGAATGGAGTGACTGTCTCCATCTCTTCTGATTAGTTTTAGTTTGAAGTCTATTTTGTCTGATATCAGCATACCAACTCCTACTGGCTTCTTAGTCCCATTTGCTTGAAATATTTTTTCTATCCTTTCACCTTAATATAGTGCCTGTCCTTGAAGGTGAGATGGATTTTTTTTAATTTTATTTATTATTTTATGTGTATGAGTGTACTGTCTGCATATAGGTGCACCGTTCGGAGGTCAGAAGAGGGTGTCAGATTCCCCTGGAACTGGAGTTAAAGATGGTTCTTAACTACCATGTGGGTGCTGGGACTCGAACCTGGGTCCTCTGTAAGAGCAGTTGGTGCTCTTAACTGCTGAGCTATCTCTCTAGCCCCTGTGTTGGTTTTTTTTAAAGATGGTTTTCTTTTTTTTGCGGTTCTCAGCCTCAGCCTTTAACGGCTGCGCTATCCCTCCAGCCCTAAAGATGGTTTTCTTATAGACAACAAAAAGATAGGTTTTGCTTCATAATCCATGCTACTATTCTGTCCCTGGATTGGGGAGTTCAGTCCATTAATATTTAAAGTTATTATTGAGAGATATATATTGCTTCCCATCAATTTAGATTCTGTTTGCAATTTTTTTTTTTTTTGTCTTTTTGAGACAGGGTCTCCCTATAGCCCCAGCTTGCCTGGAACTCACTCTGTAGACCAGGCTGGCCTTGAACTCACTCTGTAGACCAGCCTGGCCTTGAACTCACAGAGATCCACCTGCTTCTTGCCTCCCGAGTGCTAGGATTAAAGGCATGCGCCACCATGCCCTGCTTAAGGATGGTTCTTAGCTGCCATGTGAGTGCTGGGAATTGAACCTGGGTCCTCTGGAAGAGCAGTCAGTGCTCTTAACCGTTGAGCCATCTCTCCAGCCCCTCTGTTTGCATTTTTAGTCTAGGTTTGTATTTCCACAGTTATACTTTCTTCTGGTCTTTGTATTACTCCAAGTATTCTCTGAAGGGTTGCTTTTCTGGACATGTATTCTTTCAGCTTATTTATGTAATGAAAGAGTCTTCTTTCTCCTTCAACTGTAATAGACACTTTTGCCAAGTAAAGTATTCTGGGTTGGCATCTACATTCATTTAAAACTGGGAACACTGCAGGGCTGGAGAGATGGCCTAGCGGTTAAGAGCGCTGACCGCTCTTACAGAGGACCTGGGTTCGATCCCCAGCACCCACATGGCGGCCGAAAACCGTCTGAAGCTCCAATTCCAGGAGAACTCCAGTTCCAGGGGAATCCGAGACCCTCTTCTGACCTCTGCGGCATTGCACGACACGGGTGCACAAACCTGCATGCAGACAGTACATTCATACACATACAGAAATAAATAAAATTAAATTTAAAAAAATTAAAAAAAAAAAACTGGGAACACTGCAATCCAAGCTCTTCTAGCTTTTATCATTTGCATTGAAAAGACAGCTGTATGCCAGGTGTGGTGGAGCACGCCTTTAATCCCAGCACTTGGGAGGCAAAGGCAGGAGGATCTCTGTGAGTTCAAGGCCAATTAGTCTACATTGAGAGTTCCAGGACAGCTGAGACTACAAGGAAACCCTGTCTCAAAAAGACAAAAAAGAAAAGTCAGCTATAATTCTGATGGATTTTCCTTTATATGTGACTTTTTGTTTTTCTCTTGCAGCTTTCAGTATTCTCTCTTCGTTTTGAGCATCTAGTGTTTATAATACAGATGGCATAGGGAATTTCTTTTCTGGTGTTCTATGTGCTTCTTGTATGTGTATGGGTATGTCTGTCCTCAATTTGGGGAAAATTTCTCCTACAATCCTGTTGAAAAGATCAATACCATTATCCTGAGATTCTTCTTCTTCCTCTATACCTTTGATGCATAAGTTTGGTCTTTTCATGGTGTCCTACATTTCCTGATTATTCCACTCCTGTTTTTTTTTTTTTTTTTAATTGTTCATAGTCTTTGCTTGAGCAGTCTCATCCTTCCATGTAATCTTCCAGTCTTGATATTCTATTTCTACTTCATTCTTTCTGTTATTGAAGCTTTAACCCCTCTTTTTCCAGGTTAGTTGAGTTCCTTTCCTTTTCATTTCAGCCTGAGTTTTCTTTCTTTTTTTTTTTTTTATTTTTTTTTTGAGACAGGGTCTCCCTGTACCTCTGGCTGTCCTGGAACTCACTCTGTAGACCAGGCTGGCCTCGAACTCACAGAGATCTGCGTGCCTCTGCCTCCCAAGTGCTAGGATTAAAGGCGTGCGCCACCACGCCCGGCATTTATTTATTTCCGTATGTGTATCAGTGTACTGTTTGCATGCAAGTCTGTGCACCTGTGTCGTGCAATGCCGAGGAGGTCAGAAGAGGGTGTCGGATTCCCCTGGAACTGGAGCTCTCCCAGAATTGGAATTTCAGACGGCTCTCGGCCGCCATGTGGGTGCTGGGGATCGAACCCGGGTTCTCTGTAAGAGCAGTCAGCGCTCTTAACCGCTAGGCCATCTCTCCAGCCCCTCAGCCTGAGTTTTCTTAAGTATTTCCACATCTTTTGTGAATTCATCCTGAAGTTTATCATTATTTTCTTTTAGTTTATCCCTACCTTCTTTTAGTTCTTTGTTTACTACTTGTGTGTTCTTTAAATTTCTTGAATTCTTTGATTATGTTTATGATAGTTCTTTTAAGATCTGTGTCCTGGGTTATACCTAGGGGGTCATCATTATAGAAGTCTGTCCTGGGTTACACCTAGGGGGTCCTCATTATAGAAGTCTTCTATAGGATTGGTAGTATTTAACAGAGACTTATTATTTGGGTTTTTCGTGTTACTGTTTTTTCGTTGCGATTTTGCCATGTGGATTTATTTTGTTGTTTGTATTCTGCTATGAAATTCAAGTGTTTCTTTGTTTAATCGAAGACTAAGTTTGCTTATTTTCTTCATGCTTCATTGTCTTCTTATTAGGTATGAAAGGATGGTTGGTCTAGGCTTCAGGTTTTCACTTCTGACTTTGTCCTGGAGAGACAGGCTAGTTCTCGTCCAGCTCTCTGGAGTTCCCCCAGAGGCACAGGACAGGTAACAATCAGGTAGGCTTGAACCCTGCATCACCTGAGGTATGCCTACCAGCTCTCCAGGGGCTGGTTGTGAGCATCTGGATCTGGGTCCAGCACCAGGAAAACCTAGCATGGAGCCAGAGAAAGGGCCCAAGGTGTTCCCTAGCTAATGGGTAGGGATTCTGGAATATTGCAGGTAGCTGGGCTGCATGAGCCTCTGTGCCTTTATCTCACCTGCGGGGAGCCAGGCCTCTGGTGGGTAGGTGGGGCTCTGCCTCACCAGCTAGAAGCAGAGCTGAGGTCCATGGGCCTCTGGGTGAATGACACAATAAAATAATTTTTTAAAGAAGAAGAAACCTGTGTGATGGTCCACTCCTATAATCCCAGAACTTGGGAGGCAGAGGCAGTCAGATCTCTTTGAGTTCAAGGCCAGCCTGGTCTACATAGTGAGTTCCAGGGCAGCTGAGGCTACAGGGAGACCCTGTCTCAAAAAGACAAAAAAAAAAAAAAGCAAAGTGTTCACTTTGGCACACATATACTAAAAGTGAAATGATAGAGAAAATTAGCATGAGGTGCTGTATTTTCCAGTCTACATGTCCATCAATAGGTAAATGGATAAAGAAAATATGGTATATATCCTTAATGGAATTTTATTCAAATTTTCTTGAAATGGAAGGAAATGGAGCTCATGATGTTAAGTAAAACAAGCTAGACTCAGAAGGAAAAATGCCATGTTTTATCTCATATACATAAAGAAAAAATATATATGCTTATATTCATACACACATGCATACAGACACGTGGCATGAAAGTTGAAAGTTGAAGGGGGACTATTTGGACAGAGGAAGGAGATCTGAGGGAGGGGGAGGGAAGGAGGGACAGAGGAAGGAAGGAAGAGTAATAAAAGGTGAGTATGAATATAGTACTAGATATATATGTATTAAAATGTCACAATGAAACCCATCATTTTGCCTACTAAATTTTCTTTAAAAAGTGCAAACAAACACAGGCTGGAGAGATGGTTCAGCAATTAAGAGTACACGTTGCTTTTCCAGAGGACCAAAGTTCCCAGCACTCACATGGTGGCTAATCCCAGTCCTTAACTCCAGTTCTAGGTGATCTGATGCCTCCTTTGGCCTATGCAGGCATTGCATGACACAGGTGCATTTGCATACATGCAGGCAAAACATTCATACACATAAAAATAAATAAAAATTTGTTTAAAAAGTATAAGCAATGGGGAGACCCTCCCTCAAAACAAAACAAAACAAAAAGTGCAAGCAAACAAATAAAAAAAAAGCAGGATTAGGATGTTAGCTTGGTGCGAGGATGGTTGCCTAGAAAGTATAAGACTTGAGTTCAATGTCTGACACAATAAAAATTGAAAAAGAATAAAAGAATAAACTCCAACAATAAAGCTCAGACAAATCACAACAAAATTCTTTCCACTTCTAAATAAATGACTCTACAGTTCTCAAAGGAATATAATTTTTTCATTTTTTATTTTATTTTTTTTGCCAATGTTTTACTGAAGCTCTGTGTATTTCATCCAAATCAAATCTAGACCCGTGACCCCCTCTCTGCCCCCCTACCAGAGCTCATACATTCTGTCAAACATATTTTTCATCTTTTTCTTAGTCTCTCTCAAAATTCTCGATGCAGAAGTTTACTGCTTTGAGCAGAAGTTAACCATTTCAGTCAGTTCTTTGACAGTCTTTTCTGTTGTTGTTGTTGTTGTTATTCCTTCCAATATGCATCACTCCAAAATATGCATATATGCATGCCACATATATCATAGGTTTTAGCATCTTGAGCTTATGATTTTTGTTTTTATTAGGCTGAAAGATGTCATATTTGAAGTCTCCTCCTTGGCAAGCCCAAACCACCATCAGTTCTGCCCTTGTGCTCCACACTGGGGTTTTCCCTTCCCATGGTCACCAAATGAGTTCCAGTAAGCACCATGTCCTGTCTTGATCTTCCTGTACTGGTCTCCATGATATGGCCCGGGTAGTCCAACAATGGCAGTCTATACTCTGAAGAGGCAGAAACCCCAGCAGTAGCTCAGTCCACAGTAGTCCCTATCTGGCACTGAAGGTTTGAAGGATTCTTGTAGAGACATGACTCTTCAGTCCATATTGGAAGGTTGAAAAGCTGTGTCTTCTCACATCTTTGAAGATGGCAAAAGCAGTGGCAGCCATAGGGTAGCTGCACTTGCCAGTAAGACAGGCAAAATAACTGTGCTCTTTTGTCTTTTTACTATGACTCAAGTTTTATGCCTGAAGCATAATTTCTCAGGCCTTACTATTTATTTATTTATGGTTATACTTTCCTTTTGGATGTTTAAGGCCACACAGCCCAGATTAACCAAGGTTTTTGTTTTCTCAAAGTCAGTTGGGGATCTGGTCCTCAAGGTTCACTCAGGTTTTTGGGGGGAGTGGGGGGGAGGGAGCCCCTGGCTCCTTTTGGCTTTTCAATCACCAGTTCCATCCATTCAAGGACAAAGTCAGGCCTTGCTAGACCAGGCTTCCCTTTTTGAAGCATGAACAGACTTTCCTTTTTATAGATGGGACACTGGCTGAAGTCCCATTACTGAATCTCCAAGACC
The DNA here is from genome assembly GCA_009823505.1 of Rhizomys pruinosus. Classification (NCBI taxonomy): domain Eukaryota; kingdom Metazoa; phylum Chordata; class Mammalia; order Rodentia; family Spalacidae; genus Rhizomys; species Rhizomys pruinosus. The sequence continues at coordinate 993,811 of VZQC01001008.1, read as the reverse complement.
TCCCTGCACAGGAAGACTGGTGACTCACATTTACTAGACCTTTCAAGAGATGCCCCCATGCATAGTCCCCTGATACTTAGTTGACCTCTGAGGGCAAGGAACAAACCCTTGGCCAAATTGGTATGAGCATTAAGTATGGTCATTAAGCATCCAGAAAAGCTAAGTTACACCAGCTTGATACTTTTAACTACTGTGTAATATTTTAGAAAAGGCTCGGACAAAAGCTCAAGCAGCCTTGTATAAGAAATACTAAGAAGCACTCCCATAAAACAAATACTATGGTTAGACATAATGTCATGACAAACTAGTTTTTTCCTCATTCCTTTGATCTTATATTGCTCTAAAATACGCATACATACCCTTTGTCCATATACCAAAAATTCCTAGCTCTGAAAATAAATGTTAGCTTAGTTCTAGAACCTGTTAAGGGATTCACAATATAAGAGCACAGTTGTTTTCAGATCATGAGGAATATAACATTAACGTTGCTCAGTTTGCCTTACAACTAGGTAATTGGTGCTAGCATCCACAGATGAGGGATACCATTCGTTGTTTGTTTTTCTGGGACTGTGTTACTTCACTTAACATGATCTCTTCTAGTTCCATCCATTTACCTGCAAAGTTCCATCCACTTACCTGCAAAATTCATGATATCATCTTTCTTTACCGCTGCATAGAACTCCATTGAATAGAGATGTACCACATTTTCTCCATCCATTCGTCAGTTGAAGAGTACTTGGGCTGGTTCCAACTCTTCACTATTGTGAAGAGAGCTGCAATAAACAAGGCTGTGCATGTATCTCTGTGGTAAGATGAGTCTTGTGGGTATATATCCAGGAGTGGTATGGCTGGGTCAGGTGGAAAGCTCATTTTGAGTCTTCCAAGGGTTCTCCACACTGCTTTCCATAGTGGCCGTATGATTTTACATTCCCACCAGCAGTGGATGAGTGTTCCCCTTTCCCCACAACCTCTCCAGCACTTGGTATCATTTGTTTTCTTCATCCTAGCCAGTCTTATGGGAGTGAGATGATATCTTAAAGTGGTTTTCATTTGCATTTCCTTAATTATTAGTGACACTGAACATTTTTTAAGATGTTTCTCAGCCATCTCTAATCCCTCACTTGTGAAGTCTCTGTTCAGCTCTTTGCTCCATCTTTTGAGTGATTTGTTTGTTTTCTTTCTTCTTTGTTTTTTGAGTAGTTTATATATTCTGAAAACCAATGCTTTGTCAGATGTATCAGCTGTGAAGGTTTCCTCCCACTTTGTGGGTTCCTTTATTGTTTCTTTTGATGTACAGAAGCTTTTGAGTTTAATAAGGTCCCACTTGTCAATTGTCGACCTTATTTCCTCCACAACTGCTGTCTGATTTAGGAAGTCTTTTCCTACGCCTATGTCTTGTAGGTTGCTGCCAACTTTTTCTTCAATCCCCTTCTGAGTTTTGGGTTTCATGTTGAGGTCTTTAATCCATCTGGAGTTGACTTTTGTACAGGGCAAGAGGTAGGGGTTTAACTTTATTCTTCTTCAAGTGGTGATCCAGTTTTGTCAACACCACTTGCTGAAGATGCTGTCTTTCCTCCATTGTGTCTTCTTGGCCCCCTTGTCAAACATGAGGTGGCTGAAATTGTATGTGCTCAAGTTTGGATCTTCAGTTTTGTTCCATTGGTCAACAGGTTTGTTTTTGTGCCAGTACCAAGCTGTTTTTATGACTATAGCCCTGTAGTATAGTTTGAAATCTGGTATAGAGATCCCTCCTATATTGTTCTTTTCGCTCAGGTTGCTTTGATTATTCAGGGTCTTTTGTTTTTCCAAGCCTGTGAAGAAACTCTTGGGGATTTTAATTGGGATCGCATTGAATCTGTATATTGGGTAGAATGGACATTTTTACTATATTAATTTTCCCAATACATGAGCATGGGAGGTCTTTCCATCTACTGATGTCTTCGATTTCCTTCTTCAGGGGTTTATAATTTTTTAATATAAACATTAGTATCTCTGGAACTTGATCTGAAGACCTCCTACAGACAACAAAATCCATAGGTACTAAGGTCTTGTATAGAAAATGTCATTGTAAAGCCAGCCATAGTGGAACACACATGTAATTTAAGGCCTCAGAGGCTGAGGCAGGAACATGTCAAGTTTGAGGCCAGTTTGAGATTCACAGCGAGACCCTGCCTTGGAAGGGAGGGAGGGAAGGGGAGGGAAGGAGGGAAGGAGGGAATGGGAGGGGAGGGAATCTAGCAAGGACATTCCAACAAGGGGGAGGGAAGGAGGGAAGGGGAGAGGAGGGAATCTAGCAAGGATATTCCAACAAGCTAAGAGGGATGACAATGTAGGCAAATCCATAACACTCACTAGCAGCATCTAAAACCCAATCTATCTAAACGTGACAGGATTGTCTAGACCGGGTGTCTAGAAATTCTGAGAACCCAGATGGTGAAAAACAAAAAGTGATGCATTCTGGGGTTGTCCATTTGAGAACCTCTCTCTAAACAATTCCTCATGTACATGAAAGTAGAGTTGAGTATGATTCAAGACACTCACAGTCATTACTATACCTGTCTGAAAGTTCACCCTCCAGGTTACAGGCTCAGCACAGGAGCTCGACCACTGACTCCTATGTGACTTGGTCAAGTATGCTCCACACTCAAATATCTGGATTTGACCCTACATATCTGTCAAAGATGGGCTACATGTTCATCTTTACAGCACTAAAACGAGATCTGGAGGAACAACCATTCATTTCCTAAGAATGAACATATAAATTCTGTGACTAAATTCTCAGTCTGTGTCTTCTCACAGTGGATGACCTACAAAATCCAAGTAGAAACTGGATGTTGTGGCACATGCCTATAATCCCAGCACTTAGAAGTCTGAGGCAGGAAGATTATAAGTTCATAGTTAGCCTGGTCTATATAGTGAGTTCCAGGCCAGCCTGAGCTACAAAGTGAGACAATAGATCAACTTTCCCCTTTCCCAACCCCCCAAAAACACCAACTAGAAATCCCATACACTTCCAGCAAAATTACCATTAGAAGAAAGGATATAACAATGTCATGACTAGAGGCACTCACCGTCCAGGTCTTCCTCGTCATCCTTGTCATGCTCCTCCACTGCCACCTCCTCCTCCTCCTCCTCCTCTTCCTCATCCTCCAACTCCACGTCCGGGTCCAGGTCTGGATCGCTCCCTGAGGCAGATTCGTCTGACATGGCTCCCAGAAGTCTTCAGTGGGCATTACCAACTCATGGTCTACTGCAGGGGTCCTAAGAGGACAAGAGGCATCAGAATTGCCAAAGTTTCACTAGGGAGCACAAATCTTTCAAAGAAAAAAATACTGAAGATTAATTCTTGAAGCTTTTTTAAGCAAGGCAAACTAACCATATCCATATCTCAATCTTCTCTTTATACTCTGATACATTTTGCTGAATTTACCCATTCAACCACCTCTGGAACTGCTTTGACAAGAAAATACCTTAAAGTAACAGCCACATTTTTTAAAATGTACACCTCATGCTGGGTGTGGTGGCACACACATTTAATCCTAGCACTTGGGAGGCAGAGGCAGGCGGATCTTTGTGAGTTCAAGGCCAGCCTGGTCTACAGAGTGAGTTCCAGGACAGAGTTCCAGAAAAGACCAAAAAAAAAAAAAAAAAGTACACCTCAGAATTTCTATTTGTGTTCATTCTTTCCTTCCATTCCTTCCAGTTTCCTGAGCATCACCTCCCTGTACCCATACCCACAAATCTACACATAGGCATATATTTATTTGGAATCCTAGGCACAATTCGAGGTACAGCAGGAAGAAAAAAGGACACAGAGAGTATGAGGGGCTGGCGTGTGCCAGGAGGAGCCGCTATTTTATACTGAGGTATCAGGGAAGTTCTCACTAAGCAGACTAAAAGGACTCAAGGAAGCCATGCAGACATCTGAAGAGTGTATTTCAGAGTGACCATCAATGGTTGAGCCCTGAAGTACTGGGAATACTTAGGGAATAAGGAATGAGTCCTACATGGAATGGGGCAGGGTCTGGCCATAGGGCACCACACAGTAGACAATTCACCCTCCAATTAACTGAATGATCTGGACTCAGTGGGAAGTTAACTGCTTCCAAGTTAACTGCTCCCTGCAGGGAGCTTTAATGTGGACCTCCCTGGCCGTGTCTGTTCTCACACTCCTTGTTTAGTTCCAGCTACATTTCTTCCAAAATTTGCAGTGTCCCTACACTTCTGGAATCACACTCTCTCTTCTCAACTCCATTAATCATACTAATTACACTACAAATCTTCACTGAAGGCCTCATATAGACTACTACCTCCTGCTCCAACAGTAAACCTCTAGAGCAGAGATTTAAGTGAGAACTGTCTTTGTTCTCTGGTTAGTTATTCATTCACAGTCTCTGCCTTATTTGCCAGCCTGCCATACTGTATATACTACATACCAGGAACTTCTCTCCTCTCCTCCTCTCCCTCTGTCTCCTACCCCATGCATAATAATTATAAAGGTCATTTCTCTCTCTCCTCTCCCCCCCTCTTTTTGGGGGGGTGCAGGGGTGGTTTCTGGAGACAGGGTCTCATGTATCTCAAAGTTGGCCTTCAACTGGCATGCAGCCAAGGCTGGCTTTGAACTTGGGATCCTCCAACTTCTGCCTCTCAAAGTCTCAGAATTATAGGTATGAACCACTAGGACAGGCTTTAGAGAATAGCTAATTAGCAATTATCTTTAGGTACTCCAAATGCTTGTCATTCTAAGAAAGTGTATGATGACAGAATTAATAATCACAGTAACAAGGAAAAGGCTTCTATATACCCTCATTTAACAAACTTCCTCAAAACAACCTCAGCACCAAGCTCCTAATAGAAGCAAAAATTAATTAAATATCCACATATACTAATATAACATGAGACACTGATCTAGACCCCTATTCAACATTTTCAAACAGGACATTGCTGGCTGTGATAGCACATGCCCATAACCCTGGGAGAAGGCAGGAAAGTCACTGCAAATTTGAGGCCTAGCCTGCTCTAACTAGCAAGTTTCAAGGCCATCCAGAGCTACATGGCAAAACCTTGTGACAAAATTAAAAACAAATATTGGAATACAGTTACACTAAAGTAGTAATTTCCAATAGTCTATAATTCAGTAATTAAACTTCATAATTCAGTACAGATTTTTATTTTTGTGTTTGTTTCATTTTGCTTTATTTTGACAGAGTCTCCCTAGTCCCAGCCTGCCTGGCACTATGGAGACCAGCTGCCACGATGCCCAGCTAGATTTTTATTTTATTTTATTTTATTTTTATGTGTATCAATGTACTGTCTGTCGCATGCCCAGATCTGGTGCACCCGTTGTCATGCAATGCCGTGAAGGTCAGAAGAGGGTGTCGGATTCCCCTGGAACTGGAGTCAAAGATGGTTCTCAGCCATCATGTGGGTGCTGGGATCGAACCCCAGTCCTCTGTAAGAGCGGTTGGCCGCTCTTAACCACTAGGCCATCTCTCCAGCCGAACAGTGGGCACTCTTAACTGCTAGGCCCATCTCTCCAGCCTAGAATTTTTTCTTTTTTTTTTTTTTTTTTGGTCTTTTTGAGACAGGGTCTCCCTGTAGCCCCAGCTGTCCTGGAACTCGCTCTGTAGATCAGGCTGGCCTTGAACTCACAAAGATCCGCCTGCCTCTGCCTCTGCCTCCCAAGTGCTAGGATTAAAGGCATGTGCCACCACACCCTGCCTTAGATTTTTTTTTTTTTTAAGATTTTATTTTTTAAAAATAGCAAAACAAACAAACAAACTTGTTGGGCAGGGTAGTACAATTCTTTAATCCCAACACTTAGAAGGCAGGTGGATCTCTGTGGGTTCGAGGCCAGCCTAGTCTATCTACATTGTAAATTCCAGGCCAGCTGGGGCTACAAAGCAAGACTTATCTCAAAATAATAATAATGGTAATAATAATTTTATAAATAGAATAAAGGATTTCAAAGGCTCTCAATACAAAGAAATGCTAAAGGTTTCAAGAGAGGGAAAGGCTATTTCCCTGATTTGATCACTATGCATTGAATATATGTGTCAATTACCACATTCTCTCATTAATATGTATAACTGCTATGTATGACTTTTTTTTTCTTTATTATTTTTTATGTGTATGAGTATATTGTCTACATGTAGGTTGGTGCACCCATGTCGTGCATTGTTGCAGAGGTCAGAAGAGGTGTATGTATGTGTATAATTTTTAGGATTTTTTTCAAAGCCAATGTTTTATTGAAGATCTGTGCATTTCATACAAAATTACATTACAAATCAAATCTAGACCCGTGCCCCCCTGACCCCCTACCCCACCAGAGCTTATGCATTCTGCCAAACATGTTTCTCATCTTTTTCTCAGTCTCTCAAAATTCTCGATGCAGAAGTTTACTGTTTCGAGCAGAAGTTCACCATTTCAGTCAGTTCTTTTACACAGTCTTTTCTGTTGTTGTTGTTGTTATTCCTTCTAATATGCATCACTCCAAAAATACACACCATGCCACATATATCATAGGTATATGATATATGTATATCATATATAAGTATATATGATAGTATCTTCAGCTTATGTTTTTTTTTAATTAGGCTGAAAGATGTCATATTTGAAGTCTCCTCCTTGGCAAGCCCAAACCACCATCAGTTCTGCCCTTGTGTTCCACACTGGGGTTTTCCCTTCCCAGGGTCACCAAATGAGGTCCAGTAAGCAGTGCGCCATCCTGTCTTGATCTTCCTGTACTGGTCTCCATGATACAGCCTGGGTAGTCCAACAGTGGCAGTCTATACTCTGAACAGGTGGAAACCCCAGTAGTAGCTCAGTCCATAAATTGGATGTCTCAGCAGTCCCCATCTGGCACTGAAGGTTTGGAGGATTCTTGGAGAGACATGAGTTTTCAGTCCATATTGGAAGGTTGAAAAGCTGTGTCTTCTCACGTCTTTGAAGGATGGGATGGCAAAAGCAGTGGCAGCCACAGGGTAGCTGCAGTTGCCAGTAAGACAAGCAAAACAACTGTGCTCTTTTTCTTTTTACTTTTTTGTCTTTTTCCTAAGATCTCATATTTTATATCTGAAGCACAATTTCTCTGGCTTTACTAATTATTTATTTCTAGTTATACTTTCCTTTTGGATGCTTAAGGCCACACTGTTAGCCTAGATTAACCAACATTTTTGTTTTTTCAAGGTCAGTTGAAGATCTGGTCCTCAAGGGTCACTCACCTGAGAAGAGCTTGTCCAGTGATTGATCTTGGCTAAGGCTCCAATTCTCATCTTAGTTGGTCTGCTCAGGGACAGGATGGAACTGGCAGATCTTGATAGGGGCGGGGGTGGATGAACCCGTGGGGAATGTCTTTGAGGCTTCCTGCTTGGTCAACAGGCCCTTGGAAACTAAAAGCAGCTGAGCAGCCCGGCACGCTTGTGCTAGAATCCAGCTGCTGGGGCACCTGTCACTCACTAGATACTGACCTTCAACAAGCTTCTTGGCCTTTCTAAGCTTTGTTTTCCTCACTGTAAATGGAGGTATTAATAATGCCCATCTTCGGGACTGCTATATGGATCAAATGAACGGATTACTAAGTATTCATTCCATGGGTGATGACCAATCCTGGGAAAGGTATCCTCTATCCATGCTACAGAGGTGGCTCAGGCCAGAAGGCACACTGCTCCACAACAAAAGGAAAAGGGAATGATACAAGCTTTTCTGTCTCTGTCTCTGTCTCTGTCTCTGTCTCTCACACACACACACACACACACACTCTTACTTTATCCTGAAGCCATAGTGACAGGCTCAGGTTTCTGAGCACTAACTATATTTAAATAAAATTTGCTTTTCCAATAATGATACATCTTTAATATGAAATCAATTCATCTAGATTTTTAATCATGTATATATGTGTCTTTGTGGGATATATGCATATATGTGTAGTTTCCCACAGAGGTCAGGGGCATCAAATCCCTCAGGAACTGGAGTTACAGGTGGTTGTCTGCCCAATGTAGTTGTTCAGGATTAAAACTGGGACCTCTGAAGCAGGGCGTGGTGGCGCACACCTTTAATCCTAGCACTTGGGAGGCAGAGGCAGGCGGATCTTTGTGAGTTCAAGGCCAGCCTGGTCTATAGAGTGAGTTCCAGGTCAGCTGGGACTAAAGGGAGACCCTGCCTTAAAAAGACAAAAATAAATAAATAAATCTGGGACCTCTGAAAGAGCAAGAAGAAATGGTCTTAACTGCTGAACCATATCTCTAGCACCAATGATACATGCTTATTGTGGAAAAATCAAATTTTGACAATAAAGAGGACCAAAACTACTTTTATAGTACTATCATTCTAGGTCTATGGTCTGTGCTTTTTCTTCATTAGTTATGTGCACCAAAATGTAAAAAACACAACGTTTTTCATGGTGAACACTATAATTTACCCACAACTGGCAGAAAATAGATTACTTTTTGTTTCCACTATACTGTATTATGTGAAAATGCTGCAGTGAATACCGTCATTAATATGTTCATATAAGTATTTCCATCGAATAAACTAGTAGAAATTAAATTCACAACAAAGGAAGGGATTGATCTATTTATATTGGTTTTTGAGACAGGGGGTATTCATGTAGCCACAGGTAGGCTGTAACTCACTATTATAGACTAGGTTGGCCCTGATCTCCAGATCCCACCTGGCTCTGCGTCCACGGGCTGGATTAAATTGAGTTGCACCCAAAAAACCTGACTGTTATGCTATTCCTTTACAGTGTTCATCTTACTCTAAGTTTGCCTGAGACTAAAGAATTTTCCTGAGCCATGGACTCTGTCTAGGGTCAGCAAGGGGCACTACAATGACTAGATAACTGGAGGTATGCCAAGGTTCTTGGTCTATTTTTGATGCTGTCTTGGTGCTAATTTCCAGCTTTGTCTTATATCCCTAGAACTACCNCTGCTCTAGTAAACACATAAATGAAAAAGAAAACAAAACAATGATCTGGATGTGGCAGCTCATACTCGTAATCTAGCACTGGGGAAGCTAAGGAGGCATCCTGAGCTTGAGGGCAGTCTGGACTATGTAGCAAGACTTAGAAGAAGGAGAAGGAGGAAGAGGAAGAGGAAGAGGAGGAGGAGGAGGAGGAGGAGGAGGAGGAGGAGGAGGAGGAGGAGAAAGAGAGAGAGAGAGAGAGAGAGAGAGAAAGAGGGTTAAGAAACATCTTTAAAAGTGTTCAACATAAAAAAAAATGTTCAATATTGGGGCTGGAGAGATGGCCTAGTAGTTAAGAGCGCCGACTGCTCTTGCGGAGGACCTGGGTTCAATCCCCAGCGCCCACATGACGGCTGAGAACCGTCTGAAACTCCAATTCCAGGAGAACTCCAGTTCCAGGGGAATCCGACGCCCTCTTCTGACCTCCGTGGCATTGCACGACACGTGTATACAAACCTACATGCAAACAGTACATTCATACACATAAAATAAATAAAAATTTTTTAAAAAGTGTTCAACATCATTAGTAATTAGGGAAATGCAAATTAAAACCATCTTAAAATTTCATATTCCCCCAATCAGACTAGTTAAGATCATGGGAACAGGGCTGGAGAGATGGCCTAGAGGTTAAGAGTGCCGACTGCTCTTACAGAGGACCCGGGTTCAATCCCCAGCACCCACATGGTGGCTGAGAACTGTCGGTAATAGAACTCCAGTTCCAGGGGAATCCGATGCCCTCTTCTGACCTCCGAGGCACTGCACGACATGGGTGCACAAACCTACATGCAGATAATACATTCATACACATAAAATAATTAATTAATTAATTAATTAATTAATTAATTTTAAAAAAGAACTATATAAAAAAAAAAAAGATCAAGGGAACAAATGACATAAGTGCTGGAGAGGTTGAGGGAAAAGAAGGATTGCAAGTGCTTTCCATAGGGCTGCACAGGCTTGCAATCGGGATTCAAGCCTGTGCAACCCTATGGAAAGCAGTGTGGAGAACTCTTTGTGTTTTGTTTTTTTTCTTTTTGATCTTTTTGAGACAGGGTCTCCCTGAAGCCCCAGCTGTCCTGGAACTCACTCTGTAGACCAGGCTGTCCTTGAACTCACAGAGATCGGCCTGCCTCTGCCTCCCAAGTGCTAGGATTAAAAGCGTGCGCCACCCCCGGCTGTGTGGAGAACTCTTAAAAAACTCAAAATGAGTCTTATACCTAGTTGTACCACTCCTTAGCATATACCCAAAGAACTCATCCTGTTGCAGAGATACTTGTTATACCCATGTTTGTTGCTATTCTTTTCACAATAGCTAAGAGATGGAAGCAACCACTATCCCTCAACAGATGAGTGGATAATGAAAATGTCATACATTTACACAATGGAGTTCTACTCAGAGGTAATAAAAAACAAAATCATGGAATTTGCAAGTAAATGGATGGAACCAGATTCAGAAAAACAACACATGTTCTCCCTCATTTGTGAATCCCAGCACCAAACCCTTATATGTGAGTATGTACCCTAATGTAGCTGCAGGAACCAGGAAAATAGAAAGGACCCAGGGAGTTAAAGGTAAAAATCCTGAGAAAGAAGAATAGGAGAAAGGTGTTACTAAGGGAGAAATGCATAAAATGGGAGTATTTAAATGGGGGTGGGGAGAATTATACAAGGAACTTTGCAGATAAAGGGGAAGAAGGAGCTCAAGAGGGGTGGAACCTTAGTATTATCAAGGAAGAAATGGGGAAAATGGGAATGGCATGGAGGGAGGGTTAGACAGTGAGAAGAAGAAAGGAGAGAAATAAATAATGCCTAGCTAGTATGAAAAACCAGAGGGAATCATATTAGTCCAAAACCCTACTGACAAATTACACATACGATATCTCTACATGAGACCATGTGTATAGCTGAAGGCAATGTAACAAGAAACTGCCAGACAGGAGAAACCTTCTTTTGAGCTGTTTGCCAGGATAGGCCAAGAGACTCCCAAAATTACACAGGCTATTGCCACAACCCTTGACCGCCTCCCAGAACTTGAAGGTAAGACCCTATTGCTGAAGACAGGACATATTTCAGAGACCAGATTTGGAGCAATGGAGCTGGAACTGACCTGGAAGGCCCCTTCCCCTGAAGGCCAGCTCTCAGGGCTTTGGAGATCGCTACGAAAGCTGCTAAGGAAGTCCAACAGCAGCTTTAAGATCAAATAACCAGGGCTGGAGAGTTGGCCTAGTGGTTAAGAGCACTGACTACTCTTGCAGAGGACCCAGGTTCAATCCCCAGCACCCTCATGGCAGCTGAGAACCATCTTTAACTCCAGTTCCAGGGGAATCCGACACCCTCTTCTGACCTCCACACATTGCATGACATGGGTGCACAAACCTACATGCAGACAGTACATTCGTACACATAAAAAAAAAAAAAAAAAAAAAAAAAAAAAAAAAAAAAAGACCAAATAACCACATCAATGACCAGCACAGCATACAACATTTGTGCAGCAGTGGCATTTTCATCTTGGGGGTAATCAACAGCCACCTAATTGGACTTAAGGCCCACTCAATAGGAGGAGACTCATGTGTGGTACTGCAAATACACATGGATGGAGAGAGCATACATCTTAGAAAAATTTCCAAGGCTGTCACATCCTTAGACTAATTAATTCTTAAAGTGCAAAATCCATATCCTTATATTTACAGTCTAGTATCCCAGTCATCACTCATCAAAGAACCTTCTTTTGCACCAGATGGAGACCATTAGAGAATACCACACTGGTCACACACAGACATTGTCTGTGAATCGCCCAAGCCTAAGTGGCACATCTACAATGCCACCTCTACAACCTAAGGCCCACACAACATAGAACAAGGGGTAAAGAAGACACTAATGAATCTCTCAACTCTCACTGATGAAGTTCCATCATGCAACAGAGGACCAGAAATATAAACAGTCACAAATGGTCAAAGCATGGGAATTAGGAGTCTGCAAAGTATGGGTCCTTGACCAGGACTCCTATATTAAGTTTCACTCACCCAGGGCTCAGGAACCATTAGGAAGAGGGGGCAGAAATACTGTAAGACCCAGAAAATACATTGGAACTGGTGGCTCATGCCTTTAATGCCAGCACTTGGAAGGCAAAAGCAGGAAGAGCCCTATGAGACCAAGACAAACCTGGTCTATCTATATAGTGAGTTCCATGCCAGCCAGAGCTACAAAATGAGACCCTGTCTCAAAAAAAGAATCGTTTCCACTGTATGGCCTCATTCATTTTGGAGACCTTGAATAGTATTAAATTTCCTCAAATGACTTCAGACAAATTCAATGGCTAATGCAGTTACTTTTTCATAAAGCAAATGAACATCACATGCCAATATACACAAAATACACACACACATACACACGCACGCACGCACACACACAAATGAGACTATAAATATAACCCTATATTTAATAATTTTCAGGGGAAAAATGTTTTAAGAACAAGAAAACATTTGGTCCCATAGCTTTGCACAATACCTTTAAGGAAACCTACCAGTCAAAGAATTTATATAATTCAAAGACATAAAAAAGAAAAAAGAGTTCAATCCTTACAGACTACAGAGTACCCACAGCATTCTTTCCAGCCTGCTAGAAATGTACTATGGATCAGTAAAGTTACTTCAACACTTTTCCCATACAAGACAAAGAGACTGCTATAATCACACACAATGTGTACTTCAAATCCCTACTAAGCCTTTTGAGTGAATGTCAGCAGCCACAAAGCTAAACTGACATACCTTGACGTATTTTATTTGGAAATAGAAAGAGACTTGTAGCAATTTGGAACTTTGAACAAAATAAGAAAGGAAGCGTAGCTGGGCATGGTGGCGCATGCCTTTAATCCTAGCACTTGGGAGGCAGAGGCAGGTAGATCTCTGTGAGTTCAAGGCCAGCCTGGTCTACAGAGTCAGTTCCAGGACAGCCAAAGCTACAGGGAGACCCTGTCTCAAAAAGACCAAAAAAAAAAATAAATAAATAAATAAATAAATAAATAAATAAATAAATAAAAATAAAATAGGGCTGGAGAAATGGCCTAGCGGTTAAGAGCGCCGACTGCTCTTGCTGAGGACCTGGGTTCGATCCCCAGCACCCACATGGCGGCTGAGAACTGTCTTTAAACTCCAGTTCCAGGGGAATCTGACACCCTCTTCTGACCTCCGAAGCGTTGCATGACATGCATGTGCACAAACCTGCATGCAGACTCACATATGAAAATAAAAAGAAATTTTAAAAAACATTTAAAAAATAAATAAAATAAAATAAATAAAAAGTCAATCAAGGGTCTGGAGAGATGGCTCAGTGGTTAACAGTACTGGTTGCTCTTGCAGAGGACCTGGGTTTGGTTTCTAGCACCCACATGGCAGCCAACAACTCTTTGTAACTCATCTAATGCTCTCTTCTGACCTCCATGGGCACTGCACTACACACGATGCATTTATGTACATGCAGGCAAAACACTCATAAACATAATTTTTTTTAACCACTCGAGATTCCATGTTAAACCTAGAATCTTTACTCAGTGGGCCCATATCGATAAGCTCAGTCTGATCCAATTTTATATTCCTTCCACCATTATCCCACACCGTTAAAAATCCATTCCCACACATATTCATTAGGCTTCTGCCAGAATGACTTAGCAAACTCATCAATTTCCTTAGTGGTGTAGCACACTTCCTCATGGATCACACTTTGTGTGTGTGTGTGTGTGTGTGTGTGTGTGTGTGTGTACTGTCTGCATGTAGGTGGGTGCACCCACTCCCTCCCTCCCTCCTCCCTCCCTCCCTCCCTCCCTTCCTTCCTTCTTCCTTTCTTCTTCTCCATTTTNGGGAGGGAGAAAGGAAGACTTTAAAAAGAAACTATCACTTGTCAGAATTTTGGTGAAGTATCAGAGAATACACACAATTACATGAAAAGTCTATTAAAACACTTCTCCCTTTCCAAGTTTATTTTCCCTAGAACCTATGCAGTAAATCAACAAAACATTAAGTCAAAACAGACTTAGATAATGGAAGGAAGGACCCAGCTATTTCTATTTAGCCAGACATTTTCAAATTTTCAAATGTGTAAAACAATTATTTTTTGTTTCGTAAAAGTTAGTTTTCAAAAAGAAAAAAAAAGTTTTCATTTAAAATGTTAAAATGAGAACATTTGGAATTAGTGGGAGCATAAAGCTTTGGAAGGCCGCCAGGAAGAAAAGTCAAAGATACATCTCACTCTGTATGGAATCACGGCTACAGCGGAAACACAGTGAGGAAGAGACATGACAGCTGGGCCGAGAAGAGAGGGTCTAAATGTGGGCTCTGAAAATCATCATATGTACATGCACATTAGAACAGACAAGGCTGTTTTATCAGATCAGACAAGGCTGTTCTTTGGAGGCTAAAGCAGGATGGTAACAAATTCCAGGCCAACCTAGAATACACAGTGAGTTGAAGCCAGCCTGAGCTATATAGGGTGTCTGTCTGTCTCTGTCTGTCTCTCTCTAAACAAGAAAAACCTACTCAATATAGGAGTGGCAAAAGGTGTGGAAACTAAGATCTCTGAATACAGGGGACAAAGCCACGGTGAAAGCAATTCTGGATAAATCAATTACCATTCAACTTTTGAACCCTACATCTTTTTTTTCCCCTTTTTTTCCGGGGGGATAAGGGGAGCATGGAGATGAAACCAATAGCCTTGCATATGCCAAGAACTCTACCACTGAGCTCATACCACCAGTGCCAGCTCTAACTTCTTAAAATGGTTATGGCGGGGGGGGGGTCTAGAAAGATGGCTCAGCACTGGCTGCTCTTCCAGAGGACCTGAGTTTGATTCCCAGCATGGAACTCCAGTCCTAGATACAACACGCTCTTCTGGCCTCCACATATACCTGACTGCATGTGGTACACATGCACACATTCAGGCACACATATACATAAAATAAATAAATGTTTTTTAAAAAACTGACAGGGAGGCCGGGCGTGGTGGCACACGCCTTTAATCCCAGCACTCAGGAGGCAGAGGCAGGCGGATTTCTGTGAGTTCAAGGCCAGCCTGGTCTACATAGCGAGCTCTGGGCCAGCTGAGATTAAAGGGAGACCCCCATCTCAAAAAATACAAAAAAAAAAAACTGACAGGGAAGCTATATTAATCTTTGTGAAATACAAATAATAATCATTGATTTTTCTGAATTACTGATCACATAGACTATTTAAATTTTTTTAATTTTTTTTATTTTTATATGTGTATGAATGTACTGTCTGCATGTAGGTTTGTGCACCCGTGTCGTGCAGTGCCACAGAGGTCAGAAGAGGGTGCCGGATTGCCTTGGAACTGGAGTTAAAGACGGTTTTCAGCCGCCATGTGGGTGCTGGGGATCAAACCCAGGTCCTCTGCAAGAGCAGTTGACACTCTTAAGCACTAGGCCATCTCTCCAGCCCCCACATAGACTATAAACTACATGGTATACAAGTTGTTTGCTAATATTTATTTATTGTGAAACAGGGTTTTGTGTAGCCCAGGCTACACAAAGCTCATTATAGTACCAAGAATGGCCTTGAACTCCTGATTTTCTTGCCTCTACCCCCAACTGCCAGGATTACAGGTGTGGGCCACACACTAACTAAATTGCTTATTTACTACTAAATTGTTGTATTCTTAGTTGGTATCCACCACATTTTTTTGTGTGGTTTTTTTTTTTTTTTTTTTTTTTTTTAGACAAGGTCTCATTACACAACCCAAACTGGCCTGGAATCCACTATGTATCTCTTGCTGACCTTAAACTTACAGCAATCCTCCTGCCTCAGCCTCTAGCCTCCCAAGTACTAAGTTTTGTGTGAGCTCTATTCAAACACAATCCCTTTCCTCTCAAAGTGTGCCAAGAGAAAGCTAAGATCAGAACAAGTATTAAGACAAGGCTCCAGGGACTAAGTGCAAACACCCTCACCATATATGAAAAATAATCCTCTAAGAACTATTTTAGATTAGAGGAAACTAAATGCACTCTGGGATCTTGGGCTAGACAACAGACCTGGAAGAAAGAACAGTTATAAATGTAAGTGGGGGTCGGGGTTGGGGGGGTGAGATGGTTCAGTGAGTAAAAATACTTATTGTACAAGCCTGACAACTTAAGTTTGATCTCAAGAATCTATTATTTTATTTATTTTTTTTTATGTGTATGAGTGTACTGTCTGCATGTAGGTTGGTGGACCCGTGTAGTGCAATGCCGCGGAGGTCAGAAGAGGGGTTCAGATTCCCCTGGAACTGGAGTTAAAGACGGTTCTCAGCCACCATGTGAGTGCTGGGAATCGAACCCGGGTCCTCTGCAAGAGCAGTTGGTGCTCTTAACCACTAAGCCATCTCTCCAGCCGCAAGAATCCATTTTCTTAAAAGCCAGATGTGGTGACACACATCTATAGTCCCAGCACTCCTAACAAAGACATGGGAGGCATAGTTAGAAGAATCACCTAGGAGCTTGTTGGCCAGTTAGCCTAGAGTACATAGCATGGCAGAAACAGGAGACTCTGCCCCAACAAGGTAGATAGCAAGAACTCAGTCCCCAAAGTTGTCTTCTGATGTCTACATGCATTCTGTGGCATGTACACACCTCCACACACATATCATGTACAGGTGTGCACAGACACTAATAATAATATTAATTTTTAATGTCAATGAGGAGGAAGAACTGATACCAATGAGTATCAGCTATAATTTGAGTAGGAGCATTGTATCAACATTAAATGTCCTGACTTTGGAGGGGCTAGAGAGATGGCTCAGCAGTTAAGAGCACTGGCTGCTCTTGCAGAGGACCTGGGTTTGATTCCCAGCACCCACATGATGGCTAACAACCATCCATAACTCTAGTTCCAAAGGATTCAATGCCATCTTTTGGCCTCCTCAGGCACTGCACAACATGGGTATACTCAGTACACATAAAAATAAATAAATCAGCTGGGCTTGGTGGTGCACGCCTTTAATCCTAGCATTCGAGAGGCCTCTGCAGGAGGATCTTTGTGAGTTCAAGGCCAGCCTGGTCTACAGAGTGAGTTCCAGGACAGCTGGGCTACAGGGAGACTCTATCTCGAAAAAGACCAAAAAAAAAAAAAAAGTCTTCTAAGGAGACTTATACAATCTACCTAGATTACAAATGTCACTGTTATTTTATAGCCAAAATTTGTTTATTCTAATCTGTGTTCAGCTTTTGCCTTAGAATCTCTCAAAATAACATCCTCTCTTCTTTCTCTCCTCACCCGTCTAACAACATATCCTTTTGAACCAGAATTACATAAACTTGTCCTACATGTCTCCACTAATCTAACACTAGACATAAATACTGAAGAAAATAGTCATGTCTGACTAGCTGTAAAGAAGTATGAAAGAGAACGGGGACTTCCTCTAAAGTTAACATAAGAAAAAAAAAGAAGAAAAAACTCTCTTCTTTCAAACTGATACTATTCCTATAACTTCTTTGAGGAAAAGTATGGATAAAACTTAGACTATAGATTCTGAAAGAGGACTTGCAGGAAAATTCATTTTTTGAGAAGGGCTACAAGACTGGCAAGATGGTAAAAGTGCCTGCTGCCAAGCCCAATGCCCTGGGACCCATCTGGTGGAAGGAGACAACCAACTTTCACAAGCTGTCTTCCAACCATTATAGAAGGCTGTGGCATACATGGTCTCGGTCAGTCGGTCTCTCTCTCTCTCTCTCTTGCTCTCTCTCCTCTCTTTCTCTCTCTTTCTCTCTCTTTCTCTCTCTCGCTCTGTCTCTTCCATCCATTATAAAAGGCTGCAGTATACATGGTCTCTCTCTCTCTCTCTCTCTCTCTCTCTCTCTCTCTCATACAAAAGAAATAAAATGCAATTTAAAATTTTTGGGAAAGATGAAAACAGCTTATAGAAAAAAAAAAGAAAGAAAACATAGCTTGCATATGTAGTCACATGGCAAACGTACAAATCCCACTATTCTTCAGGTTAAGACTCTACCATGGACACAGGCCAAACTTCATTACAGGAAATGAGAAGTATGAAGTTCAAAATAGCACATATCAAGAGATATTGTCACAGATAGTAGGAACAAGGAGCAAACATTGAAATGAACTCAAAGAACAAGAAAATATTTTAAAGAAAAAAGGTAGCTGGTAGTTGGGGCTAGGAATATAGCTGATAGAGTGCTTACCTGACATACATGATGCCCTAGATTTGATCCCCAGCACCATATAAAACGAGGTGTGGTAGAACACTGGGTTTTTTGTTGTTTTTTTGTTGCTTTTTTGTTTTTGTTTTTTGTTTTTGCCTTTTTGAGACAGGGTCTCCCTGTAGCCCCAGCTGTCCTAGAACTCGCTCTGTAGACCAGGCTGGCCTTGAACTCACAAAGATCCACCTGCCTCTGCCTCCTGAGTGCTAGGATTAAAGGCTTGCGCCACCACGCCTGGCGGAACACACTTGTAATCTCAGCACTTAGGACACGGAGGCGGGGAGTAAAAATGCAAGGTCTTCAGGTACATAGAGAGTTCAAGGCCAGCCTAGGCTACATGAGACCCTGTCTCCAAAAGTAAAAATCTTAGTACTAACCATATACTTGGTCAAAAATCCTATGGCTGGAGGGAAAAATAAAAACCATGGCTGGGAAGGTCCTACGCCCTAATGGGAAACCTACTACTGTTGTTCTGCTAAACAGACACACTGTCAAGCTGCCTTTAAATATTTATGTTTCTATCCATAGATAAGTGCTACTCTCAGCCTTTGCAGTGGACAACAGTTAGTGTAGAAAATCACCTGGTCAATGTGCAAGAAAAAGTGAATACTGAATGCTCGGCCCCAAATGAGACATTCATATTACTCTCTCTGAGGCTCAGAGAACATGCAGAAAAGAGAGTAGAAAAAAATATAAGAGCAAGGACTGGGTGTGGTGGCGCACACCTGTAATCCCAGTACTCAGGAGGCAGAGGCAGGCGGATCTCTGTGAGTTCAAGGCCAGCCTGGTCTACAAAGTTAGTTCGAGGACAGCTGGGGCTGCAGGGAGACCCTGTCTCAAAAAGGCAAACAAATAAACAAAAAAGAGCTAGCAGATGGAGAAGGGTGCTGTGACATGATGACTTCTGGGAATGACCTGGCTGTTACACTCATGAATTCACATCAGCTGTGGTTATCTACACAAGACCTGCCTTACAAGGTAAAGCCTATCAACATTCTATATGAGGAAGGGAAACTCCTCAAGAGAACTACTGGCAGTTAATGGCTATTGGGGAAAAGGAGAGTCACTTTCTTCCATTGTAAACCACTGGCAAGTTGCCCACACTCCAGTAAATGACCCCAAACCACCTCATGCTCATGCATATAATCCCAAACCCAGAGGGAGAAGGGGACACACACACACACACACACACACACACACACACACACACACGACATGAAAACAGGAAGGGGCCTTGTTAAACTTGTTAGAAAAAAGAAAGGCAAAAAAAAAAAAAAGAAAAGAAAAAAGAAAGGCTTCAGCAGTAGTGGTAAGAGAATAAGAGGGGAACGGGCTGGAGAGATGGCCAAGCGGTTAAGAGCGCCGACTGCTCTTGCAGAGGACCCGGGTTCGATCCCCAGCACCCACATGGCGGCCAAGAACCGTCTGAAACTCCAATTCCAGGAGAACTCCAGTTCCAGGGGAATCCGAGACCCTCTTCTGACCTCCACGGCATTGCACGACACGGGTGCACAAACTTGCATGCAGACTACATTCGTACACATTCAGAAATAAATAAAATTAATTAAAAAAAAATTAAAAAAAAAAAGAGAATAAGAGGGGAAGAAAAATATGACTAAACCATACTATATGCATGTGTGAAACTGTCAAAGAATACATTTTAAAAAGAGAGAATTGTGGGGGGCTGGAGAGATGGCTCAGCAGTTAAGAGCCCCGACTGCTCTTGCAGAGGACCCGGGTTCAATTCCCAGCACCCACATGGCGGCTAAGAACCATCTTTAACTTCAGTTCCCGGGAAATCCGACGCTCTCTTCTGACCTCCACAGCATTGCACAACACGGGTGCACCAACCTACATGCAGACAGTACACTCATACACATAAAAAATAATAAATAAAAAAGTTTTTGAAAATACATATATAAAAAGAAGGAATTGTGGAGGATCAGTCACTAAAGTACTTTCCAGGCAAGCACCAAAGTCCTAAGTTTGATCCCCAGTACCCATGTAAACAGCAAGTGCAACGGCTGAAGAGAAGAGATGACTCAGCAGTTAAGAGCACTTGCTGCTCTTGCAAAAGACTGAGTTCAGGGGCTGGAGAAATGGCCTAGCGGTTAAGAGTGCCGACTGCTCTTCCAGAGGACCTGGGTTCGATCCCCAGCACCCACAGTGGCGGGCTGAGAACCATCTGTAACTCCAATTCCAGGGGAATCCGAGACCCTCTTCTGACCTCCACGGCATTGCACGACACGGGTGCACAAGCCTACATGCAGACAGTACATTCATACACATACAAGAATAAATAAAAATTAAAAAAAAAAAAGACTGAGTACAGTTCCCACTACCCACATCAGGTAGCTCACAACCACCTGTAACTCCAGTTCCAGGGGATTAGACACCCTCTTCTGGCCTCTTCAGGCACTGATATGCACAGTCCACATACCTACATACATACATACATACATACGTACATACATACATACAGGCATACACACGTGCACATAAGATAAAAATAATAAACTTTTTTTTAAGCCAGGTACAGAAGCACATACACATGTAATTCTACCACGTGGCAACTGCTTACCAGCCTAACTAGCCAAATTGCTAAGTTCAGAAAGAGACTCTACCTCAAAATCTAAGGTGGAAAGCCAGGTGTAGTGGTGCATACTTTGATTCTAGCTCTCAAGAGGCAGAGGCAGATGGCTCTCTGTGAGTTGGGGGACAGATGAATACACATATAGTGAGTCTCAGGCCACCCAGGGCTATATAATGAGACACTGTCTCAAACAAACAAAACAAGACAAAACAAAACACCTAAAATGGAAAAGCAATTGATTGAAGGAGACACCCAATGTCAACCTCTGGCCTACACATGGCAGCAAATTGTACATATGCTCACATATAAACACATGCACACACATATATATACACACAAAAAAGGGGGGAGTGGCTGACAGTTATTTTAGAGAAGGAGTGATGACAAGGAAAAAGAAATAGGCTAGCCATTTGTTCAATCCAAACCTATACCTTTTCTGTATAGACTTGAGCCAGACACTGGTAAGGGAAGTAGATAAATGCTTCTGAGAGGAAAATTCAGTTGTAGAACAAGAAGCAAAGAGTCTATGTGACTCGAACAGAGAATCAACAGAGATGTCATCTGGGGTGACTAAAGAAGCCTATATCATTTTTTAAAAATTGTTTTTTATTTTACTTTTTTTTCTTTTTTTTTTTTTTTTTTTTTT
>VZQC01001008.1:928951-969375 GCA_009823505.1 Rhizomys pruinosus | reverse complement strand
TTTTTTTGGTCTTTTCGAGATAGGGTCTCCCTGTAGCCCCAGCTGTCCTGGAACTCACTCTGTAGACCAGGCTGGCCTTGAACTCACAAAGATCCACCTGCCTCTGCCTCCCAAGTGCTAGGATTAAAGGCATGCGCCACCATGCCCGGCTATTTTACTTATTTTTTAAGTGTATGAATGTACTGTCTGCATGTAGGTCTGTGCACCCGTGTCATGCAATGCCGCGGAGGTCAGAAGAGGGCATCAGATTCCCCTGGGACTGGAGTCAAAGACGGTTCTCAGCCACCATGTGGGTGCTGGGGATCGAACCCGGGTCCTCTGCAAGAGCAGTTGGTGCTCTTAACTGCTAGGCCATCTCTCCAGCCCCAGAAGCCTATATCATTTTAACAAACACCAAATCAAATCTAATCATAACATAAGATTATATCTCTAACAGAAATGTATAACTCCTTTTCTTCCTGATGACATTCTCACCCAGGCCCCAGGCACTCAAGAATACACATATGCTGGTGTAATCTGCAAAACCCTGGGGCAGTTTAAAGTACCATCTGGTTGGCCATAGTGGAACAACCTGTAATCTCAGCACTCTGAAGTCTGAGGCAAGCAGATAAAGTTTTAGGCCAGCCTACAGATGACAAAGCAAGACCCTATCTTTAAAAAAGTCAAAAGCTAGCCAGGCACAGTCTCAGCACTTAGGAGGCAGAGGAAGGAGTATCGGTGTGAGTTTGAGCACAGCCTGATCTATATAGTAAATACCAGACAAGCTGGGGCTACAAGGAAACCCTGCCTCAACAACAACAAAAAGTCAAAAGCTGTAGTTCTGTGGTACAGTGCTTACCAAGCATGTACAAAGCCCTAGATTCAATTATAGACAGCACAGTAACAAAACATCAACAACAGGAGGAGTCCATCTGGAGCTACAGGGTGAGTCTTTATCTTAGAATTAAAACCCAAACCTCTGATCATTAGTACTCACTATGTCAACCTATGAAGGTTGACAACCATTATCTAAGATAATTTCATTGAGTAGGTTAAGAGTAGGGCTGGAGAGATGCTTAGTAGGTAAAGGCACCTGTGGCCAAACCAGAAAACGTGAGGCTCAATATCCATGGCAGGAGAGAACTGACTCCTACAAAAGTTGCCCTTTATCTCCACATGCATTCACAGCACATGTACACACATATGTACATACATAACACACAGAGAGCAAATATAACTTTTTAAAAAGAGTTAAGAATCAGGTGTGGTGGCATTCACCTTTAATCCCAGCCCTAAGAAGGCAAAGGCAAGCAGATCTCTTGAGTTCAAGACCAATCTTGGCTGCATAGCCTGGTCCAGGGCATCCAGAGTTACATAATGAGACCTTGTCTTTAATTTAAAAAGAAAAAAGAGGGCTGGAGAGATAGCCTAGCGGTTAAGAGCACCGACGCTCTTGCAGAGGACCCAGGTTCGATCCCCAGCACCCACATGGCGGCTAAGAACCGTCTGTAACTCCAATTCCAGGAGAACTCCAGTTCCAGGGGAATCCGAGACCCTCTTCTGACCTCCGCGGCATTGCACGACAGGGGTGCACAGACCTGCATGCAGACAATACATTCATACACATACAAAAATAAATAATAAAAAAAAATAAATTAAAAAATAAAAAATAAAAAAAATAAAAAGAAAAAAGAAAAAAAAAGAGTAGAAGTGTAATACTCTTGGAGTAGTATTGGGGCAAAAAAAAAGGCTAGTAAGATACAATGTCTAGTCTCAGTCAACAGGTAGTCATTAAACATTCTTGTGACCTCTTCTCAAGTATGTATTTTGCCAGCACTAGAGCCAAAATAAAAATGTCTGTCTGAAAAAAAAGAAAGTAAATGAGTGACAAATAAAGGGCAGGCTGGTGAGTTAATCATTCCTCCTACTCACCATAAGCATCCAAGAATAAGAAGCACAACTCACTGTTACATAACAGGTTGATCAAAAGGCCCAGCCAAGTCAATGATAACAACGGAGCACTATAAGCACAGAGCTGGGGGCCAGCAGGTAAAAGCCAGGTTCACAGGCTAGAGAGCCCCAAGGATCTAGCTATCTCTACCTCCCCAGCACTAGGACTACAGAGCATGTTACCATACCCCACTTTTTTACATGGATTCTAGGAATTAAACTCATGTTTGCATGACAAGCACTCTATCAAATGAGCTATCTCCCAGGTTTCTAGATTTTTGGTTTTTGCAGTAAATGAAACATAGGCATTTAAGAATAATTATAGATGGGAGCTGGAGAGATGACTCAGTGGTTAAGAGTGCTGTCTGTTCTTGCAGAAAACCTGGGTTCAAAACCCAGCATCCACATGGCAGATAAGAACAATCCGTTCCAGGGGGTCTAACACCTTCTTCTCTTCTCGGGCACTGCCAAGACATGGGTGTACATGCAGGCATAACACTCACACATAAAATAAAAATAAATCGGAGTGCACAGAGCTTAGATGGGGGAGTTCCCAGGACCACCTGAAGCACAGGTAGGAGCTGGGCACTTCAGCCAGGTGGACTGTGTAGTTAGATTCAATCATCTTGTGTGGCTATGGGGGCGGGGTTGTCCTGCTAGCTGGTATAAAAGGTGGGCCTGTTGCCACTGTGAGACTTGAGTGCACAGAGTTTAGATTGGGGATTTCCCAGGACCACCTGAAGCACAGGTAGGAGCTGGGAGCTTCAGCCATACCGATTGTTTGGTTTGATTCAATTGTCCTTGATTAGATTCAATAGTCTTGTGTGGCTGTGGGGGCGGAGTTGTCCTGCTAGCTGGTATAATCACTACTCCCTACCCCCACCCCCAACTGGGATTACCAAGAGAGTGTCCAAGTGGGATTCTTTGGAGAACCTTTAGAACAGAAAGGGAAGACTAAGTTAGACTTCCAACAGAAAGCCTAAAACTTAGACAAGTCAACAATCCATAAGCAAGGAGAAAAACGAATCAATCAAACAAACAACGAAGGCATCTGAAGGAGGCAAGCAAAGCAAGCCTTCAACACAATGAAGAGGCATTTGGGATTCGCATTAGAATACAGGCAAAGAGAAACCCACATGCCAGGGACACTAAGAAGGGACAACATGGGAAAGGTGCAGGATAATTCTACACGAAGCTCTACCAACTCCAGAAAGAAGTAGAAACACTGAAAAGATCCCATGTTGAAAAAGAAAAGGAAACCAACCAGCAAAGCAAAGAGCTACAGGAAGAGATTGAGAAGTTCCAAAAGGAAGTGGAAATACTAAAGAAATCACAAGACGAAATGAAAAAAAAAAAAGGAAATCAATCAAACACTCATCCAATCAAGAGGAAAGGAATGGAAAAAGCCTCAGAAATAGAATGGAAGAAGCAGGACAAAGAATATCAGACCTGGAAGATAACAAAGAACAACTAAAAACCTCAAGGAAAGATTATGAAAAAATTTTAAATACAAAAAAGTGGAACAACCAGGAACTGTGGGACACTATGAAAACATCAAATCTCCACATCATAGGAATAGAGGAAGGAAAAGAATCCCAAGAGAATGGTATTGGTCAGATCTTCAACAGAATAATAAATGAAAATTTTCCCAAACTAAAAAAAGACAAACCCATACAAATACAAGAAGCACATAGAACTCCAAACAGACAAGATCAGAAAAGAAACTCTCCACGCCATATCACAGTTAAAATGCTAGACGCCCAGAACAAAGACAAAATTCTGAAAGCCACAAGAGAAAAGCAACAAGTTACATATAAGGGGAAACCCATCAGAATTACAACTAACTTCTCAGGGCAAACTATGAAAGCAAGAAGAACATGGATCAAAGCATTCCCAGTGTTAAAGGACTATAGATGCCAACCCAGGTTACTATACCCAGCAAAAATGTCGATTATAGTTGAAGGAGAGAGAAAAATCTTCCATGACATAAACAAGATGAAAGAATACATGTCTGGAAAACCAACCCTTCAGAGAATACTTGAATCAATTCAAAGGACAGAAGAAAGGAGCAACTATCCCCAGGCACCTAGAAAGAGAAATTAATAAAAGCATAACTGCAGAAGTAGAAACCTAGACCAAAAACACAAATGGATAAGAAGGTGAAAGGAAGCAACACATATCTATCAGTTATAACCTTAAATATTAATGGACTAAACTCCCCAATCAAAAGACACAGACTGGGAGATTGGATTAGGAAACAGAACCCATCTATATGCTGTCTACAAGTATCACATCTTACCTTTAAGGATAGGCACCACCTTAAAGTGAAAGGATGGAAAAAAATATTCCAAGTAAATGGTACCAAAAAGAAAGCAGGTGTTACTATTTTTTTCTTTTTAGTTTTATCCTGTTTTTGGTATTTTTGAGACGGGGTCTCCCTTTTAGTACCAGCTGTCCTGGAGCTCACTCTGTAGACCAGGCTGGCCTTGAACCCACAGAGATCTACTTACCTCTGCCTCCCGAGTGCTGGGATTAAAGGCATGCACCACCACGGCCGGCAGGTGTGTTGCTATTTTAATATCAGGCAAAATAGACTTCAAAGTAAAAGAAATCAGAAGAGACAAAGAAGGCCATTCCTTTCACCATGAAGATTTCACAATCATGAATAAATATGCACTAAACTCTGGTGCACCAAACTTTATGAAGAAAATTCTCAGCAGAGGCAGGCAGATCTCTGTGAGTTCAAGGCCAGCCTGGTCTACAGAGTGAGTTCCAAGACAGCTGGAGCTACAGGAAGACCCTGTCTCAAAAAGACAAATAATAATAATAATAATAATAATAATAATAATAATAATAAAGACAATTCTCCAGGACTACAAGGCACAGATTAACCACAATACACTCATAGTAGGGGACTTCAATACCACACTGAGACCTTTGGACAGGTCAACCGGACAAAGAATAAAGAGAGACATCTGAACTGAGTGATACAATACACCAAATGGACCATACACTTTCTACTCAGCACCCCACAGAACATTCTCCAAAATCGACCACATACTGGGACACAGAAAAAAACCTCCACAAATATAAAAAGATTGAAATAATTTCATGCATTCCATCAGACCACAACACAATAAAGCTCAACATCGACACCAGGATAAGCCCTACTATCTACAAGAACACATGGAGACTAAACAAAACACTCCTGAATAATGAATGGGTCAAGGAAGAGATAAAGAAAGAAATAAAAGCATTCCTGGAACTGAATGACAATGATAATACAACACAACAAAACCTATGGGATTCTTTAAAAGCAGTCCTAAGATGAAAGTTTATAACCCTGCGTGCCTACATTAGAAAAACAGAAAGAGCACAAGTGAATGATCTAACACTGCTAAAAACACTTGAGAGACAACAACAGATGAACCCTAAACACAGCAGCAGGAAGAAATAACAAAAATCAGAGCAGAAATCAATGAAATAGAAACAAAGAAAACAATACAAAAAAAAAAGTCAATGAATCCAAAAGTTGATTCTTTGAGAGAATAAACAAGATAGAGAGACCTCTAGCCCAGTTAACCAAAAGAAAGGGAGGAGCAACCCAAAATCAACCAGATCCGCTGATGAAGGGGAAATCACAACAGACAATGAAAAGAATCCAGAAAATCATATTGGAATACTCAAAAACCTAAACTAAGTTGAAAACCTAGAAGAAATGGAATGAATATTGCTGAAATCCTGGGAATCACAAAAGCTCTACCAAGAAGAGATTGACAGCTTAAACAGACCCATAATATATGAAGAAATCTGACAAGGTGTATCAAGCAAACCCTCCCAACTAAAAAAGCCCAGGCCAGACGGTTTCACAGCAGATTCTATATAAACATTTCAAAAAGACTTACAACCATTATTACGCAACTGTTTGAAGGATACAATCAGGGGGAATTCTCCCAAAATTCCTTCTATGAAGTCAGCAATCCACTCTATTACAAAACCAGGCACAAGATACAACCAAAAAGAATAACTATTATAGACCATCTCATTAATGAACACAGATGCCAAAATTCTAACCAGGACACTGGCAAATCAACATACAGACCCCACATCAGGAAGATCATCCATTTTGACAAGTTGGATTCATACCAGAAATCAGGGAATGGTTCAGACATATGAAAATCATAAAGTATCATCAAAGCATATAATGACTGAAAGACAAAAACACACAATCATCTCAATTGACAAGGGAAAAGCCTTTGACAAAACTCAGCATTCCTTCATGCTTAAAATCCTACGAGGGAATTGGATTGGAAGGATCATTCCTCAATGTGATCAAAGCCCATATACAGGAAAACCCACAGCCCATATCATCCTAAATGGGGAAAACACAGAAGCTTCCTTTAAAGGTCAGGAAACCGGCAAGGCTGCCCCTGTTTCACTCCTCTTCAGATATACGTGCTTGAAAATACTTGCTAAGCGCAATAAGGCAAATGGAAATTAAAGGGTACTAATTGGAAAAGCGAAGGTCAGCTATCCCTTAAGTAAACAATTGTTTACTTAAGGGATGCTAGGCCGGGTGTGGTGGCAGCACGCCTTTAATCCTAAGCACTTGGGAGGCGAGAGGCGGATCTCTGTTGAGTTTCAAGCCAGCCCCCACCCTTGGGGGGACGTCCCTACAGCGTGAGTTTCAGGCCCAGTGGGGCTACAGGGAGAACCCTGTTCAACAAACAAAAAAATAAAAAAAAAATAAGAAAAAGAGAAACGAAGGAAATCAAGCAGAGCTCAGGAATATGTCTGTTTGGATCTGAAGCAATCAGAGGTAGAGTTACCAAGTAAAAAAAGACACCTTTGACATTCCCAGTAAGTCTTTATGAGTTAGTAATTCTCTGCAGCCTTCAATTACTCTTGTTTTTCCTGTAGAACACTAACCAGCCCATCACCAACGACTCACTTAGCCACCTGAACAATCTCTCTTCTGTCAATACCCTCGTGTTTACCTGTGATTCTAGTACTTGGGAGGTAGAGGCAAAAGAATCAGGAGTCCATGGCCAGCCTCAGCTTTTACACGGAGCTGGTTGCAATAATCTAACTCTCAACACTTGGGAGGCAGAAGCATGACGACCTCTGTGAGTTTGAGGCTAGCCTGGTCTACATAGCACCTTCTAGGCTAGCCAAAGCTACATAGTAAAGTTCTCTGTCTCAAAAAAACAAAAAAAAAAAAAAAAAAAACAAAAAAGCCCACCCCAAATTAAAATAATAACTATTATAGCTTATTTCTCCGCTTCCCTTTTCAATCCTCGCTCCTATCTTCTCTTTCCTTCAGTCAAATATATGTTGAATTTAAGAAGTCTAAATGTTAGATGCAATCTACTATATATCTGTAGCACCATGCCAAGCACAGCAGCCCATGCTTATAGTTCCTGTACTTAGAAAAGAAGTAGGTGAATCATTGCAAGTTGGACACCAGCCCAGTCTACAAAGCACAGGACACACCATGAGAGTCTCAAAAAAAAAAAAAAAAAATGGGGGGTGCTGGAGAGAGTGGCTCATGCGGTTAAGAGCCCCGACTGCCTTCAGAGGAGCCAGGTTCATTCCCACAGCACCACTGCAGCTAAAACCATCTTTAACTCCAGTTCCCAGGGGAATCGACACCTCCTCGACCCTGTGAGGCATTGCACCACACAGGTGCGACCAACCTACATGCAGACAGTACATCATACACATAAAAAATAATAAATAAAATTTTTAAAAAAATTTAAAAGAAATTATTTCAGCCAGTGTCCAGTCTATAAAGAAAAGTCTACTATGTTTCAAAAAGGAAAGCCTGGTCTGCAGGACCTGACTGTCCTCGAGTGGAGGAACTGGGAAAAGCCAAAAGGATGCCAAGGGCCTCCCTCCCCCAAAAACAAAACCGGAGTGACCCTTGAGAGACCAGATCTTCAACTGACCTTGAGAAAAACAAAAACCTTGGTTAATCTGGCTAATTGTTGCCTTAAACATCCAAAAGGAAAAGTATAACCAGAAATACATAAATAAAGTCCTGAGAAATTATACTTAAGATATAAAACTTGCCGGGCGTGGTGGCGCACGCCTTAAATCCTAGCACTTGGGAGGCAGAGGCAGCGGAATCTTTGTGAGTTCAAGGCCAGCCCTGGTCTACAGAGTGAGTTCCAGGACAGCTGGGACTACAGGGAGACCCTGTCTCGAAAAGACCAAAAAAAAAAAAAAAAAAAAAAAAAAAAAAAAAAAAAAAAAGATATAAAACTTGAGATCTTAGTAAAAAGACAAAAGTAAAAAAAAAAAAAAAAAAAAAGAGAGCACAGTTGTTTTGCTTGTCTTACTGGCAACTGCAGCTACCCTGTGGCTGCCACTGCTTTTGCCATCCCATCCTTCAAAGAAGTGGAAGACACAGATTTTCAACCTTCCAATATGGACTGAAAACTCATGTCTCTCCAAGAATCCTCCAAACCTTCAGTGCCAGATGGGGACTGTTGAGACATCCAATTTATGGACTGAGCTACTACTGGGGTTTCCACCTGTTTAGAGTATAGACTGCCATTTTTGGACTACCCAGGCTGTATCATGGAGACCAGTACAGGAAGATCAAGACAGGATGGCGCACTGCTTACTGGACCTCATCTGGTGACCATGGGAAGGGAAAACCCCAATGTGGAACACAAGGGCAGAACTGATGGTGGTTTGGGCTTGCCAAGGAGGAGACTTCAAATATGACATCTTTCAGCCTAATTAAAAAAAAAAACATAAGCTGAAGATACTATCATATATACTTATATATGATATACATATATCATATACCTATGATATATGTAGCATGCATATGTGCATATTTGGAGTGATGCATATTAGAAGGAATAACAACAACAACAACAACAACAACAGAAAAGACTGTGTCAAAGAACTGACTGAAATGGTGAACTTCTGCTCGAAACAGTAAACTTCTGCATCGAGAATTTTGAGAGACTGAGAAAAAGATGAGAAACATGTTTGGCAGAATGCATAAGCTCTGGTGGGGTAGGGGGTCAGGGAGGGGGGCATGGGTCTAGATTTGATTTGTAATGTAATTTTGTATGAAATGCACAGAGCTTCAATAAAACATTGGCTTTGAAAAAAATCTTAAAAATTATACACACACACACGTGTGTGTGTGTGTGTGTGTGTGTGTGTATTAAAAGTACCTTGGTAATGAGTACACCAGAGGAACAAAAATGAAGTCTAGTATTCACAGATTTAATGCCAATCTAGTTAAGGAACACTATGAGGCTATATTTATTAAGTGCCTAATGAATGAGAGGGACCCCCTCAAGCACCAAGGTTCAGTGAAAGAAACAACAGATTCTGAAGTTTAGATACTGGTAAGGTTTCCTGGAGAAAGACTTTTTTTTTATTTTTTATTTATTTTTCTCTATGTGTATGAATGTACTGTCTGCATGCAGGTTTGTGCACCCGTGTCGTGCAATGCCGCGGAGGTCAGAAGAGGGTGTCGGATTCCCCTGGAACTGGAGTTCTCTCTGGAATTGGAGTTTCAGATGGTTCTCGGCCACCATGTGGGTGCTGGGGATCGAACCCGGGTCCTCTGCAAGAGCAGTCGGCACTCTTAACCACTAGGCCATTTCTCCAGGAGGAAGACTTTAAGACAACCCCTATGGTAGGGCAGAATTACACAACTGATGGGAAAAAGAGAGGAAATTCCACACAGGAACCCTCACTTAGATCAGGAAAGCACTGAAAATACAAACTGTTAGGTTTTTGGAAAGGGAGATAAAATGACTGTTTTAGTCAGGGTTCTCTAAAGAAACAGAAGCAACAGGATGAATATACAGCTATATACAATTTATTGATTTGCTCACGTGACAGAGCTCAAGTACTCCAACGGTAGACGCAACGCACTGGAGAGGCTGAGGATCCAGGGAACTGCTAAATCCGCAAGGCTGGATGTCTCAGTAATCCCAATCTGGTGCTGAAGGCCTGATGGATTCCAGGAGATCTGCCGGTCTCAGTACACGCTGGGATCCGAAAGGTTGATCACAGCAGCAAGACAAACTCACCAGTGAGAGAGAGGCAAGCCACAGGAAAAAAGGGACCAGCTCCCTCTGCCATGGCCTTTAATACTGCCTGCCCACAGAAGGAAAGGCCCACATTTGGGGTGGGCCATCCGGGTTAAGGTAGTCCAATCCGAAGATCCTTTTTCTCTCATTTGTTCCTTAGTCCAGTCAAGTTGACACCCAGGATTAACCATCACAATGACTCAAGATAAATATTAAATATCTATTATTAAGCAGCACTGATTGACATTGACATGCTCCCTTCAGGGATGGTCCAGTCAACTAATGTAGATATGTATGCACAGCCTGAGAAGTACAACAGTATTGCAAAAGACTAAAATTCTTCTATCACCTAATGGTGAGGTAAGTAATATGTAGCCAGGCGTGGTGGCGCACATCTTTTATCCCAGCACTCATGAGCCAGAGGCAGGGGGAATCTCTGAGTTCAAGGCCAGCCTGGTCTACATAGCAAGTTCCAGGCCAGCTGGGACTACAGGGAGACCCTATTAAAAAAAAAAAAAAATCAGAGAGCGAGAGAGCAAGAGAGCGAGAGCAAGAGCGAGAGTGAGAGAGAGAGAACATAATATTATTCAGGAATAAAAAGAGGTAAACTTAGGCTGCTGACAAGGATCAGGAAGTTGATAGCCTTGCAAGGACCTTCCTGAAACTTCCTGCCCACAAGATTTGGGCATAGCATCATATAGGTCACTGTTAGGTCCTATTATGGTTATCTACATATCCTGAGACCCAGGTCTCATGTAGCTCAGAATGCCCTGGACTGCCTAGATAACAGAAGATGAACTTGAACTCCTAGCCTTCCTGCCTCCAACTCCCAAGTTACATATCCTGTCTTAAATTTCATATTTTATCTAAGAACCTTCCTACTGTTTCCTCCCTTGCACTCTACACAGCCAGTTCATATTCTAGAGCTCCTTATCTTAACCCCTTTCTGATATAAGAAAGCAGAAGGGTGTCATTATGTGTGTATCTGTGGGACAAAAGCTCATATTAGACGCTCCCACTAAAGAGTGTCTTATGACTGAAGTCCCCTTTATTTGCCAGCCCACACCTAGACTTAAGGGTGCTCACATTCTTTGGGTTATCTGCTGTGGCTCTGAACTGATAGATAGAAAGAAAAGACTTCAGAAAGCTCAGAGACTTTCTCAGACTGAATGGGTATAGGAAGTACTTTTTCCCTATACATTGAAGGACTACATCTGATTTTGTTTTAAGTCATATAAAAAATAATTTACCTAAACAAGGCCCCAAAGTAGATTTTCCAGCATGTCATTAGCAATTTTCTTTGTGGTGCCTCCCTTATGTTGATTAGCATTAAAAATAAGGAAAGCTGGGTATTGTAGCACACACCTTTAATCCTAGCACTCAGGAAGCAGAGGCAGATAGATCTCTGTGAGTTCTAGGCCAACCTGGTCTACATAGTGAGACCCTTTCCCCAAAAAAACTAACTAACTAACTAAATAAATAAATAAATAAATAAATAAATAAATAAATAAATAAAGTAGGTAAAGATTTGTGTGCCAGGCAGCGTGGTGCATGAGAGGCTGAAGCAGGAGGATTACAAATTCAAAGCCACCTGGGCTATATAATGGTTGCCTATCTCCACCACTAAACAAACAAAAAAGACTTTTTTTTTTACCCTTTCTTTGAGGGCTGGGGGTTTGAGACAGGCTTTCACTATGAAGCCTAGGCTGGTCAAGAACTAACTATATAGACCAGACTGGCCTGCCTGCCTCTTTTTGATATATAATTTGTTGGTAAGATAAGACAGAAATGTCTTCCAGACTGTTAACATACACTTTGCCTATGTTTATTTTTATACAGTAGATGTTAAAAATACAATATCTCCATGTAGCCCCAGCTGGACCAGGCTAGCCTTGGATGAGTGCTGAGATACACCATCATGCCCATCACTTTCTGTTATTTTGAATAGAGCTTCCTAGGAAAATATTAGATCAAGAGTTATTTTAGTGTCCAAACTCAGGACTTTTAAGCCAGGAGTGGGGAAGATATATGCCTATAATCCCAATATTTCAGAGACAGGCAGGAAGATCAGTGGAGGCAATGGTAATAAATAAATAAATAAATAAATAAATAAATAAATACCTAAAATAAATAAATTCAGGAATTTTTAAAATTAATTTTATTTATTTCTGTATGTGTATGAATGTACTGTCTGCATGCAAGTTTGTGCACCCGTGTCGTGCAATGCTGCAGAGGTCAGAAGAGGGTGTCGGATTCCCCTGGAACTGGAGTTCTGGAATTGGAGTTTCAGACAGCTCTCGGCCGCCATGTGGGTGCTTGGGATCTAACCCGGATCCTCTGCAAGAGCGTCGGCGCTCCTAACCGCTAGGTCATCTCTCCAGTCCCAAATTCAGGAATTTTTAAAAGAATGTTTCAAATTATAAATTTAAAGAAAGCTACAGAGATGGCTCAATGGTTAAAAGCACTTGCTACTCTTCCAAAGGACCTAAGTTTGGTTCCCAGCACCTATATCAGGCAGTTCACAAATGCCTCTAACTCCAGCTCCAGAGGATCAGATGCCTTTTCTGGCCTTTACAGGCCCAGCACTCACATGTGCACACCCACACACAGACACACCAACACACACACACACACACACACACACACAATTTAAAATAAAAACAAATCTTTAGAAAGAAAACAAGGGGGCGCTGGAGAGATGGCTCAGCGGTTAAGAGCCCCAACTGCTCTTGCAGAGGACCCAGGTTCGATTCCCAGCACCCACATGGCGGCTAAGAACCGCCACGTGGGGTGCTTTAACTTTAACTCCAGTTCCAGGGGAATCCAACACCCTCTTCTAACCTCCGCAGCATTGCATGACATGGGTGCACCAATCTACATGCAGACAGTACATTCATACACATAAAAAAATAAATAAAAATCTAAAAAATATATTAAAAAAAGAAAACAAGGAAGACAGGAACCATTGAGCAGGAAAAGGACATTAAAAAGCTATAGGTATGGAAATATATATTTTGGTAAATAAGGTAAAAGAAAAGGAAATGCTTTTGTATGAGAAAGGATTCTTTGACCAAATATGGTGGCACACACCTTAGACAGGCAGATCTCTGTGAGTTCAAGGCCAGCCTGGTCTACATAGGGAGTTCCAGGCCATCTGGGGCTACAGGGAGACCCTGTCTCAAAAAGACCAAAAAAACAAAAACAAAACACTGGACACTGGTTGCTCTTGCAGAGGACCTAAGTTTAATTCTTAGGATCCACATAGTTCCAAGGAATCCAACGCCTTCTTCCCTCCATGGGCACTCCGTGCACGTGATACACTTACACATGTTCTGGCAAAACACACACATTAAAAAAAAAAATACAAAAGAATTTTTAAATTTAAAGTATTGATAGAGCAACAGTTTTCTATTTTTTTTTTTTTTTTTGAGTGTTTTTGAGACAGGGTCTCCTTGAACTCACAGAGATCCGCCAACACCTGCCTCTGCCTCCCGAGTGCTAGGATAAAAGGTGTGCACCACCACGCCCAGCTGCAACACAGTTTTCTTAAACTACTGATCTCCTCTTAGTAATGTTTGCAAAGCAGTTTAATGAACAAATTTCATTTATCAAGATAATTTCTTGTGTTTTCTGCTGTCTCTTAGGTTTTCATTACTCAGGGAAACTAAATCTTCAAAGAAGGTATAGTGTTCTAGTTTTTTTGATTTGTGACAGGGTAGCACAAAGCCCAGGTTGGCCTGCAACTCCCTATGTAGCTGAGGCTGGCCTTGAAGTACTAATCCTCCTACCCCTAGCTCTTAAATGCTGGGATTTCAGGCATATCCCAGCATGCCCAGCTGTGTATCTGCTTTGAAGTCCTTTAAGTGATCACTTTATGACTTTGGCCAAATAAGCACTCAGTATTTTAGGTTATTACACTGTATTTGACACCCTGTATAGTTCTGTAAATATTGATGTATATATATATATATATATCTCAGGCCTTAATATGCTGTGTGTCTGAGTTTTGTCTAAATGTTAAGCAAAAGTTTATAGAGTTAAAGTTACATAGATTTAATATATTCAAGGCAACCAATAAGTGCTTTTATACAATATGCAATACACCGGGGGCTGGAGAGATGGCCTAGCGGTTAAGAGCGCCGACCGCTCTTACAGAGGACCCAGTTTCGATCCCCAGCACCCATATGGCAGCCGAGAACCGTCTGAAACTCCAGTTCCAGGAGAACTCCAGTTCCAGGGGAATCCGAGACCCTCTTCTGACCTCCGTGGCATTGCACGACACGGTGCACAAACTTGCATGCAGACAGTACATTCATACACATACAGAAATAAAATTAATAAAAAAAAAAACAATATGTAATATACCTAGATGTTAAACATATAAAACAATCAATAAAACTCTTCATATTTCTGTCATCTGTATCCAGTGCCTCTCAGGAGAAAAGATCCCATTGTTTAGACAATACTGCTATTTAGAACCTGGTTTGGGGGCTGCAGAGAAGGCTAAGCAGTAAAGACCATTTGCTGCTCTTGTGGAGGGACCTATATTTGTTTCCCAATACTAACAAGGAGGCTTATAAATGCCTGTAACTCCAGTTCCAGGGGATCCAATGCCCTCTTCTGGCCTCCATGGGTACATAAAATATTTTTTTTATTTATTTTTTTTAAGGGATTCTACAATATAAGAGCACAGTTGTTTTCAGAACATATTAACGTTGCTCAGTTTGCCATACAATTAGGTAATTGGTGCTAGCATCCACAGATGAGGGATACCATTCGTTGTTTGTTTTTCTGGGACTGTGTTAAATAATTTTTTTTTTTTCTAATTTAAGATGATACAAGGGCTGGGAGCTCAATGGTAGTATGTTTGTGTAGAGTGTTTTATGCCCTGAGTTTAATCCCCAGCACCAGAAAAACAAAATAAAGAATTTACAAACATAGTATATGGTATAAGATGTTAAAAATGGGCAAGGCATTGCATGTGTTAAAGCAAAGGACTCTATACTTTGATAAATTCTACTATGACCTTAAAACAGTTCTGAAAATGGTAAGGAGCACATACTCCTATAAATAATCCCTCACCTAGGACACGGTAAACAGCCCAAATGAAATCCATTGGGTCATCAAAAATAAAAGCGTGAAGCAGAAAAAGGGCCAGGTGGGGTGAGGAAGGGGATCTACAAGTGGGATGAGGAAGGGGATCTACAAGTGGGATGAGGAAGGGGATCTACAAGTGGGATGAGGAAGGGGATCTACAAGTGGGATGAGGAAGGGGATCTACAAGTGGGATGAGGAAGGGGATCTACAACGCAGACAGCAGGGGGAGGGGAGAGATGAATGTGACCAAAGTGCATACGATCAAAAGACTGATTTCAAACACATGCATGGGAGTGCCATAATGAAATCATTATGTTAATAAGAAAATTGTAAGGAGCCCATTGAGTTGGGCACAAAGGCTGAGGGCACACTAATAAACAGTAGGCGTGCTCTGGACA
The DNA here is from genome assembly GCA_009823505.1 of Rhizomys pruinosus. Lineage (NCBI taxonomy): Eukaryota > Metazoa > Chordata > Mammalia > Rodentia > Spalacidae > Rhizomys > Rhizomys pruinosus. The sequence goes on along the minus strand of VZQC01001008.1, from coordinate 953,885 downwards.
GAAAAGCAAGAGTCAAGAGTACAAGCTTTAAGATGAGATAACCTTGGTAAAAATTTCAACACTACCACTTTCTATGTAAGTAAGTAGGTTAATTCTTCTAAATCTCTGTTCCTTCATTTATAAAATAATAATAACAGTAGACATCTTAAGCCAAGCATGGTGGCTCACATCTATAGCATTGGGAGGCTAAGGCAGGGGAACTGCCACAAGATCCAGGTAAGACTGAACCACACAGAGAGTTCTAGGCCAGCCTAAGCTAAAAATATTATTTTTTCAGTAAGTGGGGGAGAAAGTATTTAGCACAGTACCTGGTACAAAGGTACATAAATTAGCTTTGAATATATGTTGAAACCAGGCATGGTAAGTACAGGCTTAGATTCCCAGCACTTGGGAGGTGAAGGCAGGAGTTCAAGGTCATCCTCAGCTTCAAGCTTACCCAATCTGAGCTAAAGGAGATCCTGTCTCAAAAAAAACAAAAGTCAAAATAAAATAGAAAGGAAACTGCTTATTTTTTTTTATTGGTGCGTGGTGGTACATGCCTTAAGTTCAGCACCTGGAAAACTGAAGCAAAAAAAAATTTTTCTTCAAGTTCCAGGCTAGCCCTTGACTATAGAATGAGACAAATAAAGCCGGGCATGGTGGCGCATGCCTTTAATCCTAGCACTTGGGAGGCGGAGGCAGGCGGAACTTTGTGAGTTCGAGGCCAGCCTGGTCTACAGAGTGAGTTCCAGGATAGCTGGGACTACAGGGAGACCCTGTCTCAAAAAGACCAAAAAAGAAAAAAGAAAAAAAAAAAAAAAAAGAATGAGACAAAAACAAAGAAGAAAGGGAGGGAGGGGAGGAGGGGGAGAAGAGGGGGGAGGGAGGAGAGGGGGGGAGGGAAGGAGGGAGGGGAGGGGAGGAGAAAAAAGAAAATGAGAGGGGGAGGAAAGAAGGAAGGGAGGGAGGGGAGGAAGGAGAAGAAAGGAAGAGAGAGAGAGAGAGGAAGGGAGGGAGGGAGGGAGGAAAAGGAAAGAAAGAAGAAAATCTAATTTAACATAGTAAATCAAGTGTTTTTCATTTCTGCCTAATGTAATGACTCATCAGTGTTGCTGTATAACCCTAAATGAGTGCAAGCACCTTCAGTGTGCTTGTGCTGACTGAAACTGTCCATGTTTTCAATGTCTCTGCTCTATACTACAGCAACTTTTCACCTTGTAACTCTGCTCACAAAAATATCTTCAATTTAACAGCTGTTATTAATTTCAAGTACCTTATGCTTTGCCTCAGTTTTTCTTTTATCTCATATCCATTTTTATTTTTTAATTTTCTGCAGTCTTGTTGATCATCTACATGAAAAAAGCAACTGTATTATGGAGGTTTCAATAAGCTTATTAACAACCTGGACTTCAGAATGCTTTCTTTCTTTTTTCTTTTCTTTTCTTTTTTGGTATTTTTGATACACCATCTCCCTGTAGCCCCAGCTGTCCTGGAACTCTCTGTGTAGACCAGGGTGGCCTTGAACTCAGAGATCCACCTGCCCACCTGCCTCTGCCTCTGCCTCCTGAGTGCTGGGATTAAAGGCGTGCGCCACCACGCCGGCCAGAAGGTTTTCTGTATGATCTAATCAACCATGCACATAATTCAGATAGTATTATATTAGAACCAAGAGAATAGCCTGGCATGGTAGCTCATGGATCTCTGTGAGTTCAAGGCCAGCCTGGTCTATATCAAGTTCCAGGACAGCAAGGGCTACATAGCTAGACCTTACCCCCCAACCCCAAAAAAAGGGAAGGAAAGGGAAAGCCAGGCAGGGAGTTCAAGGCCAGCCTGGGTTACATAGAAAGACCTGGGGGCAGGGATGGGAGGGATGGCAGGTTAAGGCACTTGCTGTCAAGCTGATGACCTCAGTTCAATCTCTGGAACCCACATGGTGGAAGAGAGAACTGACTCCCACAAGTTGTCCACTGACCATGGCACACTGCACACACATACACAACAAACTTAAGGAAAAAAGTTGAAAAAGTTCTCCTCAAGCTGCAAGCTAGGAATAGAAAACACACAAAAATACCAAAACTGAATAGTGCAGTGTGATTATTAGAAAAGCATACCCAAACTGCAATGCACACAGAGAGACATTCTGCTGAATCTGAGGGATTCAAGAGAAAATAAACACTAACAAATAAAAACAGGGCTGGGACGAAGGTCAGTGGGAAACACTTGTCTAGCATGAAGAGGCCTGAGTTCAATCCCTGGAGAGGCAGGGAACAGGAAATGGGGGCAGAGGGAGGGTCCGAATTCTTGGCACAGGCCTTAAAGTTGGTCACAGACAGGTATGGAGCATGTTGGGATAGTCAAGGAGTTCGCTTTAACTTAATATGTTTTAGTATTAGTACAATATTAGGCCAAACAAAGAAATGGTACAAATCGTTTCATAGTCACTGAATTCAAATTCCCAAATAAAGCTTGGTTAAATAATCTTATTTCCTGAATATGGTGGCAACGAGTTCAGCTAGGCCTTCAAAATGTCTATTAGTCTCAAAACCATTTATAATTTTATAACTAGGTCTTAAGTGCCAGAGGAATTATGGTACAGGAGAAACTAAAAGATGAGGGGCCAGGTCAAGAGGTCTGTGTGAGATGCCAAAGCACAAATGTGCCAGATGTTCATGAGATTTTGAAGCCAGTAAAATATTATTTTCTCTGAATTGGAATTAAAGACCACTCTTAAGTGTTGGGAAATTGTCACTAACGGCAAGACTGCAAAGGACTTAAGAACCAGTTATTTCTTTTTATTTATTTATTTATTTTTGGTTTTTCGAGACAGGGTCTCCTTGTAACCCAAGCTGGCCTGGAACTCGCTCTGTAGACCAGGCTGGCCTTGAACTCACAAAGATCCACCTGCCTCTGCCTCCCAAGTGCAGAACCAGTTATTTCAAATCACTACAACTATTCCTCAACTTTCCTTTGAGATATTAGAGATTTTTTCTGTGTGGGGGAAAAAAATAAAACAGAACAAAGCCTATGAACCTTCTGTTCCTCAAAAACATGTCCGAACAGAGTGCTAGATTCTATCAAAGTAGCTCCAATTCAAGAAAGATGACAAATCTCTCCAGCATCTAGAGACTTCCATACAGAAATACCAAAGACAGGGCTCTGATACCAGTAGAAGCAAGCCAGAGAAACATCCTGATCAAAGACCACACAAAATTCAATGTTGCCTGCCATACTCTAGTGCTCTATCACTGGGATATCCACTGTTCCCAAAAAAGAACATACAAAAGTTACCTTCTGGGTTCTCCATTGAAATGACCAGGGAAAAAATAACCAATGTCAATAACCTTGGACTTTAGTGTGTACTCCTGCTTACTAGTCCTAAAGACTATCTCAATGGGTATGGTGGTGCATGCCTTTAATCCCAGCACTTGGGAGGCAGAGGCACAGAGATCTCTGTGAGTTCAAGATAGGGAGTTCCAGGATAGCACGAGCTACAGGGAGACCATGTCTCAAAAAAAAAAGAAAAGTTTTGATCCTAACCTTAGGGTCTTGAAAGCGGCTGACAGTTCAAAAATGACGCCAGCTTAAGTGGTTTAAGAACAGTTGTTCTGCCTCAATCTAGATTTTTCTTCCTCCACAGAATATTAACTGTACACATANAAAAAAAAAAAGACCAGGAAAGAAAAAGAAAGAAAGAAAGAAAGAAAGAAAGAGAGAGAGAAGGTAGGAGGGAGGGAGGGAGGGAGATTATTTATTAACACCCAACATTGATCACCTATAAAACACTTATGCTCCATCTCCACTCCTCACTACAACCTACAAAGGACAGGCATGGTGGCTCGTGTCTTTGATCCCAGCACTTAGGAGGCAGAGGCAGGTGGATCTCTGAGAGTTCAAGGCCAGCCTGGTCTATACAGTGAGTTCCAGGACAGCTGGGGCTACAGGGAGATCCTGTCTCAAAAAAAAGAACTTATCCAGGAAGTTAGAAGATAACTCAGTTGGTAAAGTGCTTGCTCTGTAAACATGAGGATCTAAGTTTTACCTCCAGAATCCATATTTAAAAAGCCAGATGTTTTAGGCATGGTGGCACATGCCTTTAATACCACCACTTAGGAGGCAGAAGCAGATGGATATCTGGAAGTTCAAGACTAGCCTTGTCTACACAGCAAGTTCCAAACCAGCTAGGGATAGGGAACCTGACTCAAAACAAAAACAAAAGCCAGATATGGTGGCATGTGACTGCAACCCCAGCACTGGAGAGCCGAGAGGAGCTTTGCCAGCCACAACCTCAGCACTGGAGAGCCGGGAGGAGCTTTGCCAGCCACAACCCCAGCAGTGGAGAGCCGGGAGGAGCTTTGCCAGCCATCTTGCCTATCTTACTTAATTAAGCTCCAGGCCAGTGAGAGACCTTGTCTCAAGAAAAATAAGGTGGATATCACCGAAGGAAGAATACCCAAGATTGATCTCTACCCTCTACACTACACTCATACACACATGAACAGAGAGAGAGAGAGAGAGAGAGAGAGAGAGAGAGAGAGAGAGAGAGAGAGAGAGAGAATTTACCCAGGATCAAAAAGCAAGAAATGTCAGGTTTGGTGATGTATATACACAATCCCAGCACTTAGAAGGCTGAAGCAGGAAGATGGCAAGTTCAAGGAGGGCCAAGGTTACATAGTAAGATCTGTCTCAAAAAATAAAAATAAATAAATAAAATATAAAACAACAACAAAAACCCAGCAAGCAAAAAGCAAGGATAAGGGCGGGGATGTGGCTCAGCTGGTAGAGTGCTGCCTAGCATAGATAAGGCCCTGAGCTTGATCCCCAGCACAGCATAAACCAGGGCTGTGGTGCATGCTTATAATCCCAGCATTCAGGAGGTAGAGGCAAAAGTCTAAGAAGTTTAAGGTCACCTCAGCTACATAGTGGGTTCAAGGCCCGCCTGCTCTAAATGAAACCCTATCTGAAAACAAGAACAATAAAAGAACATAGGTAGAATGACTCTACAGACTATGTTCTTCCCATTATACTGAGGGACACTTAGAATTTTCTAAAGAAATGAAAAATTCTAACGAGTGAATAGAGAAAATGTGGTACATCTACACAATGGAGTACTATGCAGTGGTAAAGATGACATCATGAACTTTGCAGGTAAATGGATGGAGCTAGAAGATATCATGCTGAGTGAAGTAACACAGTCCCAGAAAAACAAACGACAAATGGTATCCCTCATCTGTGGATGCTAGCACCAATTACCTAATTGTATGGCAAACTAAGCAACATCAATGTGATCTGAAAACAAGTGTGCTCTTATATTGTAGAATCCCTTAAAAAAATAAAGAAAAAAATTTTAAAAAAAGAAAAAAAGAAGGGCAATCACTGGAGGGTGATTAAAAAAAAAAAAATGGGGCTGGAGAGATGGCCTAGCGGTTAAGAGCATCAATTGCTCTTGCAGAGGACCCGGGTTCAATCCCCAGCACCCACATGGCGGCTGAAAACCATCTTTGGCTCCAGTTCCAGGGGAATCCGACGCCCTCTTCTGACCTCCGTGGCATTGCATGACATGGGTGCACAAACGTGCATGCAGACAGTACATTCATACACATACGAAAATAAATAAAAATTAAAAAAAAAAAAAACAATTCCCAGGTGTGTATTGCGTGATCCCTGGTCCATTCCTATAATCACCAACCAAAAAAAAAAAAAAAAAAAAAAAAAGGAAAGAAAGAAAGAAAGAAAGAGAGAGAGAGAGAGAGAGAGAGAGAGAGAAAGAAAGAAAGAAAGAAAGAAAGAAAGAAAGAAAGAAAGAAGAAAGAAAGAAAGGAAATACGAAATCTAGCCAGATGTGGTAGGGCACACATGACTGTAATCCCAGAACTTGTGAGATGGAAGCAGGTGCAGCAGGAGTTCCAAGTTGTACTGAACTACATAGGATCCTATATCTCAACAACAAAAAAGAAAGAAAAAACTCCAAGCCTTCTTTCCAAGATTTTCTGAAGTTAATGCACTTGAATATGTAGCCAAAAATACTTCTTCCAGTAATCACCCTGCCTTCAAAACAATATAAGAATCAGTTTTTACTTTCTTTGACCAAGTCAATATCCCAGATTGAAAAAAAAAAAAATCAGAGCTATTTCAAGTAATTTATTTATGATCTAAGTGTCTTGACTTTAAATTTCTTTATTTTTCATCAGAACACATAAACAGACAATTCAGCAAAGGAACAAATTTTTATTAGGATAAAGTTAACAAAGAAAAAAAAACAATCAGGTTTACTCTACATTTTATTCACTAACAAGCAACCTTCAAACAGACTGAGCTTTACTTCCATCTTATTTTTGGTTTTATAGAGTACAGCACTCCAAGCCAACAACAGAGGGTAAACAATGCCTTTATTACCTCAAAACCACAGTAGGGGGCTGAAGAGATGGCTCAGCTGTTAAAAGCACTGGCTACTCTTGCAGAGAACCCAAGTTCAGTTCTCAATACCTGCATGGTGGCTAACAACCACCTTAACTCCAATTCCAAAGGATCTGACACCCTCTTCTGACTTCTGCAGCTTTTGCATGACATGGATGCACTTACACACATACAAGCATAACACTCATACCCAGAAATAAAAATAATTTTAAAAAACCATAGTAGGGGCTGGGTGTGCTGGCATACCCCTTTAATCCCAGCACTTGGGAGGTAGAGGCAGGTGGATCTCTGTGATAGAGGCCAGTTGCCTCCCCCCCAAAAAAAACCCACAGTAGAATAGAGAATATGATGACTGCCTCAAGAACCTGAATACATAGACAGTATTTATGAATCACTGAAGCCCCAGGGAAACAACAGGCTTTACCCTTTGGTTTTTCTACACAGGTTTTTTTTAATTTAACATATATATTTAAATAAAACAATGTAACCGGGCATGGTGGCGCACACCTTTAATCCTAGCACTTGGGAGGCAGAGACAGGTGGACCTTTGTGAGTTCAAGGCCAGCTTGGTCTACGGAGCGAGTTCCAGGACAGCTGGGGCTACAGGAAGACCCTGTCTCAAAAAGAACAACAACAACAAAAATGTAAAACTCCATACCAATGTGAACATATGCTGAGCTTTTTGCACAAAAACATATGAAGACAAGCAATTATGACTACTGAAAATTAATACACCACAAAAACTTAACTGCTTTACTGAATAAAAGTTTCATATATCTGAATCATTTCTTCTCTACCTCTAAACTATAAACTAACACTATTAAAATGTCAAAAAAAAAATCACCATGGTAGAGCTGCCTAACAAAGTGACTGGCATAAAGCAACAATGAGTTTGCACAAGAATAAATGACTTGCTGAGTATGATCTGCAATCCTAACACTGGGAGCCTGAAGCAGGATTGCCCGAGTTCAAAGCCAGCCTGGAGTGTGGACTACATATCGAGTTCCAGCCTGGCCTGACTTACAGTTTGAGATCCTGTCTCCCTGACCCGAGGCGGGGGGGTGTTGTCTTTTTTTGAGGCAGAGTCTCCCTTTAACCCTAGCTGATCTAATTCACTATGTAGACCAAGCTGGCCTTGAACTGACAGAGATCTGCCTGCCTCTGCCTCCAGAGTGCTAGAACTAAAAGCATGCACCACAATAGATGAGAGAAAAAAATTTTAATGTGTATGAGTATATTGCCTGCCTGTAAGTAGATGCATCCATGTCACTGCGGAGGTCAGAAGAGAGGGTGTGCGATCCCCTGGAACAGGAGTTATGGATGGTTGTTAGCCACCATGTGGGTGCTGGGATTCGAACCTGGGTCCTCTCCAAGACATCTTAACTCTAAGACATCCCTCCAGCCCCAAAGAGAGAACATTTTAAAGAGAAAACATTTTAACAGTTTTCAAAGATTCAAGGAACTAATTCCTAGAACAATTAGAACTATCAGTTCAAGTACAAAATAAGAATTACCTCACTTATCCTACAATTAATACTAGTCTCCACCTAGGCAATATAAACTCAAATGGTACACTGATTCTGATACTGGTTTTCTTCACATGGGTTTCCCTTTACATGTATAGATGACACATGACTGAATAGTCCATACTCAGCCTCTGAGTTGGAGTATGCACACTGCCTTTCCTTTTTTTTTAATTTTATTTATTTTTGTATGTGTATGAATGTACTGTCTGCATGTAGGTTTGTGCACCCGTGTTGTGCAATGCCGCGGAGGTCAGAAGAAGGTCTCGGATTCCCCTGGAACTGGAGTTCTCCTGGAATTGGAGTTACAGACGGTTCTTAGCCGCCATGTGGGTGCTGGGGATGGAACCCGGGTCCTCTGCAAGAGCAGTCGGTGCTCTTAACCGCTAGGCTATCTCTCCAGCCCCTCACACTGCCTTTCAATAACAGACATTGTAACACGGAAATACAATGCACAGATCAAAATCACTGCAGATGGACATTTCTAGTGAAGATAATGACCTGTCAATTAGTAAGGGTGTTGAAATGATAATCACTAAGATTTAACAGATTCAATAATCACTTCATAGCAGTAAGAGAAAATGAAATTTCATGGATTTAAGGATCTACAGAACTTTGAGCAGCATAAATGAGTAGAGTTTGCATCCTTCTCTATAGTTGCCCACGCTAAAATAATGAAACACAAATTGGTGAGAAGCCTTTTAAATTAATTTAGATTTGTAAGAATTGTATTGAAGGCCCCAAGAATTTACACATAGTGTCTCCGTTTGTCTATCGTTTCAAACAATAGCCACAGTGTAAAAAGAAAGTATGAGTCACAATTTAAAAAGAGGAGAAAGGGGAAAAAAATGAACAGAAGAAACCTTTGAATTCAAATACCACTAGATATTCTTAAAATATTGCCAGGGACAGCCACTGTTTTGACTTTGAGTAAGAAGGAAGAGTCCATACTGTCTACTCTGGAACAACTCATTAAGCCCCCAAATACCCACTCCAGCTTCATCCACAAAGTCCAGGGACAAATACAGCAGGCCACATCCGCCAGCAAGAGACAGTAATCTAACAGATCTGAGTCACCCACGCCCCCGCAGAAGAGGTCATTCTCTACCAGGAAGCCCACTCTGCAAAGCTCTCTCGCTCCGCTCCCTGAATGCCACCCCATGACCCACATAAAGCCAATTCTCCGACCTCGGCAGCTCCCCTCCCTTTTCTACCCTCCAGATCACAACTCCCATCCGCAACCAACCAGTCGCTACTCACTGCTGTGACAAAGTTCCCAACCTGAGAACCACTCTACCCGGACACATCAGGGCCGCGGAGAATCCATCCAACTCTTTGCTCAACTCTTTTGTGCCCCAATGAGCTCCTGCCTTTCCAGGAACTAGTCACCAGTTACCTCGGAGAAGCTAAACTCTCCGTGCCGCCTCTGCTCCTCCAACCCAAGCCTAGTCTGACAAATTCCCAGGCCTCCAGAGGGGAGGAGACGCATAACCCTATGTGCTTTAAGGATCAAACCACAGAGGCCCCTAAAATTCCAACCACAACACCCCCCGCAAGCTATCCCACCATAGGATCAGCCTCCGGGGTGCTGGTTCAAGCTCCCAAGAGCGCACAGCCACTGTGTGTGTCTTGGGAATTATGACTCACTTACTTGACTACTAAATAATCCCTAAATATCAAGCTACGGAAACCCCAGGTCAAGGCCAAGACCCCCGCCAAGGATCCAGCCACTGGAGTTTCCCAGGTCGGACCCAGCGCCCCCAAAGCCCAAGCCGCCGGGGCTACCTTGCTGCCCTAGGCAGCTGCACGCCGGGAACCCTGGCCGCGTCCCGACTCTGTCCCCATTGTTGCGGGTCCCAGCGGCCCCAGCAGGGAGTAGGGGGCCGACAGGGGCTCTCACCTCCGGTGCCACGGATCCGGGCCGCACCGGACCGGGCTGGGCCAAAGGACCTCGGGTTCTGCCGCGCCGGCCTGGACGGCGTCTGAGACGACGGGAGCAGGAGCAGCAGGCAAAGCGGGAAGCAGCCAGCCAGGCCCGGGTGCCGCGGGCTGGCTCTGGCCAAGCGTAGATTTTTCTCCGGCGGCGGCGCTCTCAGCCTCCGCTCACGGTCCGCTCCAGAAAGCTTCCCCCTCCTGGGCCTGCTCACCCGGCCGCCCGGACGGGAACACGCACCACCGACAGCAAGGTTCCGCTGTGAGCCCTGTTGTTCTTTCTTTGCGCAAGACAGAAACGGTGATTCTTGCCCGAATAAAATGTACTACAAAAAACCTTTTTCGGTGATAAATGATACGTAGACATCCCAGGACAGAATTTTCCTGGAATTGAGAGGTCTGACTGGAACGATTTGCATTCCCTAGCCACCAACAAACACACTTATCAGTTAGTACGATTGAGCCTGAGCTCCTCATTACTGTTTGAGATAACATCCAAAGCTTAGCATAAACGAGATGTTGCAGACTTGAGGCTTTATTTTGGGGTAAAGTCCTTGCTGGTGCTGCCAATAATGAATGCTACTACTGTCTCCTCCATGCAAGGTAATTTTCGGACCTCAAGTGCCCCTGAAATTGATGCGACCATTAAGTCTAGCTCCTTTCCCTTTTATCCCTACCTGCCTGGGGCTTCCTGTTGGATGCAGCTGTCTTCAGAATTACCTGAAGCAGAGGCGAACGGTGGGCTTTCTTGATCACTGACACTCAAGAGCAGGTTAAGGTTACAGGATTTCCTCCCTGAAATTGGGGATTACTATCATGTAATCACCACTTACCTATGAGACTGTATTGTTGGCTCTTTCCACTACTACATTCCCAGGCTCTTTCTTCTCCCAAAAAGTGAATATGAGTAAAAAATGAAAACAGTAGGTATGTGGATCTATTTTTTTAAGTTTTATTTTGTTTTCCTTGTGAAATTTATAAAAATTCCCTTCTCGCCTCCATCTCTTGACTTCTGGGCCGTCACATCTCTAGATACCAGGTATGGCTATTTTCAGAGTAAATTAGGTTATAAAAATGCTACTGTATTTTCCCAAACTATCAATTTGGGAATTTAGGTCTGCAGCAGATGTTCCCAAAAGTCTCATGAATTTCACATATTACCAGTTTTCCATTCTTGCTTATCCACTTGGTGGCCGAGATTCAGGAAATTTTACCTTGATATTCTTCTCCCTTATCTCCAGCAACTCTTCTGAAAGGCTCTGGGTATCAGTCATTTTGCACCTGAAATTTTTATCATTGTGTCATACACATAAACACCTGGATTTCCATTTAGATTATCTTCTGGAAGTAGCAAACATGTTCTGCTTGTCTAAAGGCATTTTGGTATCCTCTTGAAACAGCAGACCCATGGATTGCAAAGCAGCATGCTCAAAGTTTCAGGAAGTTCTTTGCTCAAGTCAGAACAAGTCAATCTCAGGTTGTGAATGAACAAAGCATGTCTCACAACTGGTTAATTTCTCATAGCAGCTTAAGTTCAGTCTTTCATTTTCCCCAGTTGGCCTCCTAGTTGGACTCTTTGGGTGATAAATAAAGCACATTTGGCTTCAAGAGTTGAAATAGGTTCAAAAGTTGGCCATGGTACATGCCTTCAGTCCCAGCATTTGAGAGGATAAGGCAGGAAGACTGGCACAAGTCTGAAACCAGCCTAGTCTGCATAGTAAATACCAGGCCAATTGGGTATATAGTAAGACCCTGTCTCAAAATTACAAAAAGTTGAAGCAGGCTCAAACGAGAGCCCTAAAGTTGACCAAAGGGACAAAAATGACACCAACAAATCTGGCTAGAGACTTGAGAAAGGAATTCTATTATTTCACTCCCCACAAATGAAGATGCAAAGCCCAACTATCAAAGGCATCCAACACTTACATTTCTTTCCCACTAATGAGCTTGGAGCAACAAGAGCTAAGACTGGCTCCCTGGTGACAGAGCCCCTTCTATTCCTTACTTCTAAGATGTCATTGTTCTTCTGTAACATCACTGCTTTTTTTGCCTTTTGAAACTTCCCTGACTACTTGATTGATGTTATACATCTTTGGGGCTCATGATATCCTCAAATGCATTTATATGAAAATGGATTTGATTATAGGGAGTCCCTAAAATTATTTTTTTTACTTTTCAATTATTCAAAAGGAACTTTATTAAGCTTAAGTAACTATATAGATTTCACAGTGGTATGGAATAGTTATCCTTAGCTAAAGTCACAACCACATTTTAACATTCACAATGATCTACATCTCCATTACCAATCTAATCTACAAAGCTTATGGATAAAGAGAAACACAAAAACCTCAAACTTTACAAAATAAAAATTTCTAGGCCTGTTTACATGAATAATAAAACCATTTCTTTCAGATAACAAAAGAAAGTATAAAGGCATAGAACTGAAATTTTATTTTCTAAATAGCCAGGAATGAAAGGAAAGTTAACAGAATTAACAGAATGGCACTGTTCCTTTCTGTGCTCCTCACTCCCTCGTTGTACAGTCACAGCTTATGTCAGTAGCTTCACTAGTCACTTTCTCAAAAGCTCAACTGAAGTTTGATTCCATGGAGAGTATGCACTGCATTCAGCAAAGACATCTACCTCAAAATAGTCAAGATTTTTTTGTCACTTGTTGGATAATATTTGTTTCCAGTTAAATTCTCATAGTTTTTCTTTTGCAGGATGCTGTTCAATGGGAGTCCCTAAAATTATTACACAAGTGATGGATCCCTTCAAGTGAGGGTAAAAGATCTTGGACCTTCATCCACTGAGCAAGTGGATTTTTTTAAGTTTTGTTTTCCTCATGAGTGGATTAAGGTTTTCAATTAATCAGAAACTCAAAAACAATCCCAGCACTCAGAAGATAGAGCAAGAGGAGTCCCATACCAAGGCCAGCTGTCTCCAAAAAGGGGTGAAGGGAAAGAAAGGGAAGAAGGAAAAAGAAAAAAAGAAAAAAGAGAGAAGGTAGGGCAGTAACAGTGAGATGCCCCATCAGGTAAAAGTGCCTGCTACCAAGCTTGACCATCTGACTTTAATTCCCATGACCTACATAGGAAAAGGAGAAAAACAACTCCACAAAGTTGTCCTCTGACTTGCACACATGGAAGAGATGTATACACAAACACACACACACACACACACACACACACACACACACACACATAAAAAATGAGACTAGAGGGGGCTGGAGAGATGGCTCAGTGGTTAAGAGCACTGAGTGCTCTTGCAGAGGACCCATGTTCGATTCCCAGCACCCACATGGCGGCTAAGAACTGCCTTTAAGCCAGGTGTGGTGGCACACGCCTTTAATCCCAGCACTCAGGAGGCAGAGACAGACAGATTTCTGTGAGTTCAAGGCCAGCCTGGTCTACAGAGTGAGTTCCAGGCCAGCTGGAGCTATAGGTAGACCCTGTCTCAAAAAGACAAAAAAAAATGAGACTAGAGAAGATAACTAGAACTGGACATTCATCACCATGAATTGATACCTGGAAAAACATCCTCTTCTTTTCACTTGTTTCACCTCCCCCTTGTTTCATAAGAATTAGCTTAGATGGGCCCGGCTTGGTGGCACGCACCTTTAATGCAGCACTCAGGAGGCAGAAGCAGGCTGATCTCTGTGAGTTCAAGTCCAGTCTGATCTACACAGCAAGTTCCAGGCTGGCTGGAGCTACAGGGAGACCCTGTGTCCAAAAGAATAAATAAATAAATAAATAAATAAATAAATAAATAAATAAATAAATAAATTAGCTCAGAGCGAGAAGTGATTGTGCACACCTTTAATCCCAGCAGGCACGAGGCAGAGGCAGGTGAGATCAGGCCAGTCTGATCTACACAGCAAGTTCCAGGCCAGCTGGGGTTACAGTGAGACCCTGTCTGAAAAAGACGTAGCAGCAGCAGCAGCAGCAGCAGCAATAATAGGAGCAGTAGCAGTAGTAGTAGTAATAGTAGTAATAGTCGTCATTGTCGTTGTAGTAGTAGTGGTAGGCTCAGTACTGCCTCCCCAACTATACTTCTGGGCCATCCCAATTCTGAATGTCAAAGCCAAAATCACATATGACCCACATTTCAAGGCCACAGAGAGTTGTACTACTTTTTCAACAATCATCTTACTCTTGATTTCTGTTGTTGTTTGGTTTGGTTTTGGGTTTTGAGATGGGGGTCTCGGTATGTTGCCTAAGCTGATCTGGAACTCATGAGATCAAATAATCCTTCTTCCTCAATCCCTCAAAGAAGTATTTGGGACCAGAGGTATGCACCCTGTGTACCATTATGCGCAGCAAGGACATAGTCTATTTCCTCACAAAATGTGGTTTTATCTTTCTGTGCTGAAAAGCAAAATCAGGAGCAACCTTGCCATTGAGCTATACCCTCAGCCCTAGGATTTCTCCCCCCTACACACACTTTCCATTTGAATACTCTTCTTATCACCCAGATTATAATATCCTGGGAGGGTTTTTCCTTTTTAGTTTTTTTATTTTATTTATTTATTTATGTGTATGAATGTACTGTCTGCACACAGGTCTGTGTACCCGAGTCATGCAATGCCACAGAGGTCAGAAGAGGGTGTCGGATTCCCCTGGAACTGGAGTTCTCCTGGAATTGGAGTTACAGATGGTTCTCAGCCACCATGTGGGTGCTGGGGATTGATCCTGGGTGTTCTGCAAGAGCAGTCAGTGCTCTTAACCGCTAGGCCATCTCTCCAGCCTGGGAAGGTTTTACTTAATCCACCCTAGTATTTAATCAAGGTCTTTCCTAATTTCAGGACTATAAAATTTCCCTATAAAATTATGCAACTATTTACTGAGTATCAGTTTTATCTGGGACAACATGCTGGATGCTAATAATAAGACATGGAGTTTGGCATGGTGGCACATGCCTTTAATCCTAGAACTTGGGAGGCAGAGGCAGGCAGATCTTTGTGAGTTCAAGGCCAGCCTCTTCTAGAGTGAGTTCCAGGACAGCTGGGGCTACAGAGAGACCCTGTGTCAAAAAGACCAAAAAATAAAAAAATTTAAAAAAAGACATGGCAAGTAAAACTTTAGACATCTTATAGATGTCATTCATTTAATTCTTACATCCACAAAAGTGAGCACCAGGGCTGGAGCAATGGCTTAGCACTTAAGAACACTGGCTGCTCTTACAAAGGTTGTAGGTTCAGTCCTGAGCACACACACCCATCTGTAACTCCAATTCCCAGAGGTCCAACACCGTCTTCTGGCCTCTGTAGGTACTACATACAGGTGGTACACACACATACATGCAGATAAAAATAAATTCTTTTTAAAAAGTAAGTGCTATCCCACCTCAAAGATAGAAAAACTGAGCCTGGAAGGTAAAAAGACAGGTGGAGTTTGAATGTATTTAAGTTCAAAGTCCATGCTTATAACTACACACTAAAATAAATGAAGCACTATATTTAAAGTTGTTTGGAGAAATCTAATCTATGAAGTGTGACTAACAGAAATCTGCCCCCATATAACTGGGGACAGAGCTGAACACCTGTAACCCCAGAATTCAGCAGGATAAGGCAGAAGAATCACTCATTTGAGGCCCACGAGGCTACATAGTAAGTTCAAGACCAGCCTGAGTTATATATTATATAGCAAGACCCTATTACAAAAGAAAAGAGAAAAGGAAATCTATTCTCAATTTGGATATTCATCCAGTAGTCCTTGTTCTTCAACCATGTTTATTTCATTGTTCTTTTTATCTTATTCCCCATTATATTTCAGATACTGATCTGACCTGGGGTACATTGTATTGATCAGGAGAGAACTGGTCTCTTCCCTCAAGTAGCTTACCTTCTAAAAACAGGAAAAACAGCATAAAATGATTTAAAATGCTATTACATAAAACAGAAAGCTATATGGGAGAGACCATATTCAGAGACGGCCATTGAGTAAGACCATGCTTAATGAGGTGACCTGTGAGCTGAAACCCGAATGCCAAGAATGTTAGAGAGTACCTTGTAAAGAATCAGGGAAGGGGGCTGGAGAGATGGCCTAGTGGTTAAGAGTGCCGACCGCTCTTACAGAGGACCCAGGTTTGATCCCCAGCACCCACATGGCGGCCAAGAAACTCCAATTCCAGGAGAACTCCAGTTCCAGGGGAATCCGACACCCTCTTCTGACCTCTGCGGCATTGCACGACACGGGTGCACAAACCTGCATGCAGACAGTACATTCATATGCATACAGAAATAAATTAAAAATTAAAAAAAAAGAATCAGGGAAGAATCTCAGGGCTAGATCTTAGGGTTGGTGTAGGATGCAGTAAGCACCCTTAATGCCTGTCCAGGATGGTAGAGAGGTATCTACTGGTCCTAATCCTGTGATCCTCAGATCACTGTTGGAGCTGGCCCTGTGGGGGTATGAAGAGGCAGCAAGTGTCTTAAGCAGCACAGTTACTGTGACTGATAAACAGCTCAATAATTGGATGACATAGAGAAAGTGACTAAGCCAGGCATTGTGGCACTTGGGAGGCAAAGGCAAGAGGATCTCTGAGTCCAAGTCCAGCCCAGTCTACATAGTGAGTTCCAGGCCAGCTTGGGCTACAGAGAGGCCCCTGTCTCAAAAAGACACACCCCCCAAAAAAAACATAGAAAAAGTGACTAAATGTTAGCCTGTTGGTACAGGTTTGTAATCCAGATAATCCAGAGGCTGATACAGGAAGACTAGAAACTCAAGCTTAGCCGGGACCGCAGAGTGAGTTCAGGCCAACCAAGGTAATTTAATGAGACCACATCTCAAAATAAAAAGTAAAAAGGCTGGAAAGCCAGACAAACTGGTACATACCTGTAGTCCCAGAACTTGGGAGGTAGAGGGAGGGTCAAAAGTTAAAGGCAAGCATGGGTTACATAGCAAAATTCAAAGATAGCCTAGGCCATATGAGACCTTGTCTCAAGAAAGCCCCCAAAAAGAAAGTAGGATGGGGCCGGGTGTGGTGGCACATGCCTTTAATCCTAGCACTTGGGAGGCAGAGGTAGGTGGATCTTTGTGAGTTCAAGGCTAGCCTGGTCTACACAGTGATTTCCAGGATAGCCGGAGCTACAGGGACACCCTGTCTCAAAAAGAACAAAAAAAAAAAAAAAAAAAAAAAAAAGAAAGAAAATGGCGAAAGAAGCATACAACCACCACTCCCAATTTTTGTGGTATTGGAAAGAGAACCCAGAGCTTGCTGGCATGCTAGCAGGACTCTACTATTTGCACCACATATCCAAACAAACACCATCCTCTCTTATATAAAATGGACTGGTAGCTTGGTGATAGACAACTTGCCTAGAACACAAGGGGACCTGGGCTCAATCCAAAGCACTGGTGAACAAATAAGTGTAGATCCAGTCACTCGTGGCTACCACACCACCCTATTTTTAAGATGTATTTTTTTCTTTTTCGAGATGGGTCTCCTGTAGTCCCAGCTGTCCTGGAACTCACTATGTAGACCAGACTGCCTTGAACTCACAAAGATCTGCCTGACTCTGCCCTCCCAGTTGCTAGGATTAAAGGCATGTGCCACCCGCCAGCGATAAGATGTAATTTTTTATTTTATGTGTTTCTACTCCTCTCTCTGTCCTCCTGTCTCTCTGTCTCTCTGTCCTCTGTCCTCTGTCTCTCTGTCTCTCTGTCTCTCTGTCTCTCATCGTCTCTCCCTCTCCTCTCTCTCTCTCGCTCTCTCTCTCTTCCCTCCTCCGTGTGTGTTGTGTGTGTGGTGTGTGTGAAGATGTGTGGTTGCCTGGTGCCCTCAGAGACCAGAAAACATCATCAGATCCTCTAGAGTTGTAGTTAGAGATGGATGTCAGCTGCAGTGTGGGTGCTACAACCCAGGTCCACGCATAAGAGCCAGTGCTCTTAAGCACTGCTCCATCTCTCTAGTCCACACCACTCTATTTTAACTTATCTACAGAGCACACATGGCACACAGAATTATTTTTGTTGTTTTTTTTATAAACTATGTCCCAGAAACTAAGTTGGCATGCATAAATATTATATCTAGTAATTTTATTTTATTTTTAAGTTTTAGCCTGTTTTATTTTATTTATTTTTAATTACTTCTTTATTTATCATTTTTTAACAATGAGTAATTTTATGAGTACAAGAAGCCTTCATGTAAAACCAATTGCCAGGCAGTTGTGCCCAAACCCACACAGCCCATGGGTCCCACCATCCAGCTGGGGGGGCTTGTATGTTCAAAAGTTGATTCAGATGAGATTCCAGTCTAATTAGCTGGTAGTTTCACCATCTTACCCCACTCGCAGCCCTTACATTCGATCATGCTCCCTCTACGCAGATTGTTCCCTAGGAGTTAGAAAAGGGCACAGGTGGATAAGAAGCAAAACAGTCTACTTTCTCTGAAGATGTCATTTTGGACTCTGGTCAATTCTGGCGTTTCCTTTCATGGGCTGACAGTTTTGTCCAGGAATAACCTTTCAATCTCTAAGGAATCACAGGCATTAGATATATAGGTATTTTAACAGTACTATTGTTATGGTAGGTACTTTGGTATAGACACAGATGTTTGGATGGTATGTTAAACAAGAATTAGTTTTTTCTGTAAATATGACAAGGTCCTTACCAAGGCATATAACATCTCCTAACCACTAGAGGATGTAAGTTTGTGGCATCAGCCATGGTTATTCCTCCAAGGAGAGAGCTAATAGCCAATTAGATTTGGATATACATGACAGAATGGCTGCCACTGCTGCACAGTATTTCCAGGCAGGTGAGGTATAGCTGGTGCTGATGGAGGAGTCTTGCTTGACTCAAGGAGACCCTATATTTGCTTTATTGGTTTAGTGGCCTTTGTAACACTCTCTGGTATTCCAGAGACCAACTGTACACTTCCAAGGGCATCCGCAAATACATCTTTCCCATGTTTACATCAGGTCTTTCGACAGCAAGGGCCTTATAGCCGCCACCTTTCTTAGTGGGTATCCCAGTTTACAAGGCAAGAAGCCTTAACCTTTTGGGGGTCTTGGATCCCCTGGCCAACACTCCTTGGTAGAATAATCCATTGCTGATATCAGAGCTCTCCTGTATTAATATATTTTTGCCTTAAGTGCATAGCCTTAAGAAGACTTTAGTATTATAGATTGGATCTGAATAGAGAATAATCTTTTCCACAGTTCCTAGTCTATTAGTCAATTAAAGAAGGCAGTTTTACGCGGTTTTTATAAGAGATTACCTTATATAGGGGCTGGAGGGATGGCCTAGTGGTTAAAGCGCCACTGATCTTGCAAGGACCCAGGTTCCGATCCCAGCCACCCCCATGGGTGGCTGAAACCATCTGTAACTCCAATTCCAGGACAACTCCAGTTCCCAGTGGAATCTGAACACCCTCTTCTGACCTCCACGGCATTGCACAACACAGGTGCACAACCTACATTCAGACAGTATTCATACACATAAAAAATAATAAATAGGGCCAGGCGTGGTGGCACAAGCCCTTAATCCTAGCACTTGGAGGCAGAGCAGAGAGGATCTTTGTGAGTTCAAGGCCAGCCTGGTCTACAGAGTGAGTTCAGGACAGCTGGGGCTACAGGGAGACCCTGTCTCGAAAAGACCAAATAAATAAATAAATAAATAAATAAATAATAAATAAATTTTAAAAAGAGATTACATCTATAAATTGGCTTTCCCTAATTACAGTTAGAGAACGACCCATCATCATCATATTTCTCCTCTGTTTCTATGGAGGGAGGGAAGAAAGTCTCTCGTAGTATAACTTGCAGCACCTAGAAGGTAAGTTATCATTTAGACGATTCATTATAAATAGTTTTACGAAGTAAATCCACCAAGGGGTTTTGATTCTGTGAGCTATCTGAGGTTGTTCTTCCTTTAAATGTTCAGAATAGGCCAATACTTTCTGCTGGCACTTCCGGGTACATCCTACAACAACAATGAAGCTGTATTTTTCTTTCTCAGCTGATAAGTTGGTGGACATTTTCATCCTGTTGGAACAACAAATCTTTGTCCCCTAGTTTTAGTTTTAAAGAGTTGAATTGCAAGGTTTTTTGACAAAAGGTTTTCCAATATCGTCACTGTTATCCCCCTTTTTTATGTTAGGTTTTTGGTTTTTTTTTGACCCAGGAGTCCCAAAAAGGCAGTTTATTACACAGTATCTATAAGGCTGAATCAAGGCACAGATTTTCATCATAATCATCACCCATGCTGTGTTTTGGTTGATGGTATTGGTAATTTGGAAGCAAACGTAATTTGTGAAGTTGAAGCACATCCTATAGTAAAAAGAATCTACAGGTGAACTGGTACAACAGAAATTATGAAAGACATTTGTGTGTGCCAATCCCAAAGTTATTGATTATACGATTGTTAAGTAAAACAAATGTGGACAAAATATTTATATTTCCCAATTAACTCAGGATGCATTAACGTTTTTACTCAGAAACCTTTAAACCATTGTTGGGTTTAATTATACTACATATTTACTTTTATGTAAGTCCTAAAACAACCATGTAAACCTGTAGACAGAGCTTGCGGCAAAATTTGGAATACGTGTTGAACTCACACGTCAATTAAACATTATTAATTGAATGATAGAACCCATGTCCCTCTCCCACACCTCCCACCCTTCCCAATTCACCATTTCAGTCAGTGTTCTGATGCAGTCTTTCGGTTTTTGTTCTTTTAAATGCATCCCCTGCACAAAATATTTATAAACTGGGTTATTGGCGATAGCATCCACATATGAGGGATACCATTCGTCATTTGTTTTCTGGAGACTGCGTGTTACGTTTCATTATAAATGGATCTTTCTAAGCCCATCCATTTACCTGCAAATTTCATGATTGTTGTCTTTCTTTACCACTGCAATAGAACTCCATTGTGTAAAACATGTACCACAATTTTGTCTCTATGCCACGTTCCAGTCGATGAGGGGCCATTGTGGGTTGGTTTTTCCGCGTTTTGCTATTGTGGACAGAGCTCAATACAATATAGCTGTGCATGTTTTTCTGCAGTAAGATGAGTCTTGTGGCATAATGCCCCAGGAGGTGGTATGACTGGTCAAATGGCAAGCTCCTTTTGAGTCATCTAGGTCTCCCACTGCTTTCCATAGTGGCGCTGACATTTACCTTCCCAACCACAATGGATGAGTGTTTCCCTTTCCCCACAACCTCTCCAGCACTTGGTATCGTTTGTTTTCTTTACCTGGCCAGTCTTAGACGAGTGAATGATATCATGAACTGTGGTCGTTAATTTGCATTTCCCTAACTTCATTAGTGCATGTTGAACAGTTTATTGAAAATTAAATTTTGATTTATCTCTGGTGTGTTGACATGGTAACTGTCTGCAGGATGCAAGTCTGGTGCACCCGTGGTCGCGCAATGCAACGCGAGGTCAGAAGCAGGCGTCGGATTTCCCCTGGAACTGGAAGTTCTCCTGGGATTGGAGTTTCAGACGGTTTGGCTTTTTTACGATGGGATGCTGGGGACTCAAACCTGTGTCCGTCTGAAGAGCAGTCGGCGCTCTTAACCTGCTAGGCCATCTCTCCAGCCCCGTGACAGTTACTTTAATGATGCTTTCTCAGCCATCGTCTAATTCCTCCTCTGTGATCTCTTTATCAGATTTCTTTGTCCATCTTTTGATGAATTCGTTTTTGTTTTCTTTCATACTTTGTTTTTTTGAG
Source organism: Rhizomys pruinosus (assembly GCA_009823505.1). NCBI lineage: Eukaryota > Metazoa > Chordata > Mammalia > Rodentia > Spalacidae > Rhizomys > Rhizomys pruinosus. The sequence continues at coordinate 932,355 of VZQC01001008.1, read as the reverse complement.
TAGCTTGATACGCTGGAAAATTTAATGCTTTGTCAGTATCGGCAGTGAAGTTTTCAATCCCACTCTGTGGGTTTTCTCTTCATCTTCCTTGTAATTATTGTTATCCTTTTAATGTACAGAAGCTTTTTGAGTTTAATGAGGTCCACATTTCGATCAATTAGTGCGATCTTTTTCTTGTGCAGCGGCCGTCGTGATTGAGGAAGGTTCTTTTCCTATGCCTATGTCGTGATGCCTAGTTTCTTTTTTTTTTTCTCTATCACTTCAGAGTTTTGGGTTTACACGTTGAGGTCTTTGATCCATCTAGGAATGCTTTTGTACAGGCAAGAGGTAGAGAGTAGTAATTGTCTAATCTTCTGACAGGTGGTGATTCACGTTTATGCCAAACAACCCTTACTGAAGATGCTGTCTTTTCGCCATTGTGTCCTTCTGGCCCCTTGTCAAATATGATGATGGCTGAAATTGTATTCTCAGGTTTGGATCTTCATGTTTAATCCATTGGTCCAACTGGTCTGTTTTTCGCGCCATTACCAGCTGTTTTTATGACGTTAGCCCTGTAGTAATCGTTTGAATGGCTGGTATTCAAGCCCCCCCCCTGTATTGCCTTTTCGCTCAGGGTTTGCTTTGGGGCTATTCTGGGATGCTGTTGCTTTCCATATGAACGAGGTTTTTTTTCCAAGCCTGTGAAAAATGACTTGGGGTTTTAATTGAGATTGGCTGAATCTGTATATGATATTGGGTCAGAATGGACATTTTTACTATATTAATTTTCCCAATCCCATGAGCATGGTGACGTGTTGGTCCATCTTCGCGATGTCTTCCTCAAGTTTCCTTCTCAGAGTGTTTAAAATTTTGTGTAGAGATCCTTGGTGTCCTTGGTTAGGTTTGTTCCTATGTAATTTAGTGTTTTTGAGCTATGTGAGTGAGAGGGCAGGTCCTCCTTTGATAGGCATTCTTCAGTATTGCGTGTGTTTGTTGGTTGGAAAGAAAAGCTCACTGATTTTTCTAGATTTAATTTTGTCATCCTGCTACTTTACTGCCAGCTCTAATCATTTCTAGAGAATGTTCTGTGTGGAGTTCTTTAGCATCCCCTAAGGTAGACAATCATATCAAGCAAAAAGGGATAGCTTTGACTTCCTTAAACTTATCCTTAATTAGAACTCCTTTATTCATCTTTGCCTTGCCTTATTATGCTAGCAAGTGTTTCAAGCACTATATTGAAAAAGGAGTGGTGACAGGGGCAGCCCTGTGCCGAGGTCCGTACCTTTAGGGGGAATGCTTCGGAAGTTCCCCATTAGGATGATATAGCTGTGGGTTTCCTGTATAGTGGCTTTATATTAAATTGAGGAATGAACCCTACCATCCAATTCCCTCAAGGACTTAAACAGGATAAGGAATGCTGGATGTTTGTCAAAGGTTTCCTGCGTCAATTGAGATGATGGGTGTGTTTTTGTCTTTCAGTCCATTTAGATGGGTTTCATGAAATTATCTATTGATTTTCATATNAAAAAAAAAAAAAAAAAAAAAAAAAAAAAAAAAAAAAGAAAAGAAAATAGGCGAAAGAAGCATACAACCACCACTCCCAATTTTTGTGGTATTGGAACGAGAACCCAGAGCTTCTGGCATGCTAGGCAGGCACTCTACTATTTGCACCACATATCCAAACAAACACCATCTCTCTTATATAAAATGGACTGGTAGCTTGGTGATAGACAACTTGCCTAGAACACAAGGGGACCTGGGCTCAATCCAAAGCACTGGTGAACAAATAAGTGTAGATCCAGTCACTCGTGGCTACCACACCACCCTATTTTTAAGATGTATTTTTTTGTCTTTTCGAGATAGGGTCTCCCTGTAGTCCCAGCTGTCCTGGAACTCACTATGTAGACCAGACTGCCCTTGAACTCACAAAGATCTGCCTGACTCTGCCTCCCAAGTGCTAGGATTAAAGGCATGTGCCACCACGCCCAGCTAAGATGTATTATTTTTATTTTATGTGTTTCTATCTCCTCTCTCTGTCTCTCTGTCTCTCTGTCTCTCTGTCTCTCTGTCTCTCTGTCTCTCTGTCTCTCTGTCTCTCTGTCTCTCTGTCTCTCTCTCTCTCTCTCTCTCTCTCTCTCTCTCTCTTCCCTCCTCCGTGTGTGTTGTGTGTGTGTGTGTGTGAATCATGTGTGTGCCTGGTGCCCTCAGAGACCAGAAAACATCATCAGATCCTCTAGAGTTGTAGTTAGAGATGGATGTCAGCTGCAGTGTGGGTGCTACAACCCAGGTCCACTGCAACAGCAGCCAGTGCTCTTTAAGCACTGCTCCATCTCTCTAGTCCACACCACTCTATTTTAACTTATCTACAGAGCACACAATGCCACCAGATTATTTTGTTGTTTTTTTTATAAACTATGTCCCAGAAACTAAGTTGGCATGCATAAATATTATATCTAGTAATTTTATTTTATTTTTAATTTTTAGCCTGTTATTTTATTTTATTTTTTAATTACTTCTTTATTTTTATCATTTTTTAACAATGAGTAATAATTTATGAGTACAAGCATCCTTCATGTAAAACCAATTTGCAAGCAGTTGTGCCCAAACCCACACAGCCCATGGGTCCCACCATCCAGCTGGGGGGGCTTGTATGTTCAATAAAGTTGATCAGATGAGAGTCCAGACTATATAGCTGTAGTTTCACCATTTACCCCAATCGCAGCCCTTACATTCTATCATGCCCCCTCTAGCGCAGATTGTTCCCTAGGCTTAGAAAACGGGCACAGGTGGATAAGAAGCAAAACAGTCTACTTTCTCTGAAGATGTCATTTTGGACTCTGGTCAATTCTGGCTGTTTCCTTTCATGGGCTGACAGTTTGTCCAGGAATAACCTTTCAATCCTACTAATGAATCACAGGCAATTAGATATATAGGTATTTTAACAGTACTAATTGTTATGGTAGGTTACTTTGGTATAGACACAGATGTTTGGATGGTATGTTAATACATGAATTATGTTTTTTCTGTAAAATATGACAAGGTCTTACCAAGGCATATAACATCTCCTAACCACTAGAGGATGTAAGCTTGTGGCATCAGCCATGGGTTATTCCTCCAAGGAGAGAGCTAATAGCCAATTAGATTTGGGATATATGGGCATATGGCTGCCACTGCTGCACAGTATTTCCAGGCAGGTGAGGTATAGCTGGTGCTGATGGAGGAGTCTTGCTTGACTCAAGGAGACCTATATTTGCTTTATTGGTTTAGTGGCCTTTGGTAACACTCTCTGGTATTCCAGAGACCAACTGTACACTTCCAAGGGCAGTCTCAATACATCTTTCCCATGTTTACATCAGGTCTTCGACAGCAGGGCCTTATCGCCACTCTTCTTGTGGGTATCCCAGTTTACAGGCAAGAAGCCTTTA
>VZQC01001008.1:854856-922386 GCA_009823505.1 Rhizomys pruinosus | reverse complement strand
AAAAAAAAAAAAAAAAAAAAAAAAAAAAAAAAAATTCAATTTACTCCATTCCTGGTATTCAAATAAGTCTACTAACAAGTTTCCACAGTTGGTCATGGGTTTTGTGGGGGTTTTGGGTTTTTTTTTGTTTTTGAGACAGGATTTCCCTATAGCCCCAGCTGGCCTGAACTTGCCATGTAACCCAGGCTGGCCTCATCTCAGAGATCCTCCAGTCTCTACCACCATGCCTGGCTGTTTCCACCATTTTCTTTTTCTTTTTTTGGTCTTTTCCATACAGGGTCTCCCTGTAGCCCCAGCTGTCCTGGAACTCAGTCTATAGACCAGGCTGGCCTTGAACTCATAATAAAGATCAGTCTGCCTCTGCCTCACAAGTGCTAGGATTAAAGGTGTGCACCACCATGCACGGTCCATCTTTTTTTTTTTTTTCTTCCGATTTTGGCCATTCAACGATTTTTCTTTTCTTTTTTTAATTATTCTTTTTTCTTTATGTGTATGAGTGTACTGTCTGCATGTAGGTTTGTGCACCCGTGTGGTGCAATGCTGTGGAGGTTAGAAGTGGGCATCAGATTCCCCTGGAACTGGAGTAAAAGATGGTTCTTAGCTGCCATGTGGGTGCTGGTAATTGAACCCGGGTCCTCTGCAAGAGCAGTCAGCGCTCTTAACTGCTGAGCCATCTCTCCGGCCCTGGCCCACCATTTTCTAAATAAACATTGTACTCTTACATTTTTTAACCAGTACCACCAGAAGATCTCAGAAAACCTGTAGCTCTAACAACCTCCAACATTCCACAGCTTCTGGGTATGGCCCACAAGCACCACAATCACCTTGGGTGCTTGTTGTAAATATATAAATTCCTGTGCCTAGCTCGTAACTAAATTACTCACTCTTTGCTACAAAGTCAGGAATCCATCTTTCAATAGGTTCCCTGGTGATTCCAGTGTACAAGTTCAAGAATCACTGCTTTAAGACTGGTCATAAATGCCAGTTTCACACATCAGTACTTCTAAAGCTCCAGTTAAAACAAAGAGTAATCAGCAGGGCGTGGTGGCGCATGCCTTTAATCCCAGCACTTGGGAGGCAGAGGCAGGTGGATCTTTGTGAGTTCAAGGCCAGCCTGGTCAACAGAGTGAGTTCCAGGACAGCTGGGGCAACAGGGAGACCCTGTCTCGAAAAGACCAAAAACAAAAACAAAAACAAAACAAACAAAAACAAAACAAAAAAACAAAAAGTAATCAAAGTCAACAAAAAAAAAACCCCACAAGCCTGCCCTGAAAACTCCCAATCCTCCTGCTTCTGCCTCCCAAGTGCTGGAATTACATGTATAGGCCACCATATCTAACCTATCTGAATGTCTGTATCTGTTCATAATGTTCATAATTTTTCTTCTCTCATGGGATTATGAGATCCAGAAAAACAATGAGATGTCCATTTTTTCTTTAATTTTTTCTTTTCACAGTACAAAATGACAATAACAAAACAAAGCAATAAGAACAAAATAAGGGGGGGATTTCCATTTCTTATTCTGGTGAAAAAATCAATCTGCAGGTCTTGGTATATACTTCTCTTTGTTTTCCCTCTCTCTTTCTTTTCTTTCTTCTTTTCCTGCTCTTTCAGGGCTACCAGAAGGATATGTATTAACTGGATAGTCCAGGATGCAGCTGAGAAAGAGTCTGGTTAATTTGAGGGGGAGGTCTCATCCCTAAACTGCCTAATCAATTTCTAGCTCCTGTTTAGTTGCCCTCTGAAAGGGGTCACCCCAATCACCAGAAGGGAACAGGATGCTGACCACTCTTTCTTCCATGCTGAAAAGGGACATTGGGTGTGGCAACTGGGGTATCCCCCATTCAGAGGGTCAATCTAAAAGACCCCCCAAGCATAACTATAAAGGGAAAAAATCCTTGACTGGTGCTTGTGAAGGCAAAATTAAGGCAGGAGAAGTTTGGTACATGGTCTAGGCAGGGGACCAAGAGAAGTAAGAACAGGGTGAATTCCAATGTCCAACTTAAAAGTCCACTAGAAGTTCTTGACCAGGGGTTTCAAAACAGCCATTTATTAGGTTTCTCCTTCTGTTGATTTGGCCATGGTGTCTGGACTCAGCATCTGCTTTTCAGGCTTTTTAATAGTCAGGATATGAGTTTCCACTTAGATAGTTACTAGAAAGAGGAAATTTTACTATTGAATAAAATAATCTATCTTACTAGGATTCTGAACACCCAGAACATGGGCAGATGAGCTCAAGAATATATTTAGCAAATATGAATTTATTTGGGACCATAAGTGAGGCACTATAAGGCACTGGAAATGAACGGAGAGGTGTAGGTGATCCCTTGAAACCTTCCACATGCCTGACAGATCCTGTGTGGATTGCGATAGTCTAGGTGAGGTCATTTCTCATGGGATAATGGGAGAGGGAGGCTCCCTGGCATGGGAGTGGGGTATAGTGCAATGGAAAAAGTCTTGCTAAAGAGGGGCCTTTAGGGGATGGAGAGATGGCTCTAGCAGAGGACCTGGATTCAATTCGCAGCACCGACATGGTGGCTGTCTTTAAGCTGGGCATGGTGGCGCATGCCTTTGGTCCTAACACTCGGGAGGCAGAGGCAGGTGGATCTCTGTGAGTTCAAGGCCTGCTAGGTCTGCAGAGTGAGTTCCAGAGTGAGTTCCACGTCAGCTGGGGCTACAGGGAGACCATGTCTCAAAAAGTCAAAAAAGGGGGGGGGCTTTAAGAATGAGGAGGCCTTGGATAGCAGAACAGTGTGAGGAAAAGCACAGTTGTAAGGAAGACCAGGAAGCTGTGCTGCCTTTCCAGAAGACAATTATGGCTATAAAGGTTGTTGTAAGGAAGACCAGGAAGCTGTGCTGCCGTTCCAGGAGACAATCATGACTATAAAGGTTTCCTCCTTTGTATTTTTTTACTTTCCTCCATGTAACTCTGAGTGAGAAGAGTCAGGGTAACAAGAAGAAACTGAACTCTGAGAGAAAGAATGAACATCAGACATAAGAAAGCGGTGACGGAATGCTAGACATGATGGTTCAGGTCTGTTGTAATCCTAGCATTAGAGAGGTAGAGGCAGAAGGATCCCTGCAAATTTGAGGCCAGCCTGGTCTACATAGTTATTTCCAGCTCAGATAGGGCTACATAAATGAGACTTTGTCAGTCGGGCATGGTGGCACAAACCTTTAATCCCAGCACTCAGGAGGCAGAGGCGGATGGATCTCTGTGAGTTCAAGGTCAGCCTGGTCTACATAGTGAGCGCCAGGCCAGCTGGGACTAAAGGGAAACCCTGTCTCAAAAAATACCAAAAAAAAAAAGAGACTTTGTCTCAATTTTAAAATGAAGGGGGGAGGGGTGTTGAAGAGACGCTGGACAGTTAAGAGCACATGCTGCTTTTGCAGAGGACCAGAGTTCAGTTCCCAACACCTACTATTGGGCAGCTTGCTACTGCCTGTACCACCAGCTCCAGAGGATTTAACTTCCTCTTCTCACTTCCATACATACCTGCACTCATGTGAACATATCCACATAGAAACACACACCCATCCACATAATATACATAATTAAAAATAAAAGTAAATCTTTTTTTTTAAGCTGGGAGCAGTAGCTCACACATGGAATCTTGGCTCATGCTTGTAATCCCAGCATACATGAGGCTACGACAGGAGTTAAAGGTATAGTAAAGCCTAGACTATGGGATGAGTCTCAGACCAGCCTGGGTTACATGGTGAGATCCTGCCCCCCCCCCCAAAAAAAAGAAAAAGATAAAGAAAAAAGAAGAAAAGAAGAGTGAGCAAGAAGAAATAGAAAGGTCAAACTGTGCTCGAAAGCTTCCGTTGTCGACTTGACATTGCTGGGTAGAGTAAACCTCAGCTGAGGAATTTCCTCATTGAATTGGCCTGTGGTTATGTCTGTGGGGCATATTCTTGATTATTGAGTGATGTGGGAGAGCACAGCCCATTGTGGGTGTTATCACTCCTGGGTAGGTGGTCCTGTGTTGTATAAGAAAGCAGGGTGGGCACAGGCCAGGAGAGCAAGCCAGCACGCAGCATTCCTCCATGGTCTGTGCTTCAGCTTCTTCCTCCAGGTTCCTGACCTGATTTCTTTCAGTGATGAACTGTGACCTGGGAGAGGTAAGATAAAATAAACCCTTTCCTCTCCGAATTGCTTTTGGTCAAAATGTTTTGTTGCAGTAATAGAGAAGCAAACTAGGACACAGAAAAAAGTAGAAAAAGAACAGTCCACAGCCAAAAGGAAATCCACACAACCCTGGTAATGACAAACTGGCAGTCCTAGCCACAGTTCTTTTCTTGTTTCCACTTTTTGTTTGTTTGGGTTTTTTTTTTGGGGGGGTGTCTTTTTTTTTTTTTTAACTCAAAGACAATTCTATTGGAATTTAAAAAGAACTCCAAAGCAGGCAAGCTATAAATCTTGATAGCTCCCCAGGAAAAGAACATAGAGAGAAGAAAGAGAAAAGAAAAAAGATATCCCACTGGTTTGCTGCCAGGTGGGACTAAGAGCTCTAGACCAGGTCTGGTGGATTGCTTGATTCCTGAAGCCTTCTCCCTTTGGCAAAGTGGCTTATTGCTGGCTGGGGTCTGAAAATGCTGAAACTCCCAGGCAGAATGCCCAGTTGCCTTAGTTCTCTCCCTCTGGTGCAGAACTTGGTACTCTGTTTGCGGTTCAGGGATATCCTTTTGGCTTGGATGTTTGCCGCTGCTGGGTACACAAATGGGCATGCCTCTGTAATTAACAGAAACCTGCTTGACCCATGGCTCCAAAACTCACTGGAGCCACCAACAGCTTCCAACGTGGGGGGGGGGCAGGAAAGCATTCTTCAGTGAACACAAGGATTAGAGCGACAGATCAGTGGGTAAAAGCACTTCCCACCAACCCTGACAAATTGAATTCAATCCCTGGGACTCATATGGTGAAAGGAGAGAACTGACTTCCACAAGTGGCTGTTCTAGTTTGCTTCTTTATTGCTATGATAAAACACCATGACCAAAAACAACTTGGGAAGGAATGGATTTATTTGGCTTCCACTTCCCAATCACAGTCCATCATTAAGGGAAGCAACTCCAGGCAGGAACTCAAGCAGGAACAGACATCAGAACTATGGAGGAATGCTGCTTACTGATTTAATTCCCTTGGCTTTCTCAGCTACTTTCCAGATACAGCCCAAGCCCACCTGCTCAGGTATGACACTGCAATTAGCAAACAAGACAAATGCTCCACAGACATGCCCACAAACCAACCTGATGGAGAAAATTCCTCAATTGACATTCCCTCTTCTCCAGTGATTCTAGCTTGTGTCAAGTTAACAAAAACTAACCGGCACAATTGCCCTTTGACCTCTGCATGAGTGCCACCTCTGGCCCATGACACACCCAAAACAAATAAATGTGAAAAATTAAAATTAGACACAGCTTTTCAACCTTCCAATATGGACTGAAGACTCATGTCTCTCCAAGAATCCTCCAAACCTTCAGTGCCAGATGGGGACTGCTGAGACATCCAACTTCTAGACTGGGCTACTACTGGTGTTTCCACTTCTTCAGAGTATAGGCTGCCATTGTTGGAATACCCAGGCTGTATCATGAAAACCAGTACAAAATGATCAAAACAGGACGCACTGCTTACTGAACCTCATTTGGTAACCATGGGAAGGGAAAACCCCAGTGTGGAACACAAGGGCAGGACTGATGGTGATTTGGGCTTGCCAAGGAGGAGACTTCAAACATGATATCTTTCAGCCTAATAAAAAAATCATAAACTGAAGATGCTAAAATCTATGATATATGTGGCATGCATATGTGCATATTTTGGAGTGATGCATATTGGAAGGAATAACAACAACGACAACAACAGAAAAGACTGTGTCATACAAAAGTCAACTCCAGATGGATCAAAGACCTCAATGTGAAACCCCAAACTCTGAAGGCGATAGAAGAAAAAGTTGGCAGCAGACTACAAGACATAGATGTAGGAAAAGACTTCCTAAATCAAATAAGAATTAAGGTCGACAATTGAAAAATGGGACCTCATTAAACTCAAAAGCTTCTGTACATCAAAAGAAACAATCAAAGAAGTGAAGAGAAAACCCACAGAGTGGGATGAAACCTTCATCGCAGATACATCAGACAAAGCATTGATTTCCAGAGTATATAAACTACTCAAAAAACAAAGAAGAAAGAAAACAAATGAATCACTCAAAAGATGGAGCAAAGAGCTGAACACAGACTTCACAAGTGAGGAATTAGAGATGGCTGAGAAACATCTTAAAAAGTGTTCAACATCACTAATAATTAAGGAAATGCAAATGAAAACCACTTTAAGATATCATCTCACTCAGATAAGACTGGCTAGGATCAAGAAAACAAATGATACCAAGTGCTGGAGAGGTTGTGCAGAAAGGGGAACACTCATCCATTGCTGGTGGAAATGTAAACTTATACAGCCACTATGGAAAGCAGTGTGGAGAACCTTAGAAGACTCAAAATGAGTTTACCACCTGACCCAGTCATACCACTCCTGGCTATATACCCATAAGACTCTTCTTACTGCAGAGATACATGCATAGCTATGTTTATTGCAGCTCTGTTCACAATAGCAAAAAAGCTGAAACCAACCCAAATGCCCCTCAACTGACAAGTGGATAAAGAAAATGTGGTACATCTACACAATGGAGTTCTATGCAGCAGTAAAAAAAAGACAACATCAAAAGCTGGGCGTGGTGGTGCACACCTTTAATCCTAGCACTTGGGAGGCAGAGGCAGGTGGATCTTTGTGAGTTCAAGGCCAGCCTGGTCTACAGAGCGAGTTCCAGGCCAGCTTGGTTTATAAGAAGACCCTATCTCGAAAAACCAAAAAAAAAAAAAAAAAAAAGACAACATCATGAACTTTGCAGGTAAATGAATGGAACGGGAAGATATTATGGTAAGTGAAGTAACACAGTCCCAGATAAACAAACGACAAATGGTATCCCTTTGTGGAGTAGTGCCAATAACCTACTTGTAAACACTTCTTGTTGGGAGTGATGCATATTGGAAAGAACAACAACATGAACAACAGAAAAGACTGCATCAAAGTACTGACTGAAAGGGTGAATCTGGTGGGGTGGGGGGTTGGGAGGGGGACACGGGTCTAGATTCAATTTGTAACAATCTTGTACAAAAATATGTAAAACAATAAATTTTTAAAATAAATTTATTTATTTATTTATTTTTGTGTATGAATGTACTGTCTGCATGTAGGTTTGTGCACCCGTGCAGTGCAATGCCGCGGAGGTCAGAAGAGGGTGTTGGATTCCCCTGGAACTGGAGTTCTCCTGGAATTGGAGTTACAGATGGTTCTCAGCCGCCATGTGGGTGCTGGGGATCGAACCCGGGTCCTCTGCAAGAGCAGTCGGCGCTCTTAACTGCTAGGCCATCTCTCCAGCCCCGTAAAACAATAAATTTTTAAAAATGCTATATGGTTCATTAAAAAAAGAAGAAAAGACTGCGTCAAAGAACTGACTGAAATGGCGAACTTCTGCTCAAAACAGTAAACTTCTGCATTGAGAATTTTGAGAGAGACTGAGAAAAAGATGAAAAAATATCCTTGCCAGAATCCATGAGCTCTGGTGGGGTGAGGGGGCAGGGAGGGGGGTACGGGTCTAGATTTGATTTGTAATGTAATTTGATTTGTATGAAATGCACAGAGCTTCAATAAAACATTGGCAAAAAAATTAAAAGTAATGCAACATTGATAGTAACAGCATACTCTTGACTGTCTGGATCTTCAGCATGCATATAGCACCAACTTTTTTTTTTTTTTGGTCTTTTCGAGACAGGGTCTCCCTGTAGCCCCAGCTGGCCTGGAACTCACTCCATAGACCAGGCTGGCCTTGAACTCACAAAGATCCGCCTGCCTCTGCCTCCCAAGTGCTGGGTTGATTTTGTTTTTCTGAGAAATGGTATCATGTAGCCCAGACTAGCCTTGAACTCCTGACCCTCCTGCCTCCACTTCTTGTGTGCTGGGATTATGGGATTACAGGTGAGCGTACCTGGCTTCTTTTTTTTTTTTTTCAACTTGCTTCTGTCTCTTTCCCTGCCTCCTCATCTAGTTCATTCTTTTGTTAGCCTTTAAAAATTGTATTTATTGCCAGGGATTGTGGTGCACATCTTTAATCCTAGCACTCAGGAGGCAAAGGCAGGTGAATCTTTGTGAGTTCAAGGCCAGCCTGGTCTACATAGTGAGTTCCAGGACAGCTGGGGCTACAGGAAGACCTTGTCTCAAAAAGACAAAAAAAATATTAATGGTCTAAACTCCCCAGTCAAAAGACATAGACTGGGAGAACGGATAGGAAACAGAATCCATCTATATGCTGTCTACAAGAAACCCATCTCACCCTCAAGGATAGGCACCAACTTAAGAATGGAAAAAATGGAAAAACGGAAAGGATGGAAAAATTCCAAGCAAATGGTACCAAAAAGCAACCAGGAGTTGCTATTCTAATATGGACAAAATAGACCTCAAAGTAAAACTAATCAGAAGAGACAGAGGGCCATTACATCCTTATCAAAAGAACAATTAACCGTGAAGATTTCACAATCATGAATATATATGCATCAAACTCTGGTGCACCAAAATTTATAAGCACAATTCTCCAGTACTTCAAGGCACAGATTAATCCTAACACACTAATAACAGGGGACTTCAATACCTCACTGAACCCTTGAGACAGGTCAAACAGACAAAGAATAAACAGACATCTGAGCTGAACAATACAATAAACCAAATGGACCTCACAGACATCTACCGAATATTCCACCCAAACACAAGAGAATACACTTTCTACTCAGCACCCCACAGAACATTCTCCAAAATTGACCACATACTGGGACACAGAAAAAAACCTCCACGAATACAAAAAGATTGAAATAATTTCATGCATTCTATCAGAACACAGCACAATAAAGCTCAGTATCAATACCAGGATAAGCCCTACTATCTACAAGAACACATAGAGACTAAACAACACACTCCTGAATAATGAATGGGTCAAGGAAGAAATAAAGAAAGAAATAAAAGCATTTCTGGAACTAAATTAAAATGACAATACAGCACAACAAATCTATGGGATACTTTAAAAGCAGTCTTAAGAGGGAAATTTATAGCTCTGGGTGCCTACATTAAAACAAAACAAAACAAAACAGAAAGAGCACAAATAAATGATCTAACACTATAGAAAAAAACACTTGAGAGGTGTTAGAGAGAGATGGATCAGTGGTTAAGAGCATGACTGCTCTTGCAGAGGACCTGGGTTCGATTTCCAGCACCCAGATGGTGGCTAAGAACCATCTTTAACTGCAGTTCCAGGGGAATCCAATGCCCTCTTCTGACCTCCGAGGCACTGTATGATACAGGTGCGCCAACCTACATGCAGACAGTACACTCATACACATAAAAAGTAATATATAAAAATGAAAAACAAAGCACTTGAGAGACAACAACAAATTAACCTTAAATGCAACAGACAGGAGGAAATAACAAAAATCAGAGCAGAAATCAATGAAATAGAAGCAAGGAAAACAATGAATCCAAAAGTTGGTTCTTTGAAAGGATAAACAAGATAGATAGACCTCTAGCCCAGTTAACCAAAGAGAGAAAGAGCAACTCCAAATCAATAGAATTCTTGATGAAATGAGAAACATCACAACCGACAACAAAAAAAATCCAGACAATCATATGGGAATACTTAAAAAACCTATATTCACCAGGCGTGGTGGCACAGGCCTTTAATCTCAGCACTCAGGAGGCAGCAGGAGGATCTCTGTGAGTTCAAGGCCAGCTTGGTCTATATAGCACACTCCAGACCAGTAGGGAATAAAGGGAGACCCTGTCTCAAAATGACAAAAACAAAAACAAAAACAAAAAAACCCTATACTCTACTAAATTTGAAAACTTAAGAGAAATGGATGAATATCTGAAATCCTGGAAATAAACAAAGCTTAACCAAGAAGTGATTGACAGGTTAAACAGACCCATAATATATGAAGAAATTGAAAATGTAATAAAAAACCTCTGAACTAAAAATAGCCCAGGCCCAGATGGTTTCAGAATTCTATAGAACATTTAAAGAGGAATTACAATCATTATTACTCAAACTGTTTAGAAGGATACAAGGCAGAGGAAAATCTCCCAAATTCCTTCTATGAAGCCAGCATCACTCTAATACCCAGCAAAGATACAACCAAAAGAGAGAACTATAGACCCATCTCATTAATGAACATAGATGCAAAAATTCCCAACAAAATACTTGCAAACTGCATACAGACCCACACTGAAAAGATCATCCATCATGCCCAAGTTGGATTCATACCAGAGATGCAGGGATGGTTCAACATACATAAGTCAATAGATATCATAAAACACATAAATGGACTGAAGGACAAAAACCACACCATCATCTGAATTGATGTACAAAAAGCTTTTGACAAAATCCAGCATCCCTTCATATTTAAAGTCCTAGAGGGAATTAGACTGGAGGGATCATTTTTCAATGTAATCAAAACCATATACAAGAAATCCACAGCTGACATCATCCTAAATGGAGAAAATTTAGAAGCATTCCCCTTAAAGGCAGGAACTCAGCAAAGTTGCCCCCTGTTGCCACTACTCTTCAATATAGTGCTTGAAACACTTGCTAGGGCAATAAGGCAAGAAAAGGAAATTAAAGGAGTACTAGTTGGAAAAGAGGAAGTCAAGCTATCCCTGTTTGCAGACAATATGATAGTTTACCTAAGGGATGCTAAAAACTCCACCAGAAAACTCCTAGAAATGATTAAGAGTTTCAGTAAAGTAGCAGGATACAAAATTAACCTAGAAAAATCAGTAGCCTTCCTTTACACCAACAACAAGCAACTGAAGAAGGAATACAAGGAGACCTTCCCATTCACAATAGCCTCAAAAAACAATAAAATACCTAGGAACAAACCTAACCAAAAACACCAAAGATCTCTACAACAAAAATTTTAAGCCCCTGAAGAAAGAGAATGAAGAAGACATCAGAAGATGTAATGCCCTCCCATGCTCATGGATTGGAAAAATTAATATAGTAAAAATATCCATTCTACCCAAATTAATATACAGATTCAATGCAATCCCAATGAAAATCCCCAAGCATTTCTTCATGGGCTTGGAAAAAAACCTCAATTTCATGTGGAAAAACAAAAGAACCAGAATAGTAAAAGCAACCCTGAGCAAAAAGCATCTTCAGCAAATGGTGTTGGCAAAACTGGATCAGCACTTGTAGAAGAATAAAATTAAACCCCTACCTCTTGCCCTGTACAAAAATAAACTCCAAATGGATCAAAGATCTCAATGTGAAACCAGAAACTCTGAAAGTGATAGAAGAAAAAGTTGGCAGCAGCTTACAAGACATAGGTGTAGGAGAAGACTTTCTTTTTTTAATTTTTTAATTTATTTTTGTATGTGTATGAATGTACTGTCTGCATGTAGGTCTGTGCTCCTGTGTCGTGCAATGCCATGGAGGTCAGAAGAGGGCGTCAGGTTCCCCTGGAACTGGAGTCAAAGACAGTTTTCAGCCACCATGTGGGTACTGGGGATCGAACCTGGGTCCTCTGCGAGAGCAGTCAGTGCTCTTAACCACTAGGCCATCTCTCCAGCCCCAGGAGAAGACTTTCTAAATCAGACAGCAGCTGCACAGGAAATAAGGTCAACAATTGACAAGTGGGACATCATTAATCACAAAAGCTTCTGTACAGCAAAAGAAACAATCAGGGAAGTGAAGAGAAAACCCACAGAGTGGGAGGAAACCTTCACCATAGATACATCTGACAGAGCATTAACTTCCAGAATATATAAACTACTGAAAAAACAAAGAAGTAAGAAAACAAATGACTCACTCAAAAGAAGGAACAAAGAGCTGAACAGAGACTTCACAAGTGAAGAAATGAAGATGGCTGAGAAACATCTTTAAAAGTGTTCAACATCGCTAATAATTAAGGAAATTCAAATTAAAACCACTTTAAAATATCATCTCACTCTGATAAGAGGCTAGTATCAAGAAATCAAATGATACCAAATGCTGGAGAGGTTGCATTTCCCCTGGGAAAGGGGAATACTCATCCACTGCTGGTGGGAATGTAAACTCCTACAACCACTATGGAAAGCAGTGTGGAGAACCCTTAAAAGACTCAAAATGAGCTTACTACCTGACCCAGTCATACCACTCCTTGGTATATACCCAAAGACTCATCCTACCACAGAGATACATGCACAGCCATGTTTACTGCAGCTCTTTTCACAATAGTGAAGAGTGGGGCTGGAGAGATGGCTCAGAGGTTAAGAGCACCGACTGCTCTTGTAGAGGACCCAAGTTCAATTCCCAGCACCCACATGGCAGCTAAGAACCATCTTTGACTCCAGTTCCAGGGGAATCTGACACCCTCTTCTGACCTCTGCAGCATTGCATGACATGGATGCACCTACCCACATGCAGGCAATACACTCATACACATAAAATTTAAAAAAAAATGGCAAAGAGCTGGAACCAACACAAGTGCCCCTCAACTGACAAGTGGATAGACAAAATGTGGTACATCTATACAATGTAGTTCTATGCAGCAGTAAAGAAAGATGACATCATGAACTTTGCAGGTGAATGGATGGAACTAGAAGATATTATGTTAACTGCAAATGTGAGTCACCAGTCTTCCTGTGCAGGGAGGTCTTGGAGATCCACTAATGGGACTTCATCCACTGTCTAATCTATAAACAGGAAAGTCTGCTCATGCTTTCAAAAGGGAAGCCTGGGGGCTGGAGAGATGGCTCAGTGCTTAAGAGCACCAACTGCTTTTGCAGAGGACCTGGGTTCGATTCCCAGCACCCACATGGCGGCTAAGAACCATCTTTAACTCCAGTTCCAGGAGAATCTGACACCCTCTTGAGGACCAGATCCTAAAATACCCTAGAGAAAACAAAAACCTTGGTTAATCTGGGCTAACTCTGTGGCCTTAAACATCCAAAAGTAAAGTATAGCCATAAATTAAATAAATAAATAAATAAATAAATAAATAAATAAATAAAATGTAAGGCCTGAGAAATTGTACTTCAGGTATAAAACTTGAGATCTTAGTAAAAAGACCAAAGAGCACAGTTGTTTTTCCTGTCTTACTGGCAAGTGCAGCTACCCTGTGGCTGCCACTGCTTTTGTCATCCTTCAAAGATGTGAGAAGACACAGCTTTTCAACCTTCCAATATGGACTGAAGAATCATGTCTCTCTAAGAATCCTCCAAACCTTCAGTGCCAGATGGGGACTGTTGGGACATCCAACGTGTGGACTGAACTACTACTGGGGTTTCCGCCTCTTCAGAGTATAGACTGCCATTGTTGGACTACCCAGGCTGTATCATGAGACCAGTACAGGAAGATCAAGACAAGACGCAGTACTTATTGGACCTCATTTGGTGACTATGGGACGGGAAAACCCCAGTGTGGAACACAAGGGCAGAACTGATGGTGGTTTAGGCTTGCCAAGGAGGAGCCTTCAAACATGACATCTTTCAGCCTAATTAAAAAAAAATCAAGCTGAAGATGCTAAAACCTATGATATATTTGGCATGCATATGTGCATATTTTGGAGTCATGGATATTGGAAGGAATAACAACAACAACAACAACAACAACAACAGAAAAGTCTGTGTCAAAGAACTGACTGAAATGGTGAACTTCTGCTCGAAACAGTAAACTTCTGCATCAAGAATTTTTAGAGACTGAGAAAAAGATGAAAAACATGTTTAGCAGAATGCACAAGCTCTGGTATGGTGGAGGGGCAGGGAGGGGCCACAGTTCTAGGTTTGATTTGTAATGTAATTTGATTTGTATGAAATGCACAGAACTCCAATAAAACATTGGCTTAAAAATGAAAAACCATCTTTTTTGTCTTCAAAAAATTCATCTCACCTTCAAGGGTAGACAGTACCATAGAGTGAAAAGATGGAAAAATATTCCAAACAAATAGCATTAAGAAGCAAGTAGATCTTACAATTCTAATATCAGACAAAATAGACTTCAAATTAAAACTAATCAGAAGAGATAAGGAGGTTCGCTTCATTATAATCAAAGGAATAATTGACCCACAGATATTATAATCATGAACATATATGCACCAAACTCTGGTGCACCCAATTTAATAAAAACAATTTAATAAATATTTGAGGACTATAAAACACAGATTAACCCCAAGTCAGTAATATGAGGTGACTTTAAGACCCCACTATTTTCAATAGACAGGTCAACTTGAAAAAGAATAAAGAGAGACATTGAATTAAATGGGATCTATTGGACTAACTGATATCTACAAAATATACCACTCAATACATCCCTCCCATGTTAACGTCAGGTCTTCGGCAGCAGGGTCTTATTGCCTCTCCTCCTGTAGGTATCCCAACCTAGAGGCAAGGAGCCCTTACCTTTTGTGGGGCCTTGGATCCCCTGGCCAACATCCACCTGGTAGAACAATCCATTGCTGATGTCAGAGCTCCTGTATTAATATATTTTGCCTGAGTGCATAGCCCTAGGACTTTAGTATTATATTTGGTTCTGAACAGAGAGNCAGGAAAGTCTGCTCATGCTTTCAAAAGGGAAGCCTGGGGGCTGGAGAGATGGCTCAGTGCTTAAGAGCACTGACTGCTCTTTGCAGAGGACCTGGGTTCGATTCCCAGCACCCACATGGTGGCTAAGAACCATCTTTAACTCCAGTTCCAGGAGAATCTGACACCCTCTTCTGACCTCCGAGGCATTGCACGACATGGGTGCACCAACCTACATGCAGACAGTACATTCATACAAATAAAAATAATAAATAAATTTTAAAAAATTTTAAAAAAGGGAAGCCTGGTCTAACAAGACCTGACTTTGTCCCCAAGTGGATGGAACTGGTAAGTGAAAGGCCAAAAGGAGCCAGAGGTGCGCTCCTCCTCCAAAACCCAAGTGACTCTTGAGGACCAGATCCTAAAATACCCTAGAGAAAACAAAAACCTTGGTTAATCTGGGCTAACTGTGTGGCCTTAAACGTCCAAAAGTAAAGTATAGCCAGAAAAAACAGTATCAGGCTGGTGTAACATAGCATTTCTGGATACTTAACAACCATACTTAATGCCATACCAATTTGGCCGAGGGTCCTAAGGGATAAATTTGTTCCTTTCCCTCAGAGGTCAACTAAGTCCCAGGATACTATGCATGAGGGCATCTCTTTTTTTTTTTTTTTTTTTTTTTTTTTTTTCACAGGGCATCTCTTGAAATGCCGTGCAAATGTGAGTCACCAGTGTTCCTGTGCAGGGAGGTCTTGGAGATCCACTAATGGTACTTCAGCCAGTGTCCAGTCTATAAAGAAGAAAGTCTGCTCATGCTTCAAAAAGGAAAGCCTAGTCTATCAAGACCTGACTTTGTCCTCGAGTGGATGGAACTGGTAAATGAAAACCCAAAAGGAGTCAGGGGCTTACTCCCCCCCCCCAAAAAAAGAAAAGAATCTGAGTGATCCCTGAGGACCAGATCAACTGACCTTGAGAAAACAAAAACCTTGGTTAATCTGGGCTAACTGTGTGGCCTTAAACATCCAAAAGTAAAGTATAACCAGAAATAAATGATCAGTAAGTCCTGAGAAATTGTACTTCAGGTATAAAGCTTGAGATCTTGGTAAAAAGACAAACAGTTAAAAAAAAAAAGGCACTCTTGTTTTGCCTGTCTTCAATTTTTACTGGCAAGTGCAGCTACCCTGTGGCTGCCACTGCTTTTGCCATCCTTCAAAGACATAAGACACAGCTTTTCAACCTTCCAGTATGGACTGAAGACTCATGTTCATGTCTCCCTAAGAATCCTCCAAACCTTCAGTGCCATATGGGAACTGCTGAGACATCCAGCTTGTGGACTGAGCTACTACTGGGGTTTCAACCTCTTCAGAGTATAGACTGCCATCGTTGGACTACCCAGGCTGTATCACAGAGACTGGTACAGGAAGATAAAGACAGGATGTGGTGCTTACTGGACCTCATTTGGTGACCATGGGAAGGGAAGACAACAGTGTGGAGCACAAGGGCAGGACTGATGGTTGTTTGGGTTTGCCAAGGAGGAGCCTTCAAACAATTCCCTTAAGGAAAACATGACATCTTTCAGCCTAATAAAGAAAAAAAATAATAAAAAGAAATCATAAGCTGATGATGCTAAAACCTATGATGTCATAATCTTGATATATGTGTGGCATGCATATGTGCATATTTTGGAGTGACACAAATTGGAAGGACTAACAACAACAACAACAACAACAACAACAACTGGGTCAAAGAACTGACTGAAACAGTGAACCTATGCCTGAAACATTAAACTTCTGCATCAAAAATTTTAAAAGAAACTGAGAAAACCGTGTTTGGCAGAATGCATGAGCTGTGGTGAGGTGGGGTAGGGGGGCAAGGAATGGGAATGGGTCTAGATTTGACTGGGAAATTTTGTATGAAGTGCACAAAGCTTCAATAAAAATTGGCTTTGAAAAAAAGATGGAATTAATTAATTAATTACTTAAAGGAAAAAAGATATTATGTTAACTGAAGTAACACAGTCCCAGAAAAACAAATGATGAATGGTATCCCTCATTTTGTGGATGCTAGCACCAAGTACCTACTTGTAAGGCAAACTGAGCAAGGTTAATGCTATATTCCTTGTGATCTGAAAATAACTGTGCTCTTATATTGTGAATCCCTTAACAGGTTCTAGAATTAGCCTACCATTTATTTTTAGACTTTGGAATTTTGGTATATGGGTGGAGGGTATGCATGCATGTGAATCCAGAAATATGATTTGGAAATAACATACAGTTTATTTTCAGATGATGTAATTTTAGTATAGGCAAGACATATATATGTATATATGTGTATATATGTATATGTATATATGTATACATATATATATGCATATGTTGAAGTACTACAAGTTTGAGGGAACAACAACAAAAGAACTGGGACAAAAACAGTAAAGTTTTCCCCAAAACAATAATCCTCTGCTTTCAAAAAATCTCTGGAAAGACTCAGAAAAAGATGCAAGACATGTATAGCAGAATTCATGAACTCTGGTGAGATGGGGGGCATGAAAAGGGAAATGAGTCTAAATTGTATTTAGAAATGATGTATGATGTATGAAAAAGTTTAATAAAAAATTATAATGCTGGGGCTGGAGAGATGGCCTAGCGGTTAAAAGCACCGACTGTTCTTGCAGAGGACCCGGGTTCGATCCCCAGCACCCACATGGCGGCTGAGAACCGTCTGAAACTCCAACTCCAGGAGAACTCCAGTTCCAGGGGAATCCGACACCCTCTTCTGACCTCCGCGGCATTGCACGACACGGGTGCACAAACTACTTCATGCAGGCAGTTACATGCTAACACATACATAAATACTACAATTAATAAAAAAAAAAAAATAGAAAAAATTATAATGCTAAAAAAGTAGTTACCACAACAATAACCCAGAGGTAGTTACCAAAACATCAGTATAAAAGCAGTGTAGGATAACTCATACAAATACAAGAAGGGGGGGTCTTTTTTATTTTTTTTTTTTTTTTTTTGTTAAATTTTTTTTGTCTTTTCGGAGACAAGGAATGTCGCCCTGTAGCCCCAGCGTCCTGGAACTCAGCGCTGTAGACCAGGCTGGCCTTGAACGCACAAGATCCACCTTGTCCCTGCCTCCCCAATTGCTAGGATTAAAGCTGCGCCAACAAAAAACCACGCCCGCACGGCCTAGGATTAACTCATCTTAAAGGGGCTGCAGGCTGGGTGTGGTGTCACAAGCCTTTAAGCCGAGCGCTTGGGAGGCAGAGACAGATGGATCCTTTGTGAGTTCAAGGCCACCTGGCTACAGAGTGAGTTCCAGGACAGCTCTGCCTACAGGGAGAACCCTGTCCTCAAAAATGCAAATAGATAAATAAATAAATAAATAATAAGGAGCTGCAGGAAACCACTTTGGAGTCCTTTAATGCTCATCCTTCTCTGGTTGGTTGGTTTGAGATGGTATCCCTACATAGTCATGATGGAGGCAGGCTCATGATCCCCCTGCCTCAGCCCCTAGACTTCTGGGATTAGTTTTGGATCACCATTCCTGGTTCCATCCTTCTCAGCATAAATCTGCCATTCAGAGGTGAGGCCTGGAAAGTCTTTGGTTCAATAGCTGATTAGCCAGGATGAATATCTAATTTTGTTGGACCAGTTGGATTCTGTATACTAGTGATTTGGAGGCAAGTTTCAATGATGCAGACAATGTTGGGCTGAGGGTCCCAGAGAGGGCCTCTGGGCTGAGAGGTCACTTGCCACCAAGGCTGATGATTTGCATTTGGTCCCGGAATCCACTGGTGGAAGGAGAGAACGAACTCCTCTCCTGGAAAATTGTCCATCTGACACCTTCAACATGTGCTACACCATGGTACATGAATGTACATGCACGTGCGCACATACACACACACACAACACACACACAAAGAAATATAATAAAATACAAAATTAAAAGTTGGGAACAGGAGTGTGCAGAGCTTCGATCAGGGACTTGTCCAGACCACCTGAAGCACAGAGTAACTGGAGCGGGGCTGTCAGGCATATCTCATCTCCCTCAACCCTGCCCAACTTGAACTTCTGAGGGAGTGTCCAAGTGGATATTTTTGGAGAACCTTCAAAACCGAAGGGAAGAGTGATTTAGACTTCCAATATATAAAAAAAAAAAAAAAAAAAAAAAAAAAAAAAAAAAAAAAAAAAAAAGGAGGGGAAAAAAGGCATCTGAAGGGAGGACAAACAAAGCAGCCTTCAACTAGGTTAAGAGGTCATTTGTGATTTGCATCAGAGTACATGCAAAAGGAAACCCATATGCCAGGACACAACAAAGGGACCATGGGAAAGGTGGCAGGATAATTCCACACCAGCTCTACCAACCCTTGGGAGATTCCTACAGTAAGATCCCCCTTGGATGGCCCAGGACACAGATCTAGAAGAACAATTGCAGAAATATTCAAAGAATATAAAGTACAAATCAGAGAACTAAGGGGAGAAAATTACAAACTCTGTAAGGAAGTGTAAACACTTAAAAGATCCCATGATGAAAAGGAAACCAATCAGCAATGGCAAAGGAGCTACAGGAATAGATTGATAGCTCAAAAGGAAGTGGAAATACTAAAGAAAGCAAAGGATGCAATGAAAAAGGAAATAGAATATTCATCCAAGAAGAGGAAAAGGAATGGAAAAATCATGAGAAATAGAAGGGAGGAAGCAGAAAAAGAATATCAGACCTGGAAACTAACACAGCAACTAAAAGTTCAAGTAAAGTTTATGAAAAATTTTAAAAAATACACAAAAGTGAACAACCAGAATCTGGGACACAATGAAAGATCAAACCGCCTGACACAGCCATACCACGCCTAGGCATATACCCTAGACTCACCCCACCAGCAGAGATACATGCAACGGCATTTTTTTTTCATCTCTCTTCACACATACAAGGAGCCATGGAACCAACCACAGAAGGCCCCACAACTGTGAGTGGATACAGAAATGTGGTACATATAAACAATGGAGTTTTACTCAGCATAAAGAAGACGGAACATCGTGGCGCACGCCTTTATTCCTTAGCACTTGGGAGGCAGAGGAAGGTGGATCTTCGAGGTCCAGGCCAGCCTGGTCTAAACAAGCCAGTGTCCAGGACAGCTGGCTACAAGGGAACCCTGTCCTTGAAAAGACCAAAAAAAAAAAAAAAAAAAAAAAAAAAGACGAAATCATAATGTTTCAGGAAAATGGCTGGAGCTATATGATATCATGTGCTTAGTGACGTAACACAGTCCCGAAAAACAAATGATGAAATTGGTATCCCGCTCTGTGGACGAAGTGTGCCCAATTACCTATTTGTAAGTATTTCTTTTCCGTGGCTTCTTGAGCTTTTGTCTAAAGCAGTTGGGAGTTATGCAATATTGGAAACAACAACAAACAACAAAAGACTGGGTCAAAGAACTGAACTGAAACAGTGAACTTCTGCTCAAACAGTCACCTTTACACATAAGAATATTGAGAAAGACGAGAAAAGAGATGAAAAGCATGTTTGGCAGAATGCAATGAAGCTCTGGTGGGTGGGGGGGTGGGGTTTTTTTTTTTTTTTTTTTTTTTTTTTATATATATATATAAAGAATAAATTTAAAAAAAGAAGAAAAGATCAAACCGCCGCATCATAGAATAGAGACAGGAGAAGAATCCCAAGAAAATGGTATTGAGCAGATCTTCAACATAATAATAGATGAAAATTTTCCTCCCCAAACCCAAAAAAAGACAAAACCCATACAAATACGAGAAGCACACAGAACTCCAAACAGACAAGATCAGAAAAGAAACTCCCATGCCATACCATAGTTTAAAAAAAAAAACACTAGTTGCCAAAACAAAGACAACATTTCTGGAAAGCCACAAGAGAAAAACAAGGTTACATATAAGGGGAAACCCATAAGATTACAACTGACTTCGCAGTGCAAACCATGAAAGCCAAGAAGAACATGGAGCAAAGCATCCAGTGGTAAAGGCCTATAGATGCCAACCAGGTTACTATAAACCCAACAAAATGTCATTTTAAAGTTGAAGGAGCGAGAAAAATCTTCCATGACAATAAACAATAAGATAGAATACATGTGCAGAAAACCAAGCATTCAAGAGAAGACTTGAAGCAATTCAAATGACAGAAGAGAGGAGCAACTATGCCCAGCACCGAGAAAGAGAAATTAATAAAAAAAAAAACATAGCTGAATGAAGTAGAAACTGAGACTAAAATGCAAATGGTTAATAAGATGAAAGGAAGTGACATGCATCTGTTCAGTTATAACCTTAAATACTAATGGGACTAAACAACTCCCAATCAAAAGAAAGACTGGGGAGATTGGATTAGGAAACAAAAAAACCCATCTATATGCTGTCCTGCAAGAAACTCATCTCAACTTTCAAGGATAGGCACTAGCTTAAGGTGAAGGGATGGAAAAAAATATTCCATAAATGGTACCAAAAAGAAAGCAGGTGTTGCGATTGTACTATCAGACAAAAATATACTTCAAAGTAACAGAAATCCAAGAGACAAAAAGGGCCACTACACTGTTTTATCAAAGGAACAATTGCCCATGAAGATTCACAATCATGAACATATAATATGCACTGAAATCTGGTGTACTAAACTTTATAAAGACAATTCTCCAGGACCTCAAGGCACAGATTAACCCAACAAGTTCATGTAGGGGAGTCACAGACCCCACGAAATCCTCTGGACAGATGGACCTAGACAAAGAAAACAGAGAGACATCCTGAACTGAATGAGAACCATACACCAAATGGACCGCACGGACATCTACCAAATATCACCCAAACACCAGAGAATACACTTTCTATTCAGCACCCCACGGAACATTCTCCAAAAATGACCACACAGTGGGACCACAGAATAAAACCCTCCACAAATACAAAAAGATTGAAATAATTTCAATGCATTCTATCAACCACAATGCATAAAGCTCAACATCAACACCAGGATAAGCCTACTATCTACAAGCACACATGGATACTAAACAAAACACACTCCTGAATAATGAAGGGTAAAAGAAGAAATAAAAAAGAAATAAAAGCATTTCCTGAATTGAATGAAATGATAATTACAACACAACAAACCTGTAGGATACATTAAAAAGCAGGGCTAAGAGGGAAGTTTATAAGCCCTGAGTGGCTAATCAGAAAAACAGAAAGATCACAAGTGAACCATCTAACACTGCATCTAAAACACTTGAGAGACAACAACGATGAACCCTAAATGCAACAGGACAGAAAAATAACAAAGACAAGCAAAATCAATGAAATGGAAACAAAGAACAATACAAAATCAATGAATCCAAAAATTGGTTCTTTGAAAATAAACAAGATAGATAAGACAACCCTCTAGTCAAGTTAACGAAAAGAAAGAGCAAACTCCAAATCAATGAATGTGTGATGAAAAGGGAAACTCACAACAGACAATGAAAAATATCCAGACAATCATAGGAATACTTCAAAAAAAACCTAGACGCGTACCAAGTTTGGAAAACCTAAGAAATGGACGAATATCTGAAATCCTGGGAATCACCAAAGATCAACCAAGAGAAGCACAGCTTAAACAGACCCTAAACAAATAAGGAAAATGAAAAAAAAAAAAAAAAAAAAAAAAACCAACCTAAAAAAAAAAGAATAAGCCCAGGTCAAGATGGTTTCACGTCAGAATTCTATAAAACACTTCAAAAAAAAAAAACACTAACAACCATGTATTGTCAAATGGTTCAGAAGGATTTAAGCAGAGGGAATTCTCCCACATTCCTTGTATGAGGCTAGCATCACTCTAATAACCAAAACCAAGCAAAGATACACACAAAAGTTCTTTGATGAACATAGATGCCAAAAATTCTCAACAAAATACTTGCAAACCCCATACAGACCCATCAAACAGATCATCCATCATGACCAAGTTGGATTCATACCATAGATGCAGGGATGTTGAAACTTATGAAAAATCAATAAATATCATAAAAAAAATAAATGGACTGAAAAGACAAAAAACACAGGATCCATCTCAATTGACGTGGAGAAAAGCCTTTGACAAAATCCAGTGGCCCTTCATGCTTAAAGTCTGGAGGGAATTGGTTTTGAAGCGATCATTCCTCAATGTAAGCAAAGCCATATGCAGGAAACACACAGCCAATAATCACCTAAATGGAGAAGAGACAGAAGCATTACCCTGCTCTCTGTCACCACTCCTCTTCAAATATAGTGCTTGAAACACTTTCTAGGGCAATAAGGCAAAAAGGGAAATTAAAGGAGTATAAGGAGTCCAAACATCCCTTTTTGCTGAGATATATTGTTTACAAGGATGCTAAACTTCCACCAGAAAGCTCCTGAATGATTAAGAGCTCAGTAAAGTGGCAGATACAATTAACCTAGAAAATCAGTAGCCTTCCTGTACACCAACATAGGCAACTGAAGAAGGAAGACAAGAAGACCTTCCCACTCATAATAGACTCAAAAACAATAAGATACCGAGGAACAAACTTAACCAAAGACAAACAAAAGATCTCTACAAAAAAACCTTAAACCCCTGAAGAAGGAATTGAAGAAGACATCGAAGATGGAAAGACTCCCATGCTCATGGACTTGAATTAATATAGTAAAAAATGTCCCATTCGACCCAAACTAATATACAGATTCACACTATACCCAATAAAATCCCCAAGAGTTTTTTTTTTTTTTTTAAAGTATATTTTTAAAAGTCCTTAATTTTTTTTTGGAAAAACAAAAAACCCTAAATAGCCAAAGCCTAAACTGAGCAAAAAGAGCAATACAGGGGGGGGGGGGGGATCGCTCTAAAAGACATCAAACTATAAACGAACAGGCTATAGTCATAAAAACAACCTGGTATGGCACAAAAAGAGACCTGTTTACAAATGGGACAAAGCTGAAGATCCAAACCTGAGCACATACAATTTCAGGCCATCTCATATTGACAAGGGGGGCAAGAAGACACACAATGGAGGAAAGACAAAGATCCTGCAGCAAAGTGGTGCTGGCACAACTGGATTACCATTTGTAGAAGAGCAAAGTTAAACCCTACCTCTCGCCCTGTACAAAAGTCAACTCCAATGGATCAAAAGACCTCAACATGAGACACAAAACTCGAAGGTGATTGAAGAAAAAGTTGGCAGCAGGGGCTGGATGGAGAGTGGCCTAGCAGTTAAAGAGCTCCGACTGCGCTTGCAGAGGACCAGGGTTCGATCCCCAGCCCCACATGGTGGATAAGAAACTGTTCTGAACTGCCAATTCCAGGAAACTCCCAGTTCAGGGAATTCGGAGACACTCTTCTGCCTCCGCGGCATTGCCACGACACAGGTCACAGACCTACATGCAGACAGGTACATTCATACACATACAAAAATAAATATAAAAAAAAAGGTTGCATCATCCTCAAGACAATGCGTAAGGAAAAGTGTTGCTAAATCAGACAGCAGCTGTGCAGATTAGATCTACATTGACAAATGTGATCTCATTAAACTCAAAAAGCTCTGTACATCAAAAAGAAACAATCAAGGAAGGGAAGAAGAAAACCCACAGAGTGGGAGGAAACCTCACCACAGAAACATCTGACAAAGATTGATTGCCAGAGAATAAACTATCAAAAAACAAAGAAAAGCTGGGGTGGTTGTGCACGCCTTTAATCCTAGCACCTGGGAGGCAGAGGCAGGCAGATCTGTGTGATTCAAAGGCCAGCCTGTTCTAAAGAGTGAGTTTTCCCCAGGACAAGCTTGGGCTACAGGAGGCCTGTCTTGAAAATACCCAAACAAACCAACAAACAAAACAAACAAACAAGCAAAACAAAAAAAAAAAAAAACAAGAAAAGAAAACAAATGAATAACTCAAAAGATGGAACAAACAGCTGAAACAGACTTCACAGTGGAGGAATTAGAGATGGCGGAGAAACATCTTAGAACTGTTCAATGTCCCTAATAACTAAGGAAATACAAATCAAAACCACTTTAAAGATTTCAAGCGCACTCGGAAGACCGGCTAGGATCAAGAAACAAATGCACCAAGTGCTGGACTTGGAAGATTGTGGGGAAAGGGAACCACACATCCACTGCTGGTGGGATGTAACTTGTAGCACAGCCACATGGAAAGCAGTGTGGAGAACACTTGTGGAAGACTCAAAATGAGCTTACCACGGCCCAGTCATACCACTCTGGGTACATACCCACAAGACGTCTTACTGCAGAGATACATGCACAGCTATGTTTATTGCAGGCTCTGTTCGAAATAGCAAAAAGCTGGAACCAACCCAAGTGCTCCGCAACTGATGATGGATAGAGAAAATGTGGATTGGTAACCACACTCTCTGGCATTCCATAAGCCATCTGTAACAGTGCAAGTGTGGTCCCCTCCAGACATCTTTCCCATGTTTTATATCAGGTCTTCACAAGCAGGGCCTTATCTATCCAGCTCGTCCTGCAGAAGCCGTTGAAACAAGGAGCCTTTATTACCACCTTGATTACCTTTTGGGGGGTCTTGGATCCACCTGGCCAACATCTCCTTGGTTAAGAAGTAATCCAGTGTTGATGTCAGAGCTCCTTAGTATTAATATTTTGTTTAATTCTAGAGAGTGTTACAAAAGGCCACTGATCCAATAAAGAGCAAATATGGGTCTCCTTGAGCCAAACAAGAACTCCCCTCCCTCAGCACCAGCTACACACCTCTCTGCCTGGAAATACTGTGCAGGCAAATGGCAGCATATGGTCTGTATCCAAAATCTAATTGGCTATGCTCTCTCCTTGGGGAATAACCCACGGGGTGATGCCACAAGCTTACACCTCTAATGGTTAGAGATGGGTATAAAACCACTGAGACCCTGTATATTACAGAAAAAAATGTTTCATGGATTAACATACCAATCCAAAATATCTGTGTCTATGACCAAGTAACCTACCATAAAAATTAGTACGGTTTAAATTAAATACCTATATATCGAATTGCATGTGAGTCAATTAGTAGGATCGAAAGGCTATAGATTACTGGGTTAAATACCTATACTCTAATTGTCTGTGCTGCATTAGTAGGATCAAAAAGTTAAGCCTGGACAAGCTGGCAGCCCATGGAAGGAAACAGACAGAATTGATCAGAGACCAAACAACAGCTCCAGAAGAAAGTAGACTATTTTGCTTCTCATCCACCGTGCCCACTTGTCTAAGCCTAGGAACAATCTGACAATCTGCGAAGAGGGGGCGCGGGGTAGAAATGTAAGGGCTGCGATTGGAGTGGGAATGGTGAAACGACAACAATATAGACTGGAAACTCATTTGATAAACTTGACTGAACATAACAAGCCCCCCCTGCTGGAGGGTGGGACCCCATGAGCTGTGGGTTTGGGCAAACTGCTTGCAATGGTTTTACATAAGGATGCTTGTACTCACAAATGATCACTTATTGTTAAAAAATTTGAAAACAAAACAAAACAAAACAAAAAAGGCAGAGAAAGAACGCAGAAAAGTTACGCAGAATGCAGATCTGGGATGGGCGATGGGTGGGGTGGGGGGGAAGGGAAGGGGATATATGCCTGATCTGAATTGGGAAAATGAGGTATAAATACACAAAGCATCAATAAAAAAAAGAGAGAGAGAAATGTAGTACATCTACACAATGGAGTTCTTTTTTATTTTTTAATTTTATTTTCTTATGTGTATGAGTGTTTGTCTGCATGTAGGTCTGCATGCACCCCAATGTCGTGCATGCTGCGGAGGTAGAAGAGGGTGTCGGATTCCCCTGGAACTGGAGTTAAAGAACGGTTTAGCCCTCCATGGGGTGCTGGGGATCAAACACAACCGGGTCCCGGCAGATCGCGCTCTTAACCGCTAAGCTAATCTCTCCAGCACCCCAATGGAGTTAGATGCAGCAGTAACGAAAGATGACACCATGAACTTTTGCAGGTAAATGGATGGAACTGGAGATCTTTATGTGACGTAAGTAACACAGTCCCCGAACAACAAACGATGAATGGTATCGCCTCCTCTGTGGATGCTACCAGGCCCACCACCACCAGCCACGTACGTCGTTGTATTTCTTAGGCATGGCCCCTTGAGCTTTTGGCCAAGTAAGTTGTAGGGAGGCATATTTGGAAAGAACAACCCAACACAACAACAACACAGAAAGAACTGTGTCAATGAACTGACTGAATCGTGAAACTTCAGCTCAAACAGACAAAAACTTCTGCATCAAGAACTTTGATAGTGAGAAAAAGATAAAAACATGTTTTGGGCAGAATACATGAGCTGCTGTGGGGTGGGGGGGTCAGGGTGGGGGACACGGGTCTAGATTTGATTAGTAACAGAATCTTGTACAAAAAAATAAAAATAAATAAAAATAAAAGGATGGGAACAAAAAATTTGGGAACAAAACTGGTGAGATATAATCACAGATGTTCTGGAAGCAGCATTATCAGTGGGTCTTTGTAACTGAAATTTGGAAATAAAGACAAGATCAAGGATAAAGCATTCCTGGACCTACTGTTTGCCTTTTGCTAAGGAAGAAAAACAGAGAAAGGAGAACTACAGAAGGCATAGATGTTTAGAGCCTTGCTGCTCAAAGAATGGACCAGAACCAAAAGCTCTGGCCTTACCTGGGAGCTTTACCAAGAAATGCCTGCACACTGGGGCTGGGAGATGGCTCACAGGTAAAAGTGCTTGGGGCACACTTGGCAATCTGAGCTAACCCCCAGTACTTGGTCCCCATGTAGAAAGCCCAATGCAGTGGGTGCACTCTGTAATCTCAGCACTCTTATGGCAAGATGGGAGGCAAATACAAGGGAATCTTTCAGACCAGCTAGTCTAGAGAATGAAGTGCAGAATAAGAGAGATCCTGTCTCATGAACAAGGTAAAAAGAGCTAGACTTCTGAAATTGGACCTCTGACTTCTTCCACGCTCGTCTCTCTCCTCTTCTCTCCCTCTCATCTCTCCCTCTCGCTCCTCCCTCCTCTCCCCCTCCTCTTCCTTCTTCTCTTCTTCCTCCACCTTCTTTTCTTTCTCCACCTCCTCTTCTCTGCCTCTCTCACACACATCATGAATAGGTGTTTTATAAAAAAGAAAAGAAATGTCTCAGGGCTGGAGAGATGGCTCAGCGGTTTAAGAGCAACCGGCTGCTCTTGCAGAGGACCCAGGGTCGATTTCCCAGCACCCATGTGGCAGCTAAGAAACCATCTTAACTCCAGTTTCCAGGGATCCGATGCTTCTTCTGACATCCGCGGCAGTGCACGACATGGGGTGCAAGCACCAACCTACATGCAGCAAGTAACACTCATACACATAAAAAAATAATAATAACAAAAAGCATGGTGTGGTGGCGCATGCCTATTAACCCTGCACTCGGGAGGCAGAGGCCAGCAATCTTTGAGCTTGCAAGGCCAGCCTGGTCTTACAGTAGCAAGCTCTAGGCCAGCTAGGACTAAAAGGGAAACCCTGTCCTCAAAAAGACCAAAATAATAAAAGACTAAATAATAATAATCTAATAAAAAAAAAATAAAATTACAATCAAAAAAAAGAAAGAATTCTCACCTTTATGGGACGTCCTTCTGACAATACAACCAGCAATGATAGTTTAGCAGCCTATCCTCCTCCTCTTTTTCTATCTAGTTTAATCTTTCAGAAATCACTGAGAATTATGTCTGACAGCACCAAAATATATAGCCTGAGATCCTGAAAATGTGTAGGACTTTGCTGAATATGGCTGTCTTAGAGCAAAAGGGTTCTAAGGAAGGTGCGAAAGCTAATGTGGACATGATCGGATTTAGAATCACCTAGATTTGTAAAACAAGCCTCAAAAAAAAAAGTAAAACAAGCTCTTGGTGTGTCTACCAGGAAATTTTCAGAAAGGAGTAACTAAAGGGGGTGGGGATATAAAGTTGCCTTGAATGTAACATCACCCCCATAAGCTAGGGGCAGATAGAACTAAAAGGGGGGGTGCTGGTGAGATGTCAGGGATGTCTTCTTTTTTTTTTTTTTTTTTTCTTCTCAACATTTTTTTTTTTTTTATGATGCTTTGTGCATTTCAATACATAAGTTTCCAATTCAGTTCAGGCATAATCTCCCCTTCCCTTCACCCCCACCCACACCCAACCCCACCCCAGATCATGCATTCTGCAGACTGCCACGGCAGGATCTCTCTCGTTTTTTGTCAGTTTTTTAAGCTATAAGTGATAATCCGCCATGAGTACAAGCATCCAGTCATTAAACCATTTGCAGCTGTTGTGAGCCCAAACACCCACAGCCCCCTTCCCAGCGGGGGGTGAGGGTTGTCTGTTAAATCAGGTTAATCAAATGAGGGTCCAGACTACTGCAGGTATTCTTTCTATCCCTGCTTCCTGACCTGAACTACCCTGCTCTCCCCACCATGAGAAAATAGATGTCTTTTCTTTAGTTGTTTGTCAAGCATATTCTCTCAACAATGAAATGTCTAAAGCTGGGGGCTGGAGAGATGACTCAACTGCTAAAAACCACTGGCTGCTCTTGAAGAAGACCAGGTTTGGTTTTCAGCACCTATATGGTGGCTAACAATCTTCTTTAATTCTAGTTCCATGAGATCCAACAGCCTCTTCTGGTATCCTGGGCATTGTATACATGGCACACTTAGGTAAACTTTAGGTGAAACATTCATACACAATAAAATAAAATAAAAAAGAAAAAAAAAAGAAAAAAGTCTAAAACAGACAATAAGAACCTTTAAGTGTTAAGACACGCTGGAAGGGATGTAGTTCAGTGGGACAGNATGCTGAGAAGGATGGAACCAGGAATGGTGATCCAAAACTAATCCCAGAAGTCTAGGGGCTGAGGCAGGGGGATCATGAGCTCTAGCCTAATCAGGACTATGTAGGGATACCATCTCAAACCAACCAACCAGAGAAGGATGAGCATTAAAGGACTCCAAAGTTGTTTCCTGCAGCTCCTTTATTATTTATTTATTTATTTATTTATTTTGGTCTTTTCGAGACAGGGTCTCCCTGTAGGCAGAGCTGTCCTGGAACTCACTCTGTAGACCAGGCTGGCCTTGAACTCACAAAGATCCACCTGTCTCTGCCTCCCAAGTGCTAGGATTAAAGGCGTGCGCCACCACGCCCGGCCTAGGATAACTACATCTTAAAGGGGCTGCAGGGCTGGGTGTGGTGGCACACGCCTTTAATCCTAGCACTTGGGAGGCAGAGACAGGTGGATCTTTGTGAGTTCAAGGCCAGCCTGGTCTACAGAGTGAGTTCCAGGACAGCTCTGCCTACAGGGAGACCCTGTCTCGAAAAGACCAAAATAAATAAATAAATAAATAAATAATAAAGGAGCTGCAGGAAACAACTTTGGAGTCCTTTAATGCTCATCCTTCTCTGGTTGGTTGGTTTGAGATGGTATCCCTACATAGTCCTGATTAGGCTAGAGCTCATGATCCCCCTGCCTCAGCCCCTAGACTTCTGGGATTAGTTTTGGATCACCATTCCTGGTTCCATCCTTCTCAGCATAAATCTGCCATTCAGAGGTGAGGCCTGGAAAGTCTTTGGTTCAATAGCTGATTAGCCAGGATGAATATCTAATTTTGTTGGACCAGTTGGATTCTGTATACTAGTGATTTGGAGGCAAGTTTCAATGATGCAGACAATGTTGGGCTGAGGGTCCCAGAGAGGGCCTCTGGGCTGAGAGTCACTTGCCACCAAGTCTGATGATTTGCATTTGGTCCCTGGAATCCACATGGTGGAAGGAGAGAACTAACTCCTCTCCTGGAAATTGTCATCTGACCTCAACATGTGCTACACCATGGTACATGAATGTACATGCACGTGCGCACATACACACACACACACACACACACAAATAAATATAATACAAAAATTAAAAGTTGGGAACAGGAGTGTGCAGAGCTTAGATCAGGGACTTTCCAGGACCACCTGAAGCACAGAGTACTGGAGCCTGGGCTGTCAGGCATATCTCCCCTCACCCTGCCAACTGGAACTGCTGAGGGAGTGTCCAAGCGGATTTTTTGGAGAACCTTCAGAACAGAAAGGGAAGAGTGAGTTAGACTTCCAATATATAAACAAAATTGTAAGCCTGAAACCTAGACAAGTCATCACTCCATAAACAAGGAGGGGGAAAAAAGGCATCTGAAGGAGGCAAACAAAGCAAGCCTTCAACATAGTTAAGAGGTATTTGTGATTCACATCAGAATACAGGCAAAAAGGGAAACCCACATGCCAGGGACACCACAAAGGGACAACATGGGAAAGGTGCAGGATAATTCCACACCAAGCTCTACCAACCCTATGGGAGATTCCTACAGTAGGATCCCCCTGGGGATGGCCCAGGACACAGATCGTAGAAGAACAATTGCAGAAATATTCAAAGAATATAAAGTACAAATCAGAGAACTAAGGGGAGAGAATGAAAAACGCAAGAAAAACCTAGAGGAAGTGGAAACTCTGAAAAAGGAAACCAATCAGCAATGCAAGGAGCTACAGGAAGAGATTGAGAAGCTCCAAAAGGAAGTGGAAATACTAAAGAAATCACAGGATGGCATGAAAAAGGAAATAGAATATTCATCCAATCAAGAGGAAAGGAATGGAAAAATCATGAGAAATAGAATGGAGGAAGCAGAACAAAGAATATCAGACCTGGAAGACAACACAGAACAACTAAAAAGCTCAAGTAAAGATTATGAAAAATTTAAAAATACACAAAAGTGGAACAACCAGGAAATATGGGACACTATGAAAAGATCAAACCTCCACATCATAGGAATAGAGGAAGGAGAAGAATCCCAAGAGAATGGTATTGATCAGATCTTCAACAGAATAATAGATGAAAATTTCCCCAAACTAAAAAAAAGACAAACCCATACAAATACGAGAAGCACATAGAACTCCAAACAGACAAGATCAGAAAAGAAACTCCCCATGCCATATCATAGTTAAAACACTAGACGCTCAAAACAAAGACAAAATTCTGAAAGCCACAAGAGAAAAACAAGTTACATATAAGGGGAAACCCATCAGAATTACAACTGACTTCTCAGTGCAAACCATGAAAGCAAGAAGAACATGGAGCAAAGCATTCCCAGTGTTAAAGGCCTATAGATGCCAACCCAGGTTACTATACCCAACAAAAATGTCGATTTTAGTTGAAGGAGAGAGAAAAATCTTCCATGACATAAACAAGAAGATAGAATACATGTGCAGAAAACCAAGCCTTCAGAGAATACTTGAAGCAATTCAAATGACAGAAGAGAGGAGCAACTATGCCCAAGCACCTAGAAAGAGAAATTAATAAAAAAACATAGCTGCAGAAGTAGAAACTGAGACTAAAAATGCAAATGGTTAATAAGATGAAAGGAAGTGACATGCATCTTTCAATTATAACCTTAAATACTAATGGACTAAACTCCCCAATCAAAAGAAATAGACTGGGAGATTGGATTAGGAAACAAAACCCATCTATATGCTGTCTGCAAGAAACTCATCTCACTTTCAAGGATAGGCACTAGCTTAAGGTGAAGGGATGGAAAAAAATATTCCAAGTAAATGGTAC
Organism: Rhizomys pruinosus; assembly: GCA_009823505.1. Taxonomy (NCBI): domain Eukaryota; kingdom Metazoa; phylum Chordata; class Mammalia; order Rodentia; family Spalacidae; genus Rhizomys; species Rhizomys pruinosus. Next base: position 890,220 of record VZQC01001008.1, on the reverse strand, counting down.
CAAAAAGAAAGCAGGTGTTGCTATTTTACTATCAGACAAAATAGACTTCAAAGTAAAAGAAATCAGAAGAGACAAAGAGGGCCACTACATGTTTATCAAAGGAACAATTGCCCATGAAGATTTCACAATCATGAATATATATGCACTAAATGCTGGTGTACTAAACTTTATAAAGACAATTCTCCAGGACCTCAAGGCACAGATTAACCCCAACACTTTCATAGTAGGGGACTTCACTACCCCACTAAATCCTCTGGACAGATTGACTAGACAAAGAATAAACAGAGAGACATCTGAACTGAATGATACCATACACCAAATGGACCTCACGGACATCTACCAAATATTCCACCCAAACACCAGAGAATACACTTTCTATTCAGCACCCCACGGAACATTCTCCAAAATTGACCACATACTGGGACACAGAAAAAACCTCCACAAATACAAAAAGATTGAAATAATTTCATGCATTCTATCAGACCACAATGCAATAAAGCTCAACATCAACACCAGGATAAGCCCTACTATCTACAAGAACACATGGATACTAAACAACACACTCCTGAATAATGAAGGGGTCAAAGAAGAAATAAAGAAAGAAATAAAAGCATTCCTGGAATTGAATGACAATGATAATACAACACAACAAAACCTGTAGGATACTTTAAAAGCAGTCCTCAGAGGGAAGTTTATAGCCCTGAGTGGCTACATCAGAAAAACAGAAAGATCACAAGTGAACCATCTAACACTGCAGCTAAAAACACTTGAGAGACAACAACAGATGAACCCTAATGCAACAGACAGGAAGAAATAACAAAAATCAGAGCAAAAATCAATGAAATAGAAACAAAGAAAACAATACAAAAAAATCAATGAATCCAAAAATTGGTTCTTTGAGAGAATAAACAAGATAGACAGACCTCTAGTCAAGTTAACGAAAAGAAAGAGCAACTCCAAATCAATAGAATTTGTGATGAAAAGGGAAACATCACAACAGACAATGAAAAGATCCAGACAATCATATGGGAATACTTCAAAAACCTATACTCTACCAAGTTTGAAAACCTAGAAGAAATGGATGAATATCTGAAATCCTGGGAATCACCAAAGATCAACCAAGAAGAGATCGACAGCTTAAACAGACCCATAATATATGAAGAAATTGAAGATGTAATAAGAAACCTCCAACCTAAAAAAAGCCCAGGTCCAGATGGTTTCACGGCAGAATTCTATAAAACACTTCAAAAACACTTACAACCATTATTGCTCAAATTGTTCAGAGGATTCAAGCAGAGGGATGTCTCCCAAATTCCTTTTATGAAGCCAGTATGACTCTAATACCAAAACCAAGGAAAGATACAACCAAAAGTTCATTAATGAACACAGATGCAAAAATTCTCAACAAAATACTTGCAAACCCCATACAGACCCACATCAAAAAGATCATCCATCATGACCAAGTTGGATTCATACCAGAGATGCAGGGATGTTGAAACATTATGAAAATCAATAAATATCATAAAACACATAAATGGACTGAAAGACAAAAACCACACGATCATCTCAATTGATGCAGAAAAAGCCTTTGACAAAATCCAGTGTCCCTTCATGCTTAAAGTCCTGGAGGGAATTGGTTTGGAGCGATCATTCCTCAATGTAATCAAAGCCATATGCAGGAAACCCACAGCCAATATCATCCTAAATGGAGAAGAGACAGAAGCATTACCCTGCTCTCTGTCACCACTCCTCTTCAATATAGTGCTTGAAACACTTTCTAGGGCAATAAGGCAAGAAAGGGAAATTAAAGGAGTACTAAGGAAGTCAAACTATCCCTTTTTGCTGATGATATGATTGTTTACCTAAGGGATGCTAAAACTCCACCAGAAAGCTCCTAGAAATGATTAAGAGTCTCAGTAAAGTGGCAGGATACAAAATTAACCTAGAAAAATCAGTAGCCTTCCTTTACACCAACAATAGGCAACTGAAGAAGGAATACAAGGAGACCTTCCCACTCACAATAGACTCAAAAACAATAAGATACCTAGGAACAAACTTAACCAAAGACACCAAAGATCTCTACAAAAAAACCTTTAAACCCCTGAAGAAGGAAATTGAAGAAGACATCAGAAGATGGAAAGACTCCCATGCTCATGGACTGGAAATTAATATAGTAAAAATGTCCATTCTACCCAAACTAATATACAGATTCAACACTATCCCAATTAAAATCCCCAAGAGTTTCTTCACAAGCTTGGGAAAAAAGTCCTTAATTTCATATGGAAAAACAAAAGACCCTAAATAGCCAAAGCTACCCTGAGCAAAAAGAGCAATACAGGGGGGATCGCTCTACTAGACTTCAAACTATACTACAGGGCTATAGTCATAAAAACAGCCTGGTACTGGCACAAAAAGAGACCTGTTGACCAATGGAACAAAGCTGAAGATCCAAACCTGAGCACATACAATTTCAGCCATCTCGTATTTGACAAGGGGGCCAAGAAGACACAATGGAGGAAAGACAGCATCTGCAGCAAGTGGTGTTGGCACAACTGGATCACCACTTCTAGAAGAACAAAGTTAAACCCCTACCTCTCACCCTGTACAAAAGTCAACTCCAGATGGATCAAAGACCTCAACATGAGACACAAAACTCTGAAGGTGATTGAAGAAAAAGTTGGCAGCAGGGGCTGGAGGGATGGCCTAGCAGTTAAGAGCTCCGACTGCTCTTGCAGAGGACCAGGGTTCGATCCCCAGCACCCACATGGTGGCTAAGAACTGTCTGTAACTCCAATTCCAGGAGAACTCCAGTTCCAGGGGAATCTGAGACCCTCTTCTGACCTCCGCGGCATTGCACGACACAGGTGCACAGACCTACATGCAGACAGTACATTCATACACATACAAAAATAAATAATAAAAAAAAAGTTGGCAGCAGCCTACAAGACAAAGGCGTAGGAAAACTCTTGCTAAATCAGACAGCAGCTGTGCAAGAAATAAGATCTACAATTGACAAATGGGACCTCATTAAACTCAAAAGCTTCTGTACATCAAAAGAAACAATCAAGGAAGTGAAGAGAAAACCCACAGAGTGGGAGGAAACCTTCACTGCAGATACATCGGACAAAGCATTGATTTCCAGAGTATATAAACTACTCAAAAAACAAAGAAAAGCTGGGCGTGGTTGTGCACGCCTTTAATCCTAGCACCTGGGAGGCAGAGGCAGGCAGATCTTTGTGAGTTCAAGGCCAGCCTTGTCTACAGAGTGAGTTCCAGGACAGCTGGGGCTACAGGGAGGCCCTGTCTTGAAAATACCAAACAAAACAAAACAAAACAAANTGTTTTGCTTCTCATCCACCTGTGCCCCTTTTCTAAGCCTAGGGAACAATCTGCGGAAGAGGGGGCGTGGTAGAATGTAAGGGCTGCGATTGGGGTGAATGGTGAAACTACAACAATATAGACTGGACACTCATTTGATCAACTTGATTGAACATACAAGCCCCCCCTGCTGGATGGTGGGACCCATGAGCTGTGTGGGTTTGGGCACAACTGCTCGCAAATTGGTTTTACATGAAGGATGCTTGTACTCACAAATTATCACTTATTGTTAAAAAATTGAAAACAAAACAAAACAAAACAAAAAAGCAGAGAAAGACGCAGAAAAGTTACGGCAGAATGCATGATCTGGGATGGGCATGGGTGGGGTGGGGGGAAGGGAAGGGGATATATGCCTGAACTGAATTGGAAAATGATGTATGAAATACACAAAGCATCAATAAAAAAAAGAGAGAGAGAAAATGTAGTACATCTACACAATGGAGTTCTTTTTTATTTTTTTAAATTTTATTTTCTTATGTGTATGAATGTATTGTCTGCATGTAGGTCTATGCACCCATGTCGTGCAATGCTGCGGAGGTCAGAAGAGGGTGTCGGATTCCCCTGGAACTGGAGTTAAAGACGGTTTTCAGCCTCCATGTGGGTGCTGGGGATCAAACCCGGGTCCTCTGCAAGAGCAGTCGGCGCTCTTAACCGCTAGGCTATCTCTCCAGCCCCCACAATGGAGTTCTATGCAGCAGTAAAGAAAGATGACACCATGAACTTTGCAGGTAAATGGATGGAACTGGAAGATATTATGTGAAGTGAAGTAACACAGTCCCAGAAAAACAAACGATGAATGGTATCCCTCATCTGTGGATGCTACCGCCACTTACGTAGTTGTATTTCTTATGCATGGCCCCTTGAGCCTTTGTCCAAGTAGTTGGGAGTGATGCATATTGGAAAGAACAACAACAACAACAACAACAACAACAGAAAAGACTGTGTCAAAGAACTGACTGAATCGGTGAACTTCAGCTCAAAACAGACAACTTTCATCAAGAATTTTGAGAAAGTCTGAGAAAAAGATGAAAAACATGTTTGGCAGAATACATGAGCTCTGGTGGGGTGGGGGGGTCAGGGTGGGGGACACGGGTCTAGATTTGATTAGTAACATAATCTTGTACAAAAAAATAAAAATAAATAAAATAAAAGTTGGGAACAACAAAAAATTTGGGAACAAAACTGGTGAGATATAATCACAGATGTTCTGGAAGCAGCATTATCAGTGGGTCTTTGTAACTGAAATTTGGAAATAAAGACAAGAATCAAGGATAAAGCCATTCTGGACCTACTGTTGCCTTTTGCTAAGGAGAAAAACAGAGAAGAGAAACTACAGAAGGCATAGATGTTTAGAGCCTTGCTGCTCAAAGAATGGACCAGAACCAAAAGCTCTGGCCTTACCTGGGAGCTTACCAGAAATGCTGACACTGGGGCTGGGGAGATGGCTCACAGGTAAAAGTGCTTGGTGCACAGCTTGGCAATCTGAGCTAACCCCCAGTACTTGGTCCCCATGTAGAAAGCCCAATGCAGTGGTGCACATCTGTAATCTCAGCACTCTTATGGCAAGATGGGAGGCAAATACAAGGGAATCTTTCAGACCAGCTAGTCTAGAGAATGAAGTGCAGAAATAAGAGAGATTCTGTCTCAGAAACAAGGTAGAAAAGAGCATAGACTCCTGAAAGTTGTCCTCTGACTTCCACGCATCTCTCTCTCCTCTTTCTCTCCTCTCTCTCTCTCTCTCTCTCTCTCTCTCTCTCTCTCCTTTTCTCTCTTCTCTGCCTCTCTCACACACATCATGAATAGATTTTTTTAAAAAAGAAAGAAATGTCTCAGGGCTGGAGAGATGGCTCAGCGGTTAAGAGCACCGACTGCTCTTGCAGAGGACCCAGGTTCGATTCCCAGCACCCATGTGGCAGCTAAGAACCATCTTTAACTCCAGTTCCAGGGAATCCGATGCCTTCTTCTGACCTCCGCGGCATTGCACGACATGGGTGCACCAACCTACATGCAGACAGTACACTCATACACATAAAAAAATAATAATAACAAAAAGCCTGGTGTGGTGGCGCCTGCCTTTAACCCTAGCACTCGGGAGGCAGAGGCAGGCAGATCTTTGTGAGTTCAAGGCCAGCCTGGTCTACAGAGCAAGCTCTAGGCCAGCTAGGACTAAAGGGAAACCCTGTCTCAAAAAGACCAAATAATAAAATAATAATAATAATAATAATAATAACAAAAAAAATAAAATTACATCAAAAAAGAAAGAAATGTCTCACCTTTAATGTGAAGGTCTCTGACTAATACAACTCACAATGATAGTTTAGCATCCTTCCTCCTCCTCTTTTTCTATCTAGTTTAATCTTTCAGAAATCACTGAGAATTATGTCTGACAGCACCAAAATATATAGCCTGAGATCCTGAAAATGTGTAGGACTTTGCTGAATATGGCTGTCTTAGAGCAAAAGGGTTCTAAGGAAGGTGCGAAAGCTAATGTGGACATGATCGGATTTAGAATCACCTAGATTTGTAAAACAAGCCTCAAAAAAAAAAGTAAAACAAGCCTCTTGGTGTGTCTACCAGGAAATTTTCAGAAAGGAGTAACTAAAGGGGGTGGGGATATAAAGTTGCCTTGAATGTAACATCACCCCCATAAGCTAGGGGCAGATAGAACTAAAAGGGGGGGGTGCTGGTGAATGCAGGTATTCTTTCTTTTTTTTTTTTTTTCTTCTCAACATTTTTTTTTATTGATGCTTTGTGCATTTCATACATCATTTTCCAATTCAGTTCAGGCATATCTCCCCTTCCCTTCACCCCCACCCCCACCCCAACCGAGATCATGCATTCTGCCATGACTGTCCTGCATATCTCTCTCAGTTTTTTTTTCCATTTTTTAGCTATAAGTGATAATCCATGAGTACAAGCATCCTTCATGTATAACCAATTTGCAGGCTGTTGTGCCCAAACACCCACAGCCCCACCTTCCAGCGGGGGGTGAGGGGTTGTATGTTCAATCAGGTTAATCAAATGAGGGTCCAGACTACTGCAGGTATTCTTTCTATCCCTGCTTCCTGACCTGAACTACCCTGCTCTCCCCACCATGAGAAAATAGATGTCTTTTCTTTAGTTGTTTGTCAAGCATATTCTCTCAACAATGAAATGTCTAAAGCTGGGGGCTGGAGAGATGACTCAACTGCTAAAACCACTGGCTGCTCTTGAAGAAGACCCAGGTTTGGTTTTCAGTATCCACATAGCAGCTAACAACTGTCTAGTTCCATGAGATCCAACAGCCTCTTCTGGCTTCCATGGGCATTGTATACATGGGCACACTTAGGTACACTTAGGTGGAACATTCATACACATAAAATAAAAGAAAAAGAAAAAAAAAGAAAAAAGTCTAAAACAGACAATAAGAACCTTTAAGTGTTAAGACACGCTGGAAGGGATGTAGTTCAGTGACAGAGTGCTTGCCTAGCAGGTTCAAGGCTTTAGGTTCAATCCCCAGCACATTGAGAAAGGAGGGAGAAAATGGACCATTGGAATACAGAAAAATGGCTTCATAGTTGAATGTAAGGTTTAGAAACAACATTGAGTACTCAATATTATTTAAGAGTAAACAAGCATTATTTCCTATAAGAATTATTTCTCTGGGGTTGGAAGGATAGCTCAGCAGTTAAGAGCACCAACTCTTGTAGAGGACCTGGGTTCGATTCCCAGCACCTACATGGTGGCTAAGAACCATCTTTAAGCTGGGAGTAGTGGCGCATGCCTTTAATCCTAGCACTCAGGAGGCAGAGGCAGGCGGATCTCTGTAAGTTCATGGCCAGCCTGGTCTACAGAGTGAGTTCCAGGCCAGCTGGGGGTATAGGGAGACCCTGTCTCAAAAAAAAAAAGGAGAGATGACTCAGCAGTAAAGAGCACTGGCTGCTATTGCAGAGGGCCCTAGTATGGAGTCAGCACCCACAGGAAGCTAGCAACCATCCTAACTCCAATTCCAGGGATCCAACACCATCTTTTTTTTTTTTTAAGGTTTGCTTTTATTTAAAATAAAATAGGGGCTGGAGAGATGGCTCAGCAGTTAAGAGCACCGACTGCTCTTGCAGAGGACCCAGGTTCGATTCTCAGCACCCACATGGAGGCTAAGGACCGTCTTTAACTCCAGTTCCAAGGGAATCCAATGCCCTCTTCTGACCTCTGCAGCTACACCAACCTATCTGCAGACAGTACACCCATACACATAAAAAAATAAATAAATAAAAAATAAAATAAAATGCATTTATCTAATATTTAAATCATCGATTATTGGACAATACTGGTAAATCCACCCCTCCCTGGCTCATGAGCTAGGAATATTCTGACTAGCACCAATGCAGATTGTAATATTGCAATAGAGCAGAATGAGACCAGTTCAGGCATGAGCGTTAAGGACATTGTGATAAGTCATGAACAACATAAAGTCATTCTTAATTTAGCAGACACTGAAAAACTGCGTATCAGTTATATCCCTTAAAAGCATTTAATTAGGGGCTAGAGAGATGGCCTAGCAGCTAAGAACACTGACTGCTCTTGCAGAGGACCTGGGTTCGATCCCCAGCACCCACATGGCAGCTGAGAACCATCTTTAACTCCAGTTCCAGGCGAATCCGACACCCTCTTCTGACTTCTGAGGCATTGCACAACACGGGCAGACAGTACATTCATACACATACAAAAATAAATAAAAATTTAAATAATTTAAAATTAATTAATGCAAGGATGCTACATTTAAGCCATTTTCTAGTCGTGAATAGTTTTAAAAAACTGTATAATCTTATAAAATTTGTGTGTATACATTAGTTACACAAAATGCATACTTCATAGAACTTTACTTCATTTTGTAATGCAAAAGTTGCATACTTTAGGCAGAGAGTGAATATGCTGGTAAATACTAAAAGTGCAATACAATATGTCCGACACCATCTTTTTTTTTAACTCCATGGGCATTGCATGACACAGGTGTGCCTACCTACATACAGGCAATACACTCATACACATAAAATAAAATAATAAATAATTTTTATTCATACTTTTATCTATGAATGCTATCCCTGCATATATGTAAATGCACTCATATATACATATATATATATAAATATGTAAATATTTATATATGTATGTATATTATAAATATGTAAAAATACCCATGGAGAACACAAGAGGGGCATCAAATCCCCTGGACCTGTAGTTATAGATGGTTGTTAGCCACCATGTGGGTGCTGGGATTCAAATCCAGGTCCTCTGCAAAAGCAGCCAGTGCTCTTAACTGCTGAGCCATCTCTCCAGTCCCATAAAATATTTTTTAAAAAGAATTGTTTCAGGCTGGGTGTGGTGGTGCATGCCTTTAACCCCAGCACTTGGGAGGCAGAGGCAGGAGGATCTCTGTGAGTTCAAGGCCAGCCTGGTCAACATAGTGAGTTCCAGGCCAGCTGGGGCTACAAAGACACCCTGTCTCAAAAGTGCCAAAAAAAGAGAGAACTGTTTCCTGGTCCTGGAGAAATGGTTCAGCAGTTAAGAGTGCATACTGCTCTTCCGGAGGAACTGAGTTCATTTCCCAGCACCCACAAGACAGTTCACAAGTACCTATAACTCTAGATTCAGAGGATCCAATGACCTCTGACTTCCATGTGTACATACATACCTACACAAAGATACACACGCATACTTGTAATTAAAAATACAAATAAAGGGGCTGGAGAGATGGCCTAGCGGTTAAGAGCGCCGACTGCTCTTGCAGAGGACCCGGGTTCGATCCCCAGCACCCACATGGCGGCTGAGAACCGTCTTTGACTCCAGTTCCAGGGGAATCCGAGACCCTCTTCTGACCTCCGCAGCATTGCACGACACGGGTGCACAAACTTGCATGCAGACAGTACATTCATACACATACAGAAATAAATAAAATTAATAAAAAATACAAATAAAATCTTTTTTAATTCCATGGGACTAGAAAGATGGCTCAGCGGTTAGGAGCACTGACTGCTTTTGCTGAGGAGCTGGATTCAGTTTCCATGGTGACTAACAGCCATCCCCAACTTCAGTTCCAAGGGATCTAATGCTCTCTTCTGGCTTCTGCAGGCATTGCATGCATGGTTGCACATATACATGCTGGCAAAACACACACGTTAAATAAAAATAATGGATTAATTAGTTCGTTAAAAAATATGTGTTGGGCTGGAGAGACGGCCTAGCGGTTAAGGGCACCGACTGCTCTTGCAGAAGACCCGGGTTCGATCCCCAGCACCCACATGGCGGCTGAGAACAGTCTGTAACTCCAATTCCAGGGGAATCCGACACCCTCTTCTGACCTCCGAGGCAATGCATGACACGGGTGCACAAACCTACATGCAGACAGCACATTCATACACATAAATAAATAAAAATTTTTTAAAAATTTAAAAATATGTGTTAACATGTCTGTGTTCTGGGGGTATGTTTGATTTTGGTCTTTTTTAAACACTTGTGTATGTGTGTACTGTCTACATGTAGGTTTGTGCACCCGTGAGGTGCAATGCCGCGGAGGACAGAAGAGAGTGTCGGATTCCTCTGGAACTGGACTTAAAGACGGTTCTCAGTCGCCATGTGGGTGCTGGGGATTGAACCCAGGTCCTCTGCAAGAGCAGTCGGCGCTCTCAACCGCTAAGCCATCTCTCCAGCCCCAAGGTTTTGGTCTTTTTGAGACAGGGTCTCCCTGTAGCCCCAGCTGGCTGGGAACTTGCTATGTAGACCAGGCTGGCCTTGATCACAAAGAGATCCACCTGCCTCTGCCTCCCAAGTGGTGGGATTAAAGACGTGCACCACCTTGTCTGGCTACATGTTTTTGTTTTCAAATCATAGATTTGATCTAAGTATGGGAGCATCCATCTGAAATTTTAGTATTCAGGATCCTGAATCGGGAGGATAGTAAGTTACAGTTCAGCTTGGGCTCTCTAGGGAGGCCCTGTCTTAAAACCAAGCCAAATAATCAGATGTAGTAGTTTAGGCCTATAATACAAGCATTTGGGAGGTAAAGGCAAGAGGATTAAGAGTGTTTCTGAGCTATTTGATACTTGATCTCAAAAAACAAAAATAAATAAAAACCAAATCAAATGCCAGGACTGGAGAGATGGCTCAGCTGTTAATAGCACTGACTGCTCTTGCAGAGGACCCAGGTTCGGTTCCCAGCACCCACATGGCAGCCAAGAACCATCTTTAACTCCAGCTCCAGGAGAATCCAACACCTTCTTCTGACCTCTGCAGCATTGTGCAACACAGGTGCTCCAGCCTACATGCAGACAGTACATTCATACACATAAGAAATAATAAATAAAAAAATAAAAAGAACTATCTACCAACACTCTTGGAGGGTCTATCTTTCTTAACTAAACTTGGGGGTCTCAATACCCAGTCATGGTTGCCATAATTACATTGTATCCTTGTCTGTGTGGCTGTCTCCCATGGGAGACTGTAAGCATGAATTGGTACCCTGTTTCCTGCACAGAACGTATACATCATGAAAAGAAAATCAAGAAAAAAATCCTGAAAAATCAAAACTGTGAACAGGTAGAGAAGCAGGGGACAGACTGGAGAGATGGAAGGGAACCCTGCTGGAGTTTATAGGAAATCAGGCCTCTGTTCCAGCAACTAATCCCTATAGGGGCCTGATGCTTCCTGATTGTTCACCAGGGCAAATGTTACAACAGACCCCTGAGGTCATCAGACTGTTTCAGCCCTTCTGGAAAGAAGATGCTGTACCCCAAGTCGCATCTTTATCAGGCTGCTGAGAGGCTGGGCAGGGGAGTGCCATGGGCCAAACTATCCCTGTGCTTCTAGCCGGATGTTCACCTTATGTGCTCTTTTCTAAAGGAAGAGCAGGGGCTCTATCTGGATTGTTCTTATGGTTGAGTAGCTTTGGATGAGTTATTTAACTTCTGGGAGCCTCAGCTTATTTGTTAAAGTGGAGCATGATGCCTACCTCATAGGACTTTTAAAAATGTTTGTGTGTTGATTCCTGCCTATAGGTGCCGCAAAGTTTTAATACGAGAGATTTTCTCACCTCTCCTTCATAGAACAAGGAGGAATATGATGATGATGAGGTCGTTCTCCAACTGTAAATTGGAACCAACTATCATAGAGGTAATCTCTTATAAAACCGGTAAAACTGCCTTCTTTAATTGACTAATAGACATAGGAACTGTGAAAAGGATTATTCTCTATTCAGAACCAAATATAATACTAAAGTCTCCTTAAGATGTGCACTTAAGCAAAATACATTAATACAGGAGAGCTCTGATATCAGCAATGGATTATTCTACCAAGGAGATGTTGGCCAGGGGATCCAAGCCCCTCCAAAAGGTAAAGGCTTCTTGCCTGTAAACTGGGATACCTGCAAGAAGAGAGGCAATAAGGCCCTGCTGTCAAAGACCTGATGTAAGCATGGGAAAGATGTATTGAGACCGCACTTGCAAGTGTACAGTTGGTTTCTGGAATACCAAAGAGTGTTACTAAAGGCCACTAAACCAATAAAGCAAATATAGGTCTCCTTGAGTCAAGCAAGACTCCTCTGTCAGCACCAGCTACACCTCACCTGCCTGGAAATACTGTGCAGCAGTGGTAACCATATGCCCGTATATCCCAAATCTAATTGGCTATTAGCTCTCTTCTTGGAGGAATAACTCATGGCTGATGCCACAAGCTTACATCCTCTAGAGGTTAGGAGATGTTATAAGCCACAGTAAGACCCTGTCATATTTTACAGAAAAAAATGTAATTCATAGATTAACATACCATCCAAATATCTGTGTCTATACCAAAGTAACCTACCATAACAATTAGTACTGTTTAAATACCTATATATCTAATTGCCTGTGCTTCATTAGTAGGACTGAAAGGTCCTGGACAAACTGTCAGCCCATGAAAGGAAACAGCCAGAATTGATCAGAGTCCAAAATGACATCTCCAGAGAAAGTAGACTGTTTTGCTTCTCGTCCACCTGTGCCCCATTTCTAAGCCTAGGGAACAATCTGCGGAAGAGGGGCCGTGGTAGAATGTAAGGGCTGCAATTGGGGTGAATGGTGAAACTACAGCAATATAGACTGGACACTTATTTGATCAACTTGATTGTACATACAAGCCCCCCAGCTGGATGGTGGGACCCTTGGGCTGTGTGGGTTTGGGCACAACTGCTTGCAAATTGGTTTTACATGAAGGATGCTTGTACTCATACATTATTACTTATTGTTAAGAAATGAAAAAAATAAAAAAGTAATAGAAGAAAAAAAAGTGTGTGTGTGTGTGTGTGAGAGAGAGAGAGAGAGAGAGAGAGAGAGAGAGAGTGTGTGTGTTTTTGTCTGTGTGGAGATAAAAGGACAACTTTGTGTAGTTGATTCTCTCCTTCTACCTTTATGTAGGTTCTGGAGATCAAGCTCAGGTCATTGAGCTTATCTAGCAAGCTCCTTTACCTGTGGACCATCTTGCTGCACGTCCCCACTCACTTTTCTGAGACAAGATCTTGCTATATAGCCCAGACTTGGCTCCAACTTGTGATCTTTCTGTTTTAGCCTCTTGGGTGCTAGAGAGACCACTTTTGAATGCATTAGTTACTTTTGCATCACTGTGACAAAATACCTGTAACAATTTAAAAAGGGAATTATTTGTTTTGACTCTTGGTTTCAATGGGATCTGTCTATGGTCACTTGACTCCATACTCTTGGGCAGAACATTTTATTAGTGGGAGTATGCAACAGAGAAGATGCTTGACTGTGGCCAAAAAGAAGTATAGGGAAAAGAAATAAAAGAAGTGGTCAAGGCAGTGACCTCCTTCCAAGTAGAGTCCCCTCCTTTCACCACTTCTCAGTAATATCATCATATTATGAATCCATGAAGGGGGATTGGTTCACTCATTATATCAGAGCCCTCAGGATCTAATCACTTCCCCAATGCCTATCAGATGGCAACCAAGCTACCAAATACATGAGACTATATTGGTTACTTTATTTTCAAATTATAAAGTTGTGAATAGGAGTGGGAGAGCATAAGTACTTAGTGCCTGCCAGATGTCTGAGCTGAGTAAAGAATTCTGGACCCAACAGAGATGATTGGTAATTGTTCTCAGAGACCTGGCCTGCAATATCACCAGTTAAGCCCTATGGCTAAGCTAGTAACAAAGCCTCTGATGCTTCAGCACACTGAAATAAAGGGCAAGGAATGGCCTATTTTCACAATTTCCCTCCCATGTGTAGCAGTGAAGAGGGAAACATGGAAACAGAGGGGGAACAATAAGACAAAAAGCCAGCTAGGTGCATTGGCACCTACCAGTAATCTCAGCTACTTGGGAGGCTGAGATAGGAAGATTGCTTGAGCCTAATGATTCTAGGTCAGCCCGGCAGTACAATGCTTGAGAGAGAGAGAGAGAGAGAGAGAGAGAGAGAGAGAGAGAGAGAGAGAGAGAGAGAAGAGGAGGCCTGTGGCCTTCAGGAGCTGAAGGGCCCAGTGTACTTGGTTCATAACATCTCATGCTTCTGGGTCCTGCTTTAGGTGAAGATGATCATGCGGGCATCATGGTTAATGTCAATCTCTCTTATACAAGTAGTTTTCTGCTTTGGCTATTAGTCACCTGTGGAGGTTTGGAAGGCACTGAAAGCTGTGCTTGTCCTTCCTGATTTGTACATAACTGATCAAAAGAAGAATCCTGGCTTTGTGGTTTAAGGTTGAGAATCCTGTCCTAGGTAGGGCCTGTTGGCTTACTGACAGGCTTTTCTGACAGTCTATTCCCGCCCATGTCTGGCCCTGGGGAATGACTGGTCTTCCTTCTGCTTTTGTAGTTCAAAAGGCAGAATGGTCTTTGCCTTCAGCAGCCATGCAGATCTCTTTTCCAGTAATGAGTTCTATGACACGACTGCTCTACTGTCCTGACTTGTCCTCCTTAGAATGAGCAACATCCATGACTTTCTCTTTCTCTTTTTTTTCTTTCTTTCTTTCTTTCTTTTTCTTTCTTTTTCTTTCTTCCTTTCTTCCTTCTCTTTCTTTCTCTTTCTTCCTTCCTTCCTTTCTTCCTTCCTTCCTTCCTTCCTTCCTTCCTTCCTTCCTTCCTTCCTTCCTTTCTTTCTTTCTTTCTTTCTTTCTTTCTTTCTTTCTTTCTTTCTTTCCTTTCTTCTCTTTCTCACTATGTAACCCTGGCTCCCCATGAACTCAGAGATCTGCCTGCCTCTGTCTCCCTAGTGTTGGGTTTAAAGATAAGCACCACCATGCGGGCTCATTCATTCTTTTTTTTTTTTTTTTGGTCTTTTCGAGACAGGGTCTCCCTGTAGCCCCAGCTGTCCTGGAACTCACTCTGTAGACCAGGCTGGCCTTGAACTCACAGAGATCCACCTGCCTCTGCCTCCCAAGTGCTAGGATTAAAGGCGTGAACCATCACGCCCATTTCATTCATTCTTCAGAACAAAAACTTCTGGAATCCAGACCCATCTCATTTGTGGAACGAAAACCTACCTTGTCAGTCTGCTCTCTGATCTGCACCTTAGGGAAAACAAAAGGGGGAGGACAGGGTTTGTTCTCAACATGGGCCTCTTTTTTGGGGGGGGTCTGAGACAGGGTCTCCCTGTCCTGGATCTGGCTCTGTAGACCAGGCTGGCCTTGAACTCACAGAGATCCACCTGCCTCTGCCTCCCAAATGCTAGGATCAAAGGTGTGAACCACCATGCCGGGCAACATGGGCCACTTGATGAAGCCCTGTGAACTAAAATATGTCTCCTACATTAAAACAAACAAAAGAAAACCCACAAGGATTGCAGAGTATATATCTCAGTTGGCAGAACACATGCCTGGTATGTCAAGGCTCTGGGCTCAATCCCCAGTACTGGAGTAGGGTAAGGGGGCAGCACTACAGGAACAATTAGAGAGTCTGGGGGGGGTGGTGGTGAGAAAGCTCAGCAGGTTTGATTCTCAGCATCCTTGTCCTTAATGAAGTGACAAAATGGCCAAGAAGACTCCTTGGTCTTGGAGGAGATACATGGTAGGGACATAATGACCCCTGGATCTAAACCTGCAGATCCTGAAAGTCAGTCGGGCCTTAGCTCAACTGCTGAAAGTCTTCAAGATTCATAACTTCCAGGAAATATAAAGAGCTGTACTGGCTCACAGGCTCCTGGATTTCAGGCCATCCCATCATTTGGGAAGGGCATAGGACACAAGGCACAGCTTTCCCCTCTTCCTTTTTTGTGTGTGTGGGATGATACTGGGGATGGAACCTAGGGCCTCATATATTGACCCCTGAGCTAGATTTTCCTCTGTCTTAAGGAAGGCAACTGGGCATGACCTCTCCAGTGTAGTGACTCATAAATTTTAACTTGAAACAACTTTCTTCATTTGTTTATGTTATGTACAGCTTAATTAAAAAATTTTATGTATATTTACATATGTATATTTTGCCTGGATATATTGTAAATGTACCACATGAATGCAATGCTCAAGGAGGTCAGAAGAGGCCTTCAGATTCCCCTGGAACTGGAGTTATGAATTGTTGTTAGCCACCAAGTAGTGCTGCGAACTGGAGTTACAGGCAGTTGTAAGACACTGGCTGGACACGGGTACTGGGAACAGAATTCCAGACCTCTGCAAAAGCAGCAAGGGCTCTTTACTGCTGAGTCATCTCTCCAGCCCCTTGTTCATTTGATTTTAAAGCAAGATTTCCATCAAGTGGCTCTCCTTACGCCCCATATACATGTTGTGACCTTCTGCAGCAGTGGCTGCCTTTCTGTACTTCCTAGAATGGAGTGCTCTCCTTCTTCTTGCTTTCTCCCCTGGTTGGCACATTAAGAAATGGGAGCCATTGCTTTGGAACAGTCGGCACTGCACATCCCCGTGTCTCCTGCTCACATTTTTTTCTTTGATCAGTCCATCCAAAAGCGAGGAGTAAAGCTGGGCATGGATGGCGGTGCACACCTTTAATCCCAGCACTTGGGAGGCAGAGGCAGGCAGATCTCTGTGAGTTCAAGGCCAGCCTGGTCTACAGAGTGAGTTCCAGGCCAGCTGGGGCTACAGAGAGACCCTGTTTCAAAAAGACCAAAAAAATAAAAAGCTAGGAGTATTACAAAGCTACCATGTTTGTTTTAAAGTCTTCCTTCTTCCTTTATTTTTTTTAATTTTGGATTTTTCTAATTAAAATTATTTATTATTTTTTTTAAGCAAGGTCTCCCTTTTTTTGAGACAGGTTGCATGTAGCCCAGGCTGTCCTGCAACTCTTTATGTAGTTGAAGTTAGATTTGAATTCATGATCTTCCACGTGCTTGGGTTTAGACATGTGCCATCACTCCCGGCAGGATTGCTTTTCAGTGTAGCAGAATATGATAGAATGCTTTTTCCCAGGAAGACAGAATATGCAAATCAATGCTCACAGATTGATCTCATTAAGGGGATGAGGTGATGGTGGTGGGGGGCAAAGGTTTTAATTTCCCTTTTCCATGTAATACCCAAAACATCAGTGATCAGGACACTCATATGTAGTCAATTGGGAAAAGGTCCTCCAAAGGAGTCTCGAAGGACAGACTCGACAGCTAAGGACCATAACCCCAAGCTTCAGCAGTTACTGAGACCCAAGAAGCTCTCTTAAATCCCAAGTTTCTGATAAATCCCCTCACCTACTTCAAACTGAGGCTTGTCTGATGACCAGGCTCCACATCCCTCTTTTCAGTCCAAAGACAGTCTTCTGAAGTTTTCCTTTCCAGTAAGTCATACCTATCAGTTTCCTGGTTGTCCTGGTTCCTGGCTGTGTATGGAGAAAGCCAGCTTTATGACTTCACAAAAAATCTATCTTGTGACAAGTCTGAACCTAGTGAAGCAGGAGCTTGGCAGAGGGGACTCCCCCCAGGAACATCATGTGACTTATCATAGATACTTCCCCACCTATCAGGGAATGAAGAAGAGCTGTCCCTGCGGTAAGAGCCCCTCACCACTCAGCAATGTCTTCTGGTGATAGTTTTGCCTTCAAGGCCCAAGTGGGTACTCCAGGCTATATCTGGCAATATTTCAAGGATCCAGGTCCATAGAAGTGAAGCTTGTACAGAGGTAGGAAGTCATTACTGTAGGTGATGGTGTGTGTATGTGGGGGTGTCTCTGAACAGGGGTTGGGGGGTAGTGGGGAGGTGAGGTAAGAGCAGCTTCCTCCCATTAAGTGTGAGGGTTTTGCCTACACGTACACCATGCACATGCAATTCCTGCAGAGGCCAGAAGAAGGCATCTGGTCCTCTGGAACTAGAGTTACAAAATGTTAGCCACCACATGGATACTGAAAACTAAACCTGGCAGGGCTCTTAACTACTGACTCATTGATCCAGCCCCGCAATGCTCTTTTGAAATGAAAGAACTGATGTGTGATTAGCCTTGCCTGACTTGAGTCTTCCCAGGGTCTTGCCAAGCTATCCCCAGAATATTTCCCAATAGGTCAGGCCAGAGATTCCTTGCTGTAGAACTATCTTATAGCTATAAAGTCATTGTCAAAAATCCAGAGGCTTCTTGGATCTTGAAGGTAAGGCTAGTTTAGACTGATGTCAGCTTTGCTGTTATTTCCTCTCAGAAGAACCTGAAGCTAAAGATGCTAGGAACGATTGCTCCTGACCTTTCCTGTATTTCTCCCCTACTACTTCCAACTCATACCTGAAGCATTGCCTCTGGGAAGGGCTAGGTTCTAGGGGTCAATGAGATCATTACTGGCTGCTTCACTGGGAGTGAGGCTGGGGGCAGGGGAAAGACCTGGAAGGCCTTTGGCCTTCTTCATGCTACAGTTCCTTCTTTGTGCTGGGTAAGTACACTGTGAGAAGAGCCCATAGCATACTATCTCTGACCATTCCCTTTCTCCTCTACTTTGATTGTGACATCATTGTTCTAACAGCGAATCCCAGGGTAGGAGGTAAGTATGCTCTAGGCGAGGGTTCCAAATATAGACATGAATCCCAGCAGGGAGGCCATGTTAATGGACTGGTTTGGAGAAGTGTGAACATGTCTGGTTTCACATCCAAGGGGCTCCTTGGCCTTTATTACCCTTCAATCTTGATTAGATGTGGGGCTTTCCATGGTGAGGAACCCTAGAGAAAATCTTACTTCTACTCTCTGACCCATTCCGTTTTCAGTTCTTTGCTGGGACACAGGATAGAGGGACATGTCAAGAATAGGTATTCCACATTGCTGAGTATGGTGCCTAGCATCCTAGAACTCAATATGTAGAGGCTATATATTGAGTTCAAGGCCAGCTCTCAACTCTTCTTTCTTCCCCAAAGAAAGTGGCTGGCTATTTTTTCTAAGGCTTCTGAAAATGTCCTCTATCTAGGATTATTTTGATAAAGAATATCTTATTTAAATGTGGAAAGCCTACCCTCCTTCCATAGTCAGCAAAGCAAAGAAACCAGCCAAAGCTAAGATAACTGGTACTGGCCACAAAAAAAAAAAAAAAGAAAAAAGAAAAAAAAAAAAAGCCAGGCATGGTGGTACATGCCTTTAATCCTAGCACTCAGGAGGCAGAGGCAGGCGGATCTTTGTGAGTTCAAGGCCAGCCTGGTCTACTAGATTGAGTTCCAGCGTAAGCTGGGGTGCCACAGGGAGACCTGTCTCGAAAAGACAAAAAAAAAAAAAAAAAAAAAAAAAAAAAAGATAACTGGTACTGAAGAACTCCAAAGGGGAAAGCCATTGACCAAGAACAATCAGAGTAGGAATGGTGATCCAGCACTTACTGCACACCAGGTTAAGCATTTTACACTTAATTCATAACAGTGCTTGAAAAAAGATGTCCCTATTTCTGTCAGGAAAACTGAAGCACAAGAGTATTAAGTAACTTGGTCAAAGTCCCACAGCTGGTACATGGGAACACTAGTATTAGGGCCTGAATCTGTCTGTCTCCAAAGCTGGACTGAACCACAGACACCTACTTTTCTAAATTCTTCTTACTAGAGTAAAAGAAACTTTCCTCATCCCTGTCACTGATACAGTTATTGTCAGGGGAATTTTAGCCTGGTATCAACTAGATCATCAGAGTTTAGACACAGGAGCTTCGATTCCTTTGACTTGTCTAATCTTTTGTTGTTGTTTGTTTAGAGACTGGTCATTCTATGAGCTCAGGCTGTTCTGGAACTCTCTATGTAACTAACCTAGGTTAGGTTTGAACTTCTAGTCTCCAAATGTTGGGATTACTGGTGTATGCCACCATCCCTGGCTTAAATTTTTAATTAAAGTGGAAAAGTTATTCTATTTTTTTAGATGGATCTTACTATATAGGGCAGGCTTGCTTGAGCTCTTTAAAAATGCTGAAATTTCATTATATTTACTGGGAAGAGGCATTATGTGCCCGGGGCCCTGTTGTGGAGGCCAGGGGATAACTTATGGGGATTCTGTCTTTGTGGTGGTTATCTCCTTCCATGTGTGTTCTGGGGATCAAACCCAGGTCATCATGCTTGTCAGCAAGCTGATCCATTTTATCAGCCTTGCTTTAAACTCTGATTCTTGTGTCTTAGTCTCAGTGCTCAGATCATAGGCATGTATCATCATATCTGGGTCTACTTTGTTTCTCAGCATTTTTCAGATGAAAAAAGAAATGGCGGTGTGCGTGTGTGTGTGTGTGTGTGTGTGTGTGTGTGTCTGTGGCTGAGCAGTGGCTCTGAGGCAAGGATGTCAGATAAAATATAGGATGACCAGTTCAATTGGAATTTCAGGAAAACTAATTTTTTGGGGGGGGTTATTTTGAGACAGGTAGTCCCAGCTGGCCTGGAGCTCACTCTGTAGACCAGGCTGGCCTTGAACTCACAGAGACCTACCTGTCTCTGCCTCCTGAGTGCTAGGATTAAAGGTGCGTGCCACTGTGCCGACAATTTTTTTAGGGTTACTGTTCTCAGTATTAGATACGACTCTCCTAACTGCCTGGGGCCTGTGGACATGGGAGATGGGTAGAGATGGTGGTCACTGCCTTCTTCCCTTCTGGCCATTGCAGTGCCTGTGGGAACAGAGGAGGAAGGGGATTCACTTATTTTGTTGCTGAACTGATTGGACAAGGTAGGAGATTAAACTATTATTTTTGTAGAGCCTCAGTTTCTTCATCTGGAAAATAAGAGTGGTGGACATGGGTATAATTAGACAAGAGAGGCCACTTACCTTTTTGGGATGGAGTAGTAGTCCTTCTAATTTTCCAGGGGATTGCTGGAAGGCTATTAGGCAGGCCAACTAGTGAATGGGATTTCCTTTCTGTCTAGGCTGGCATCCCCAGGGCTTGGTTTCCCTTACACTATTATTGGTGGCTTCTGTGACACTGGTAGTAGCAGTTTTGTCTTATTAACAGGATATCATAAGTGGATGCCAGTGGGACTCATTTTCCAGGTCTACTGAGTTACAGTTACAGTAGAAAGCAGGAGTTACTGAGTAGTATAAGGGTAGAAACACCTGGATAAGTCTAGAAAAGACCCTGAGAGAAAAAGGATGAAGTGGAGAGTGGGAAGGAGCAGGGGGAGGAGCTTGAGGCCCAGAGGATTTGCTTTTTTTCTTTTCTTTTCTTTCTTTTCTTCCTTTCTTTTCTTTCTTTCTTTCTTTCCTTTTCTTTTTCTTTTTTCTCTTCTTTTCTTTTCTTTTTTTGAGACAGGGTCTCCCTATAGCCTCAGCTGGCTTGGAACTCACTCTGTAGACCAGGCTCACCTTGAACTCACAGAGATCCCCCTGCCTCTGCCTCCCAAGTGCTAGGATTAAAGGCTTGTGCCACCATGCCCAGCATTAATGGATTTTCTTATGTCAAAGAATGGGCATGCTTGGCACAGGGATAGGTAGATTATGTCTAAGACTGCAGCACCTGACCTTGGGGACAGAGCTGGGTGGCCCCCTCTTTGCCCTTTCTGTGCTTCTGGGGAAGCTCCAAGTATGATTCCTTCAGCTTTCAGCTGGTGGCTTCTTTCTCAAGGACACCATGAGGGAGGGCTAAACAGAGCAGGGTAGGACAGAGTCCACAGATATTCTACCAGAAGCCAAAAATCTCTTTCCCAAGATTCAGAATTGGTGTGGCAGAATCCAGCCAGGCGTGGGGCAGGATTATCTTTGCTTTGTGTTTATATATGCTTAGGTGTGAAAACATTAGCTGTGAGGACTGGTACCTGGCACACAGCATGCTTTCGTATTTGCTATGTGTGGGTAATGGCTATATTGTGAAATGTGCTAAGGAACACAGAGTATGTAGCTGGGAAAGCCTGGGTGCTGTTTCAGCGTTCCTCCCAGATGGGAGTCTGTAGTGCTTGCAGGTGTGTGACTATGTGTTTATGGGGTGCTGGCAAGGGTGTGGGCGGGGCTTCAGGAGTTATTTATTTAGACAGAGCCTCATATATCCTAGGTTGGCCTTCAACTTGCTATGAAACCAAGACTGATCTTTAACTCCTGACCCTCCTGCCTCCACTTCTCAAGCTGGAATTACAGGCATCTATCAATATAGTCACTTTAGGGTGGAAATTCTTGAATTACTCCTAGACAGGTCCTGTGTTTCTTCTGCTTTGCTTCTCTAATCTCTGGGGGCCCTAGCTTCTCCCAAGCTTCTCTTTTTTCCAGGCCCCAGCTGGCCTGGAGCTCACTCTGTAGACCAGACTGGCCTTGAACTCACAGAATTCCTCCTGCCTCTGCCTCCCAAGTGCGGGGATTAAAGGACTTTGCCACCATGCCATGCTTAAAGATGGTTCTTAGCCTCCATGTGGGTGCTGGGAATCGAACCCAGGTCCTTTGCAAGAGCAGTTGGCACTCTTAACCGCTTAGCCATCTCTCCAGCCCCCCAAGCTTCTCTTTGAGACCCCTCAGGACCAGTCACCTGACCCAGGACCTCAGGTTGGGTTTCCAAAGTGGAGCAGTGCCATCTGCTGACAAACCAAAGCTGTGACCTTTACTCTTGATGAGCTGGGCTTTGGGTTTCCGGAAGGGCAGTTTGTTAGGACTCCAGGCAATAGAAAGTTAGCACTCGCTGGTCCCAGGAGGAAGGTGTTCAAGACTTCAGACCTAGAGATTAGGGCAGCACACTCTCTCCTCTACATTTTGGATTCCTGGTCGAGAGAAGTGTGTCAGGAAACTGCCACACATAGTGTCACTGGAAAGGCATAGGCAGGTATGACTATAAGGTCCAATTAGATGATAATGGCCATTACTTGGACAACTGAGATTTCAGAAGCACAAGGGCTGTGTGTTGTGGCAGGAGGAGGGATTTAAGATAGGTGACATGTCTGTGGCAATGCCATCAAACTAAAATTTGTATCTTGAGCAGCTGTTATTCAAAGCTACATGATTAAGTGGAGGAAGATATTTCAGGGAGAGAAGTATGAGATCTTGTTGGAGGAATGGACTTGAGACCCAGCACCCTGGTTTCTTGCTAGCTGTGGAATCTGATCATGACCATAGGCTTGTTGTGTGTTACATTCTCCTTGTGAAAGTACTGGCTGTGAGAACTCTATGGAAACAGGACTCCAAGACAAACAATGAGCTGCATCAGATCTGATGTCTGGGTAGGGACTTGTCCAGATTCTGTTTAATGGTAGCATTAGGTTTATGTTCCATGTCTTTACATAGGATCCCATGGGTCAAAGCCAGTATCTTCTGAAGTTGTCTCACATTGTTTGGTGACGTTAGGCAAGTCATTCACTCTGGGCTTCACTTTCCTCAACTCTAAAACTAAGATATTGAATTGATGACCTCTGAAGTCAATCCTGTCTTCATCGAAGGGCTTCTGATTTTTCATTTTTCTGCTTCACATATAATAACCTGGCAATGAATGTTTCTTGATTCCACCTGACTGTCTTGAACAGAAAGACAAAGGAAAAGCCAATGACTTTCTGTTTAACGAGTAATGTGTTTCTGATATACTTGTGGGAAATAGTTTTTGATCCTAGTACATTCTAGGGCTGATGTAGAGATCAGAATACTACTGATCCTTTCCGTGGAGACAGAATAGAATAAAGTACTGACAAAGTATCAGGCAGCTATAGCCGCGTTTTAGAAGGATCAAGTCTTTTCGCTTCCGCCTTCGGAAGCAGCCAATGACTATACAGCAATCCACGTTTATGACAGAAAAACTATGCATCCCAGCAGTCAACGCGTCGGACGAGGGCACTTAAGCGCCGATCTGTGCTGGTGGTCCCCCTCCCGCCGCGCTTACGGCGAAACTTCATTTCCCAGGAGTCCCAGGCGTGCTTTGAGTTTCCTCCGCTCCCGCCGACCTTCTTCTCTCCCTCCTGACTATCCTCGCGCCAAGTCTGTGCGCGCGCACCTCCCTACGTAGCCTACGAGTGACGTATAATATGTGGGCCGCTCTGGAGCCGTGGTCGCGCTGTGTGTGTGAGCGAGGGAGAGTGAGTGCGGGACCTGGGGTGGTGTGTGTGAACTGTGGCCGCTGGAGGGGTCCGGAGGGGAAGCGGCGGAGCCGCCCGGGAAGGTGAGTAGGGAAAGGAAGGCGAAGGATCTCTGGGAGGGAACGCGAGGAGACGGAGCGCGCGGCTAGCTGGGCCGGAGAGTGGGCGCCGGGCTGGGGGAAGGGCGGCACCTGTTTTGGCTGCCGGCGGGGAGGGGGCGGGCCGGACCACCGGGGAGGGGGCCTGACAGTACTTTCCTTGTTCTGATCTCTGGGCCGGGGGCGGAGCCTCAGGTTCTTCCTCCTGTCTTCTAAAGAAGCTTCCCGAGAGTAACTCTTCCGCCCGGAGTGGGGGTAGGGGTGTGCCCGAAGGAGGGGCGCCTTTCATTTCTCCTGTCACCTCCGGTGTCTATTCCGTACAGGCTGAGGGGTTCCATCTTCGCTGCCGTACGGTGGACCCCTTCTCGGGTTGTTTCTCCACCTCCAGCCTCAGTCACCTGGGCGGGCTTTTCCCTTCTCTCGGCTTCGTGCCACCTCCCACTTGCACCCGCCCAGCTCTTTGGACTGGGCAAAGGGGCGGAGCTCTCCGGACACTCCTCCTTCCTCCACTGAGTCGGGAGTGGAGAGCGGGGTGTGCGGGTGCCGCTAGGTGGAGGTCTAATCTGAGGTTGCCTGCCAGGCTCTCGGGTTCGACTCCAAGAGGCTTTAGTTGTGTGTTGGGCTGTCAGAGGCGTTTGCCATCCGCGTCCTCACTTCCTGGACGGTGCGCGTTTGCTTCCTCTCGTTGCGATGGCAGTTCTCTGGTTTTCCCCTTTGTTGAGGGTGCTTCCTCAAAAGTGCTTTTTTGGAGTTTGAGTAGCAAATGACTCGTCCTTGTCTGGCTCATGTTGATCTGATTTTTGCTTACTCTGTTTCCGGCGAAGCCTTTTAACTAGTGTACACGTTTTAATTATTAATTTATATTAGCGGCATCTTCCGGTTCCAAAGACTGCTAATAAAGTGTAGCGTGAGAGGGTCTCTGATAGTGTCATCCTGAGAACTTTTTTTTTCCTTTTTAGTGTATTGGCGTTTGCCTTTAAGGTTTTTATAAGCATGTGCATTAAAAAAAATTTTTTTTTGGTCTTTTTTGAGACTGGGTCTCCCTGTAGCCGGAGCTGGCCTGGAAAGCTGCCTTTGAACTCAGAGATCCGCCTCTCTCTGCCACCGGAGTGCTGGGATTAAAGGAGTGCACCACCACGTCCCGCAGCATGTGTATTTTGACTTCGTGAATCGATAGTAGTATATTTCTGCTCGATGTCAAGATTTGTGTTTGTATATAGCAGTTATTTGCCAAACATTTTGAAGTGGTGATATATTTTCGAATATCAAGGTAACTTGAGGAATTTTTACTCAACATTTCTTGAGCATAATGTTGACTGTTAGACTGTCAGTTACGTTTAATGGAGGAGGAAGCTGATAGAAGGAATACGTGTTAAATTGAAGTGATTGGAGTTGGCTTATAACCACTGTGTTTTGTTTTGCTAAAGGAGATAGTCATGAACAGTAATGGTTACACGTGATCTCGTGGCATGGTGATTATGATTTTTTTTGTTTTTGTTTTTGTTTTTGGTCTTTTTCGAGACAGGGTCTCCCTGTAGCCCCAGCTGTCCTGGAACTCACTCTAGTGATTATGTTTTGTTTAAAGCTGTAAACGTGTATGCCGGGCATGGTGGCGCACACCTTTAATCCTAGCACTTGGGAGGCAGAGGCAAGCGGATCTTTGTGAGTTCAAGGCCAGCCTGGTCTACAGAGTGAGTTCCAGGACAGCTGGGACTACAGGGAGACCCTGTCTCAAAAAGATTAAAAAAAAAAAAAGCTGTGTAATTTCCCTTTTTATTCTTTCTAGTGTTGGAGACTGGCCCAGGGTTTCTCATACAGGACATACCCCCCCACCTTGGGCTTTGATAGGGTCTCAGTGTAGCCCCAGGCTCCTCACTTGTGGTGTTCCTCTCTTAGCCTTTTGACTACTTGGGGTGCAGGTGTGCACCACAAGCACTGATTCCCCCCCCCCCCCTTTGGTTGTACTGTGAATTAAATAGGGTTTCAGGTCCTCAGGCATGCTAGGCAAGGGCTCTTCCATTGAGATACATCCCCCAGCCCCAACTTTTGTGTTTTATTAAAAAAATACATTTTGAGACAGTGTCTCCCTATAGTCCCAGTTGGCCTGGAACTCACTCTAGACTAGGCTGGCCTTGAACTCACAGAGATCCACCCACCTCACCTCACCCAGCTTAAAGACGGTTCTTAGCTGCCATGTGGGTGCTGGGAATCGAACCCGGGTCCTCTGCAAGAGCAGTCGACTCTCTTAACCGCTGGACCATCTCTCCAGCCCCCAAATATTTATATTTTTATATTTTATTTTTATATGTATGAGCGAATTGCCTGCATGTATATAAGTGCAATGCCGGTGGAGGCCAGAAGAGGGCATGGGATCCTCCCGGAACTGGAGTTACAAACAGTTGTTAGTCACCATGTGAGTGCTGGGATTTGAACCTGGTCCTCTGCAAGAGTAGCCAATGCTCTTAACTGCTGAACCATCTCTCCAGACCGTTGATCGATTTTTTAAAATTATTTTATTTATTTATTTATTTATTTATTTTTTGGTCTTTTTGAGACAGGGTCTCCCTGCAGCCCCCAGCTGTCCTGGAACTCACTCTGTAGACCAGGCTGGCTTTGAACTCACAAAGATCCACCTGCCTCTGCCTCCCAAGTGCTAGGATTAAAGGCGTGCGCAACCACGCCCGGCATAAATTATTTTAAATTTATGTGTATGACTGTATTGCCTGCTTGTATGAAAGTGCACCTGTGTTGTGCATTGCTGGCAGAAGTCAGAAGAGGGTGTTGGATCCCCTGGAACTGGAGTTATGGACTGTTAGCTGCTGTATGGGTGCTGGGGACTGAACCTGGGTCTTCTACAGGAGCAGGCAGTGCTTCTAACTGCTGAGCCATCCCTCCCATTTTTAAGTAAGGAAGATTGCTTACTGATGATTTAGGATTGTAACCCTCCTAAAGATTACCCCTTTTCTCTCCTTCCTGTCACAGGTTTTTTTTTTTTTAACATGGACTTTCAGGTTTTGCAATAGTTTTTGCTGAATAGGCCCAATTAGAGTGTATTTGAAAGTTAAAGAAGATTACAAAATGGTGGGAAAATGGTGGAAGTGAAGTATAGTATAGTGAAAAACACCCTACAAACAGTTACTTGCCATAATGTAGTTATTATTTATTTCTTGTATATTCTTTCAGAGGTGTTTCCTTCCAGGGGGACAAGCAAACCCTTAAATTCACAAGTGGCATATTATGTACAAAGTTTTTCACCTTGTTTTTTTGGGGGGGGTATTTGAAAAGCCTTCCAAATTGCTTTGGCCAACAAGTTGGTGCAATTCCAGGTGGTTTTTTTTTTGTTTGTTTGTTTGTTTTGTTTTGTTTTAATTTTTCTGGTGATGTTGGTTTGGGGGCCGGAGCTCAGGGACTGTTGCTTGTGGTCATTCTATCACTGAGCTATCCTTCCCAACTTTTTTTTTTTTTGTCTTTTTGAGACAGGGTCTCCCTGTAGCCCCAGCTGACCTGGAACTTACTCTGTAGACCAGGCTGGTCTTGAACTCACAAAGATCCGCCTGTGCCTCTGCCTCCTGAGTGCTAAGATTAAAGGCGTGTGCCACCATGCCCGGCCCTTCCCAACTTTTTATTAAAACATTTCAAACTTTTCAGTAGAAAAAAGTAAAAAGAGTGATTGTCTTTTCAGTTTCAACAGTTACTCCTTTGCTGTATATTCTCTATATGTATATTTATTTTGTGGAATTATTCAAAGTTGCAGACACATTACCCTTAAATACTTTTTGGCACACAGATATTCTGTCTATGTGAATATACATTTTGGCTATGTAAAGGTTCACACCCCCCCGTAGAGGTGTATTATCATTTAGCCTGCTGCTGTTCCCATTTTTTTTTTTTTTTTAATAATACCATTTTGTAGAAAATAAAATTGAGATAAAAAAAAAAGGTTTACAGGGGGCTAAATAACCAAGAATTCACAGATATAGCAGCAGAGCTGAGATATGAGTCTTTAGACCTTAAACACTTTTCTCACATGTACATGACATTTCTTTGATCTGTGAAAATTCAAAAGAATGTCAGTAAATTATTTAGTTCAGTATCCCAGGCTGGACATTCCTTCTTTGGTGACCATTGGTTGTATCATCATTATGTGCTATAATTTCTGCACGATAAAATTCTAACCCTGCATGGTGGTGCACACCTTTAATCCCAGCACTTGGGAGGCAGAGGCAGGCAAATCTCTATGAGATCAAGGCCAGCTTGGTCTACATAGCAGGTTCTAGGCCAGGTGGAGCTACAGGGAGACTCAGAAAACAGCAACAAAACTTTACACCCCCCCCCAAAAAAAAAACCAACCCGCTGGAGCTACAGGGAGACCCTGACTCAGAAAAACAACAACAAAACTACCCCCCCAAAGCCCCCAAACTTTGTTTTTTGTCTTTTTGAGACAGGGTCTCCCTTTTTTTTCAAAAGCCCAAAACTTTAAAAAAATTTTTTTTAATTATTTTTTATGTCTATCAATGACTGTCTGCATGTAGGTAGGTGCACCTGTGTTGTGCAGTGCTGCGGTCAGAAGAGGGTGTCGGATTCCCATGGAACTGGAGTTAAAGATGGTTCTTAGCGGCCATGTGGGTGCTGGGAATTGAACCGGGTTCTCTGCAAGAACAGTTGGTGCTCTTAACCACTGAGCCATCTCTCTAGCCCCAAAACCCCAAGACTTTTTTTTTTTCTGGTCTTTTCCAGACAGACTTTTTTTTTTTCTGGTCTTTTCCAGACGGTCTCCCTGTAGTCCCAGCTGGCCTGGAATTCGCTCTGTAGACCAGGCTGGCCTTGAACTCACAGAGATCCGCCTGCCTCTGCCTCCCTAGTGCTAGGATTAAAGGCGTGGGCCACCATGCCTGGCTAAAACCCCCAAACTTCTTTTTTTTAAACATTTTATTTATTTTTGTATGTGTATGAATGTACTGTCTGCATGCAGGTCTGTGCACCTGTGTTTCGCAATGCCGCGGAGGTCAGAAGAGGGTCTCGGATTCCCCTGGAACTGGAGTTCTCCTGGAATTGGAGTTACAGATGGTTTTCAGCCGCCATGTGGGTGCTGGGGATCGAACCGGGGTCCTCTGCCAGAGCAGTCGGTGCTCTTAACTGCTAGGCTATCTCCCCAGCCCCAAAACCTCAAAACTTTTAAGCCAGCATGGGAGCCCATACCTTTAATCCCAGCAAGTCAGAGGCAGAATTCAAGGCCAGCCAAGGCTTACGTAGTGAGACCTTGTCTCAAAAACTCAAACCAGAGCCAAAGATCAGAAATGAAAAACACAGTAAATTAAGTAATACATTCATTGTCTTATGCCAAAAAGGATACCACCTCGTAATGTTACATTAATATAGTCTTAGTAAAATATTTTTTTCTTACAGTTTTAAAAATTTTTATGTGTGTGAGAATTTTCTTGCATGTATGTATGTGCACCATGTGCACGTCTGGTTCTTTGGAGACGAGAAGAGCATCAGATCCCATGGAACAAGAGTTACAGATGGTTGTGGTGCCACATGGGTACCAGGAACTGAACTGGGTACTTTGCTAGAGCAGCCAGTGCTCTTATCTTAATCTCTGAGGTAACTCCTTTTTTTTTTTTATTTGTTTATTTTTTTTAAGGGATTCTACAATATAAGAGCACAGCTGTTTTCAGATCACATTGATGTTGCTCACTTTGCCATACAATTAGGTAATTGGTGCTAGCATCCACAGATGAGGGATACCATTCCTCGTTTGTTTTTCTGGGACTGTGTTACTTTACCTGCAAAGTTCATGATGTCCTTTCTTTTCTTTTCTTTTCTTTTCTTTTCTTTTCTTTCTTTCTTTCTTTCTTTCTTTCTTTCTTTCTTTCTTTCTTTCTTTCTTTCTTTCTTTCTTTCATTTTGTGTGTGTGTGTGTGTGTGTGTGTGTGTGTCGGATTCCCCTGGAACTGGAGTTAAAGACGGTTCTCAGCCATCATGTGGGTGCTGGTGATCGAACCTGGGTCCTCTGCAAGAGCAGTCGATGCTCTTAACTGCTAGGCCATCTCTCCGGCCCCAATGTCATCTTTCTATACTGTTGCATAGAACTCCATTGTGTAGATGTACCACATTTTTTCTATCCACTTGTCAGTTGAGGGGCACTTGGGTTGGTTCCAGCTCCTTGCTATTGTGAAGAGAGCTGCAATAAACATAGCTGTGCATGTATCTCTGCGGTAAGAAGTCTTGTGGGTATATACCCAGGAGTGGTATGACTGGGTCAGGTGGTAAGCTCATTTCGAGTCTTCCAAAGGTTCTCCACACTGGTTTCCATAGTGGCTGTACAAGTTTACATTCCCACCAGCAGTGGATGAGTCTTCCCCTTTCCCCACAATCTCTCCAGCACTTGGTATCATTTGTTTTCTTGATCCTAGCCAGTCTTATCTGAGTGAGATGATATCTTAAAGTGGTTTTCATTTGCATTTCCTTTTTTTTTTAAATTTATTTATTTTTATTTTTTTTATCAAATCTAGACCCGTGTCCCCTCCCCATTCCCTCACCCTGCCAGAGCTCATACATTCTGCCAAACATGTTTTTCATCTCTTTCTCAGTCTTTCTCAATATTCTTCATGAGGAAGTTGATTGTTTTGAGCAGAAGTTCACTCTTTCAGTTAGTTCTTTGATGCAGTCCTTTCTGTTGTTGTTGTTGTGGTTGTTGTTTCCAATATGCATCACTCCCAGCTGCTTTGGACAAAAGCTCAAGGGGCCGTGCACAAGAAATACTTAAAACTAGGTAATTGGCACTAGCATCCACAGATGAGGGATACCATTTGTCATTTGTTTTTCTGGGACTGTGTTACTTCACTCAGCATGATGTCCTCTAGCTCCAGCCATTTTCCTGCAAAGCTCATGATGTCGTCTTTCTTTACTGCTGCATAGAACTCCATTGTGTAACAGGGTAACCACTTTTTCGCTAGCCACTGTCAGTTGAGGGGCCTTTGGGTGGTTCCAGCTCCTTGCTATTGTGAGGAGAGCTGAAATAAACATGGCCGTGCAGTATCTCTGCGGTGGGGTGAGTCTGGAGGGTATATGCCTAGGAGTGGGCTTTGCTGGGTGGGGGTGGCAAGTCATTCAAGTCTTCCAAGGGTTTCTCCACACTGCTTTCCATAGTGGGCTGTACAAGTTTACATTACCACCAGCATGGGGTATGTGTCCCCTTTCCCCCAACCTCTCCAGCACTGGTATCATCTGTTTTTCCTTGATCCAGACAGGCCTTTATTGGAGTAAGATGATATGGGAAAGTGGTTTTGAGTTGCATTTCCCTAATATTAGGGATGTTGTACACTTCGTAAGGTGTTTCTCAGCCATCTCTATTTTTTTTTCTTTTTCTTTTTTGTTTTTTTTTGTCCTTTTCGAGACAGGGCCTCCCGGTAGTCCCAGCTGTCCTGGGAACTCACTCCTGTAGACCAGGATGGCCTTGAACTCACAAAGATCCGCCTTCCCTGCCTCCCAATTGCTAGGATGAAAGGCATGCTGCACCACGCCCGGCTCAGCCATGTCTAATTCTCACTTGTGAAGTCTCTGTTCACTCTTTTCTCCATCTATTGAATGGGTTCGTTGTTTTCTTTCTTCTTTGTTTTTTGAGTAGTTTATATATGCTGGAAATCAACTTTGTCAGATGTATCTAGTGAAGTTTTCCTCCCACGCTGTGGGATTTCTCTGTCACGTCCTTGATTATTTCTTTGATGTACAGAAGCGTTGAGTTAATGAGGTCCCATTTGCCAATTGTCCGACCTTAATTCTTGCACAGGCGGTGTCTGATTTAGGAGTCTTTTCCTATGCCGGTTGTCCTGTAGTCGGCTGCCAACTTTGTCTTCATCGCATTCCAGATTTGGATTTCAACGTGGGCTGTTGATCCATCTGGAGTTGACTTTTGTACAGGGCGAGAGGTTAGAGTTTAATTTCTTCTCTACAAGTGGTGGATCCATTTTTGGCCAACACCACTGGCTGAAGATGCTTTCTTTTCGCCCATTGTTCCTTCTTGGCCCCCTTGTCAAATATGAGGATGGCTGAAATTGTATGTGCGCAGGTTGGGATCTTTCGGTTTTGTCCATTGGTCAACAGGTCTGTTTTTTGTGTCCACTACCAGGCTGTTTTTATGACTATAGCCCTGTAATATAGTTTGAAGGCTGGTATAGAGATCCCCCTGTGTAGCTCTTTTCACTCAGGTTGTTTTGGCTATTAGTTGGGGTCTTTTGTTTTTTCCAATGAATTTAAGGACTTTTTGTGTTCCAAGCCTGTGGAAGAAACTCTTGGGAGTTTGATGGAGTGCGTTTAATCTATACAAGAGTTTGGTAAAATGGACATTTTTACAATGTTAATTTTCCCAATCCATGAGCATGGGAGGTTTTTCGAGCTATCTCTCCAGCCCTGATCTTTTCATAGTGTCCCACAGTTCCTGGTTGTTCCACTTTTGTGTATTTTTTTTTTTTACCACTTTTGTGTATTTTTATATTTTTCATAATCTTTACTTGAGGTTTTTAGTTGTTCTGTGTTATCTTCCAGGTCTGATATTCTTTGTTCTGCTTCCTCCATTCTACTTCTGAGGCTTTTTCCATTCCTTTCCTCTTGATTGGATGAGTGTTTGATTTTTTTTTTTCTTTTCATTTCGTCTTGTGATTTTTTTTTAGTATTTCCACTTCCTTTTGGAGCTTCTCAATCTCTTCCTGTAGCTCTTTGCTTCGCTGGTTGGTTTCCTTTTCTTTTTCAACATGGGATCTTTTCAGTGTTTCTACTTCCTTCCGGAGTTTGTTATTCTCTCTCTCTAGGTCCTTACATTCTCTTTTCTTAGTTCTCTGACTTGTTCTTTATAGTCTTTGATTTCTTTGAGTATGTCCATAATTGTACTTCTAATATCTGTGTCTGGGCCATCCCCAGGGGGATCTCACTGTAGCAATCTTCCACAGGGTTGGTAGAGCTTGGTGTGGAATTATCCTGCACCTTTCCCATGTTGTCTCTTCTTCGGGTCTAGCATTTTTGTTTTTTTTTTTTTGTTTGTTTGGTTTTGTTCGTTTTCTGTTTTTGTTGCTGCTTAGGGATTGGATTCGGGTTTGTGTGTAATAGGCAGTTTTTTTCTTTGCTCTGTATCTCCAACCTCTGTAAATGTTTCTAAGTTGAGTCCTAACATTTTAAATATTTTAGTACCATTGAATTCACTTTTATTCTTTATTACAATTCTTTTTTAAATACTTTTTTTTATGTGTATGATTGTATTACCTGCATGCATATAACCTGTGCCATTCAATGCCTGAGGAGGTCAGAAGATGGCTTTGGATTCCTTTGGAACTGGAATTATGGAGGGTTGTTAGCCATCATGTGGGTGCTGGAATTTGAACCCAGGTCCTCTGGAAGAGCAGCCAGTGCTCTTAACCACTGACAGTCTCTTTAGCCCATATTATAGTTATTCTTTGAATTTTGCGAATATGTGGATGAATCTTGAAAATAGGCTAATGTATCAGGCATGGTGATTAATACCTGTAATCCCAGTACTAGGGAGGCTGGAATAATGTGTTTTGGTTTCAGCCAGATTTACATACTAAGTAAGACTCTGTCTCAGAAACATCAAGGGCTTTCTGGGCCTGGGGTTGTAGGCCTATGATCTCAGCTATTCAAGAGGCTGAACTAGGAATATTCCAAGTTCAAGGCTGACATAGACTACAGAGTGAATTTAAGACTAGCTTGGGTAACTTGGTGAGACCCTATCTCAAAAACCAAAACAAACACGGGAAGTAACTCCTACTAGAATGATTGCCTGGCACTCGTGAGGCCTAGAACCTCTGACAAATGACAAAATGCAAAGACCAAGGGCTGGGGATGTAGCTAAGAGATAGAGCTCTTGTGTAAGCAAGGCCCTGGCTTCAGCCCTAGGACTATTAAAGAACAACAACCAAACAACCTCCCTTCCCCTTAAAAAAAAAAAAAAAAGCCAACTAAAAGAAAATAGGTGAGCCGGGTGTGGTCGCACACGCCTTTAATCCTAGCACTTGGGAGGTAGAGGCAGGCAGATCTTTGTGAGTTCAAGGCCAGCCTGGTCTACAGAGTGAGTTCCAGGACAGCTGGGGCTACAGGGAGACCCTGTGTCAAAAAGACCAAAAAAAAAAGAAAATGGGCGAAAGAAGCATACAACCTATCACAGAGCACATGTGCTCTGTAAGGCTGGTTGCTTGAGTTATCCAAAGGCATTTCTTTGTAGGTTTTTTTCACCCCTACTAAAAAGAATTGTGGGCTGGGGATGTTCTCAAGTGGTAGAGTACTTGCCTAGCATGCCCAGAGTTCTGGGTTCAGTCTTCAGGGTCATATAAACCTAGTATAGTGGTGCACATCTCTAATCCTGCACTTGGAAGGTGGAAGCAGGAGGATGAGAAAAATCAAAGACATTCTTGGCTATTCAGTGAGCTCAAGACTAGCTTGGGATCCTCAAGACCCTATATAAAAAAAATAAGCTTGGCATAGTGCCACATAGTGAATTCTAGGCCAGCCTGGACTACAGAGTGAGGTGGTATCTTAAACTACCTCCCAGTCGTAAATTTACATAGCAAAATTATCATCTTAAAGTGTACAGTTTAGTGGCCTTTAGTAGATTTGCAATGTGGTGCATCCATCAACCTCTTTCTAATTTGGGATACTTTGATTTTTAATTTTAATTTTTTACTTTATGTGTTTTGGCTGCCTGTTTTGTAAGTGCATCTATGCATACAATGCCTGTGGAAGTCAGAAGAGGGTGTGGATCCCCTGGAACTGGAGTTACAGGCTTCACATAGGTGCTGGGAACCTGAGTCTTCTGCAAGAGCAGCCAGTGCTCTTAACCACTGAGCTGTCTCTCCAACAGTAGTTGGAGTCCCTACTGTTTGTCTTTTGTAGTACTTTCTCTCAAAGAAAAATAGGAACTGAAGATATTTTGGGAACAGTACTTGCCACTTGCCATTTTGTGTTGAAAAATGTATCCCCCAAAATTTAGACCTTAGTGTTGTGGTATGTGCTGGTATGTAATCCTAGCACTTGAGAGGCGCATGAGGAGTTCTAGGTGATCCTAGGTCACATAGTGAGTTCAAAACCAGCCTGAGCTACATGAGACCTTTTCTCAAAAACAAAAACCAAAAACCGCAAAGTTTAAGCCTCTGGTACCTATACTTTAGATTATTATGTGTATTGTATATATTAGGGTATACACACACATGCACATCTCTTTCTGTATGTGTGTAGGAGAGAGACAGAAAGAGAGAGGAGAGAGAGAAGAGAAGACAGATGAGGTTGGAGACAGAGCCAGACCCTGAGTGTGTATGGACAAGCCAAGCTATAGTCCCAATCCAGGTATAGGCACTTTACCTAATGGAGACCATAGCTTTTGTTGCCTTTCCCTTTTCCTTCCCCTTCCCCTTCCCCTTCCCCTTCCTTTTTCCCTTTCCTTTCCCTCCCCCCTCCCCCTCCCCCTCTCCCTCCCCTCTCCCCCTTCCCTCCCCTCCCCCCTCTTCCCCTCCCCCTCCCCCTCCCCCCCT
>VZQC01001008.1:768063-842565 GCA_009823505.1 Rhizomys pruinosus | reverse complement strand
AAAAAAAAAAAAAAAAAAAAAAAGAATAATTATCTTTAGTTGGGGTGTGGTGGCACGTGCCTTTATCCCAGCATTTGGGAGGTAGAGACAGGCAGATCTCTGTGAGTTCATGGTCTACATAATGGGTTCCAGGCCAGCTGGGGCTTTAGGGAGACCTTGTCTCTCAGAAAGACAAAAAAAATTTATCCTTGGGGCTGGAGCCTCAGAGGTTAACACTGACTGCTCTTGCAGAGGACCCCAGTTTCAATTCCCTCCACCCACATGGCGGCTAACAACCATCCACAACTCCAGTTTCAGGGTCTCCGATGCCTTCTTTTTTTTTTTCTTTCTTTTTTTTTTCCGATGCCTTCTTATACTTGGTGCCTTGCTTTGTAGTTAGCATATTGGCACTTGAAAGCTTGTTCATTAACAAGCTTAAAAATATTTCTTCACAGGTATAGTGATATACGCTATTAGTCCCAGCACTCAGGTGGATCTCTGTAAGTTCAGGGCAGCCTGGTCTACATGGTGAGTTCCAGGCCAACTGGGGCTACAGGGAGACTCTGTCTCAAAAAGACCCCCACCCCCTCAAATTTATGTATGTGTTTGTGTGTCTTTGTGAGTTGATTGTGCACGTGTGTGTGTGTTGTGTGTGTGTGTGTGTTTGTGTGTGTGTGTGTGTGTGTGTGTACCTGTGCAGGTATGAAGACCAGAAGAGGGGGTTGTGTGGCCTACTCCTTTGAGGCAAAGCCTTTCCCTGAAACTGGGATTCAAGGGGTTTTTTTGGGTAGACTGAGAAGTCAGCAAGCCCCAGTGATCTTCCTTTGCCTGTCTGCATCAGAGTTGGGGTTACAGATGTATGTGGGACCCCTAGCTGGTTATATAGGTGTAACGATCCAAACTCATGTCTTTATGATTGCCTTATGGAGCTGAACATTCTCTTTAGCTCCAAGTTCCCTTCCCCTTTTGCAGTGCTGGGGATTGCACCTAGGGCTTTATACATGTGAGGGAAGTGCTCTACCACTGAGCTAACATAGATTTCTTGATATCTCCTTTTTTTTTTTCCCATGGAGCTTGCAATCTTTTTTTTTTTAAAGAATTTAGATTTATTTATTTATTTTTACTTCTTATGTGTATGAGTGCACCGCCTGCATGTAGATAGGTGCACCCATGTTGTGCAGTGCTGCGGAGGTCAGAAGAGGGTGTCAGATTCCCCTGGAACTGGAGTTAAAGATGGTTCTTAGCTGCCATGTGGGTGCTGGGAATCGAACTGCAGTCCTCTGCAAGAGCAGTCAGTGCTCTTAACCACTGATCCGTCTCTCCAGTCCTGATACCTTCTTTAGTGTCTTGACAACTAAATTATGCTATCTTATGTTAAATTTTTTTTTTTAGGGGTGGTGGTATCTTTTTGAGATAGGGTCTTCCTGTAGCCCCAACTGGCCTGGAACTTACTATGTAGACCAAGCTGGCCTTGAACTAACAGAGATTTGCTTGCCTCTGCCTCCCAATTGGATTAATTTGGTTTTATATCAGACCATAATAAATTGTCCTGTTTTGGCATGAAATATTCTATAATATAGATTACATGGGATTTGAGACATTACTTTATATTTTCTCTTAAATAGATTACTAGTGGGCACTTAAGTCATGTATGGACTACTTTTTTTTTTTTTTTTTTTTTCAGGGGTCTCCCTATAGCCCCAGCTGGCCTGGAGAAGCTCACTCTGTAGACCAGGCTGGCCTTGAACTCACAGAGATCTGCCTGCCTCTGCCTCCCTAGTGCCGGGATTAAAGGTGTACACCACCACATCCACCTAAGATGGTTCTTAGCTGCCATGTGGGTGCTGAGAATTGAACCCAGGTCTTCTGCAAGAGCAGTCAGTGCTCTTAACCGCTGAGCCATCTCTTCATGACTACACTACTTATTTTATTTATTTGTTTGTTTGTTTATTTATTTATTTATTTATTTATTTATTTGGTCTTTTTGAGACAGGGTCTCCCTGTAGCCCCCAGCTGTCCTGAAATTCGTTCTGTAGACCAGGCTGGCCTTGAACTCACAAAGATCCGCCTGCCTCTGCCTCCCAAGTGCTAGGATTAAAGGCATTCGCCACCATGTCTGGCTAGTACTATACTACTTCTGCATATGTAGTCAGAAGCTGTCATTTAAGTCTGAACATTTGCATGTGCAAAGTAAAAGGTTTCAGACAATGAGAGAAAGGCTGAATCAGTCTGAATTAAAAAGTAAACCCAGCGTGGTGGCACATGCCTTTAATCCTAGCACTTGGGAGGCAGAGGCAGGTGGATTTCTGTGAGTTCAAGACCAGCCTGGTCTACATAGTGAGTTCCAGGACAGCTGGGGCTACAGAGAGACCCTGTCTTAAAAAGACAAAAAAAAAGTAAACAAAGGCAGGCTTTATTCCAGGGAAATGCGCTCTAAGGCGAATCCGATGGCTTTTGGGGTAAGAGACCAAGGGAGAACACACATCTGGGGTGGGCTAGGGGTCTTTTATAGGGCAGGGGAGGGGAATGGTGACTTGTTAATCAGATATTGGAATCTGGCCAATTAGGCCATGTCAGGGCCCTGAGGGTGGTCTCTTTGGCATCTGGAACTAGGTGTTGGCTTTGTCTGGTGATTTGCAGGCACTTTCTTCATGTGGCTTTGCAAACTCTGGATCCTGACTAGAAAAGAATGGGGACCTTCCGTTCCACGCCATCTTGGCTTTTGTCCTGAACCTCCAGCCTAGCATTCCAACCTCTTAGGATATAGGGTGATTGATTCAGCTCTGGCTTCTTCTTGCTGAGCCAGGATGTTGAAGGGAGGGGTGTAGGGGTATAATGACCACTCTGGAGATCTCCTAGATGCGTTCCTGTAAGAAGTGGAGGAGACCAGGTGCTTAGATCAGGAGGAGTCTCCTTCTTGAGATTGGAGAGGCTCCTCCTGCTGTTGGATGGTCTTGGTGAGGTTTGCCAGGCTCTGGAGGACCAAGGGCAGGGTCTAGATGTAGGCTCGCCATTTTCATCCATTCAGGTCTCCTGAACCTGTATGCACTAGCAGTATGTTGGACCTGGCACAGCCTCACCTGGTTGGGTGAAGATTGAGACAATAACAAGACAAAGGCAACCTGGCAGGGGTGTAACAACATCTGGCACCTGTGGCAGCAAGGTCAGCAGAGGAAAACCATGACCCAGAAGAAGGAGGAGGTGAGGGTGAAGGAGCAGAGGGTGAAGGCTGCCTTGCCCAACCATTGAGACCTGTCCTGGAGGTTCTCTGGAAAACGTGATAGTGGTAGGTCCCAGCTGCTTGATGGACAATCCATCTTGGGTTGGGGCTGTCTTGAGTCTGGACAAATGGTACCAGTGTGGCTGGCCTAGTAGTTTGGCTGCTGATAGGGTAGTAAGGATAATGGTATAGGATCTAGTCCACCTGGGCTCAAGAAACTTAGGAGACAAAGTTTTGAGGAGTATGCTGTCCATCCCCCCCTTCACATGAGAGAGAGGGCAGGCCAGTGATTATGGACTCCACTGAGGTAAGAGCAAGAAGGCATTTGTCTGCCTAGGAGGTGTGTGTGTGGGGGAAGTAGTCTATTAAAGGGGGGGCCAAAGCCAGCAGGTTATGGTTGATAACAAACGGCTGCCAGTAAAGTAACTCAAAAGGGCTGAGGCTGGTGGGTGTAGTGTGTGTGTGAGGGGATTGGGAGGACATGGAGGCAGGTTAGAGCAGTGAGTGATGATGTACTCGAGGAGTGTTTGTGCTACCATGTCCGCAGTTTCTCTGGAGGTAGGAAATGCCTTGAATCCACCCTGTAAACATATCAACTAGAGTTAGGAAGTAGCACAGTTTTTGGTGGGATGGCATGTGGGTAAAGTCAATCTGCCACTCTTCGACCTGTTGATGTCCACAAACCTGATGCTGGGGTCGCGTATCTGGAGCGCCCTCTGTGGGCTGGCCTTGGCACAGGTCTGGTAGGAGGAATGGGCCTGTAAGATAGAGCTCAGAGACAGATTATTATGGCTGCCCTATCAACTGGTCTAGTCATGTGAGGAGGGGGGATTGCCAGAAAGAGCGGAGTGGAGATGTGTCCTGGTTGCATCTTCAGCGACTCCTCCCAGTCTTTGGAGTGATTCAACCAGGTCTCCACCAGGCCAGAATAGCAGCATTCTTCTCCTAAGAACAGGCAGGTTCCCCCATTGTCATCTGTGAGGGGTCCAGTGCAATGAAAGGGAGAGTGAGGTCCCTGGCTGACAGCTTCTGGAGGAAGTGGACATCTGTGTGTCCCTTGGACTCCTGGGAGAGGGATTGGAAAGTTTTTAGAAAAAAAGGTTTTGGTACACAGCGCTCCAGGATGAGAGCCAGTATAACCATGACAGTAGGTCCTGGGGAGGCATCAGTCATGAGTCCCAAGTATTTCTAGTAGGTTAGTAAATAGGACAGCAGATGTCACCTACTTCTGAGATGTTTTCTAGCATGGCACAGCAGGTCTCACCTATCTGCAAGCTATTAAAGGTATATTTTTCTTTTCATTACAGTTTGCTGTTGGGGTATTTAAAACTACACAGTTAGCTCAGATAAATTAATTTAGTTTTGGTGTTGAGGTTATTTGGGGATGTGACCTCAGGTGTCACTCGGGCCTTGAGGGCATGTACCTGCTACCTGGAACATTAGCCTAGGCTTGACAAGGGTCAGTGGGGTGTCTGAGTCCAGCTGCTGTTAGTCCTCCATCAGGCCAAGGAATTTAGAGGCTGGAGGGGGTTGGGGTGCCCAGAGTAACGGGGCCGGACCTCCATGGTGTGGCACAGAGGATGAGCCTGCACCCAGATACTCAGACTTCCAATGGCCTGGTTGGTGGCAGAGGGGACATGGTGTGGTTGGTGGCTTGGGGTATGGGCAGTTCTTAGCCCAGTGACCTCCTTTGCCAGACTTGATACAGGCCCCTGGTGGGACAGACAGGCTGATCCCCAGCGGGATGGGGCTTGACGGAGCCCTTCATGTCCCTCTGCAAGAATGCTGTTAGCCTCAGGGCAGCTACTGGGGCTCTAGCATGGAGAGAGGTGCCTAAGCAGACCCCTAGGACTTAATTTGACCTTAGAGGGCAAGGGCCAAAAGATTGTCCCTTTAAATCCCTTTTGGCCAAATCAGATTGGAGCTTTAAGTATGGTTGTTAAACCTCCAAGAGGGTCAGTTGTATTTTAGAACATTTGTTGAAACATTCTTTTTTTTTTTTTTTTTTTTTTTTTTTTTNATTCTTTTTTTTTTTTTTTTTTTTGTTGAAACATTCTTAATAAATTTTTAATTTTGGTGACAAGACGCTTCTGACCAATAGTAAAACTCATGGCAGGAACCTGGTGGTAGTAACTGTAGCACAGGCTAGGAAGGAATGCTGTTTACTGGCTCGTGTTACTGGCCCATGTACAGCCTATCGTATTATACAATATCCCAGGGATGGCATTGCCCACAATGGGGGTAGGCTCTCCCATATAACCCAGCCCAGAAAACAAACCCAAAATAATAAAGAGGCTGAAAACAATGCCTTGTCCCCAGATTCTGAATTATAGTTTTGAGAAGGAAGGGGGGGGTGTCTTTTCACATACCTACAGCAGACAGGAAATGGACTTAAGCTCA
This sequence comes from Rhizomys pruinosus, assembly GCA_009823505.1. Classification (NCBI taxonomy): domain Eukaryota; kingdom Metazoa; phylum Chordata; class Mammalia; order Rodentia; family Spalacidae; genus Rhizomys; species Rhizomys pruinosus. The sequence goes on along the minus strand of VZQC01001008.1, from coordinate 836,966 downwards.
CCAAAATTGGCTTCATTTGGACTATTTTCATGTCGTCCCTGGAAGTAAAACCTAATCTTACTGTTCACAGGTTACACAGTGCCAAGAATCTCTAGCCGTGGAACACAATTTGCTTGTAATAAGTATATGAACATACTGAAAATAATTCATCTCAGTGATAACACTTTATGACTAATGTTGGTGATAGTTTATAAAGGTACTGAGCATGGCTATCAAATATAAATGCTTTCATTCAGAGGAAACACCTTACATTGTCTGTTGATGGCCTGATAGATTCTTGATATGCTATAACTGTATTATAGACCGAACAGAGTCACACACACTGCTGTCAAACTCAGAAGCTTTCATTTGGGGAAAGTATCTTCAGAGATGTCATTTACAGCATGTAGCCCCAACCAGTTTCCTTGCATTCCCAAGTTGAAGCAGCCAGTGCAGTTTCTCTGTCATGCTGTTAACAAGTGATCGAAAACAGAATATATATCCAGTTTGTGTTAAAGGTTAGTCATAACTGAAATTACAATTAATGATCAAGGAAGAAGCTAAAGAATGGGGTGACAGGAGACATTCAGTCCTCCTGAGGCAGTACAAACCAAAGATAATTCATCTATTGACAATACCAAAAGCATGAAGTTGGGTACAGGAGAATGGTATTCAAAAATTTAGAGTAAAAGTGGAGGGCAGAAACACAACACACAGTGTTAGCAGAAACACAACACATAGTGTTGGGAGAAACCTGTGGTGGCCATAGCATAGGCCACAGCTGTGGCACATACACAAAAGCATCCTGTTTAAGAAAAAGAAAACACCTGTGAGTAAACCTTTACGAGGAAGGTTAAAAATCAGGTCTTCAGAGGTCTGCAAACAACCTGAAAAATACCTTAAAACAGTTAATTTGGAGATCCAATTCAGTCTAACAGATAACAAATAAAATCTTCAGATAACTAATTTAGATCTTGCTCTGTAGGAACTTAAGGAAGGAACCCGGGTTCATTTTGGCCTATGAATATATAATAGGTTTTGTGCACAATGTAGAATGAACGAACCTTGAAGTGGCCACTTTTTTTTTTTTGGACAGAAACCAACACAGAAGAGAAGGTGGACACATGACATGAATCTCAGACACATGGGGGAACAGTTAACACACAGACAGCTTGGACAGACACATGATTTAATTGCATAAAGATACTGATCAGTTCTATTTTGGTTTAGGCACAGTTAAACTACAAGGGGGGCCGGCTGGAATATGAAGCATGGAGTGAATGGAAAACCCAAAGCCATGTCTTTGATCACAGGAGCCTGGCTCTCAGCAGCAAAAGCTTGCCAAAGGGCATGTTTGTGTGGGCAGGGTGGGTGCGTAGAATATCGCAGATCTGGCGCTTGAAGCACAGGCTTGCCTCTGTCTCTAACAGACGATGGGTTCAACTGGTCTATGTTATGTGGTTGGATTAAAATGGCGACTGTGGGGGCTGGAGAGATGGCCTACCGGTTAAGAGCGCCGACTGCTCTTGCAGAGGACCCGGGTTCGATCCCCAGCACCCACATGGCGGCCGAGAGCCGTCTGAAACTCCAATTCCAGGAGAACTCCAGCTCCAGGGGAATCCGAGACCCTCTTCTGACCTCCGCGGCATTGCACGACACGGGTGCACAAACCTGCATGCAGATAGTACATTGATACACATACAGAAATTAAAAAAAAAAAAATGGCGACTGTGTCAATTTGAATCAGGTGCAGGAACAGTTGAGAACAAAAGATAAGGAGAGATCAGAGAGGGAGGGAAGGAGGGACGGAGGGATGGGAGTGCAGATCCCACAAAGCCTGCATGTAGCCAGTTTAGAAAAAAGTATTTTTGAGCAGATAACCCAATGGTGTCTAGGGGTGAGGCTTTGACACAGAGTTGCCCATTTCCAAACCTGGAGATCACAGGATGCGAAGGAGTGTTTCCCAGGGCACCTTGAGACCTGGCAGTGGGAAGGCATGAGGGGGACATGGGATGGAAGCCTCCAATCCAGCAAGGGCCTCACCACAGAGCCTGGCTCTGCAGTCCTTCCCAAAACAGGAAGAAAAAGAGCTTGTTCTGGCATTATAGCAACTTTCAGGCAGGGGCTCTGGACAGTAGAAATGAAGCAACAGGAAATGGACTTACCCCAGGCCAGAAGCTGGATACATCAAGAGACTACAGGGTTGACCCTGAGCATCCAGTGGGCTCCAAGTCCACCGGGCTGGGGTTCTAATTTCCTCCCCACATGGGCAACCAAGATAAAGGTTCCTGATGATAAGAGAAAGGCCAAATCAGTCTGAATTAAAAAGTAAACAAAGGCAGGCTTTATTCCAGGGAAATGCGCTCTTGGGTGAATCTGATGGCCTTTGGGGTGAGAGACTAAGGGAGAACACTCATCTGGGGTGGGCTAGGGGTCTTTTATAGAGCAGGGGAAGGGAGATGGTGACGTGTTAATCAGATATTGGAATCTGGCCAATTAGGCCATGTCAGGGCCCTGAGGGTGTGTCTTAGATTCCATGGTCTCATCTGATGATTTGTGTGGGCTTTCTTCATGTGGTTTTGCAAACTCGGGCTCCTGACCAGAAAAGAAGAGTGGGTACCCTCTGGTCCACGCCATCTTGGCTTTTGTCCCAAACCTCCAGCCTAACACAAAGGTAGTGTGAATGGGTCCAAGAGATTGGTCATCAAGCCTAATGACCTGAGGTTTGACCATGCAACACAAAAAGCTGGATGTGGTGGCACACATTTGTGATCTTGGCATCCTATTGTGAGAATAGAGGCAGAGACAAGAGAATTGTTGTAGAACCTCATGGGCCAGCTAGACTTGAGTACATGCATAGTGGCAGAAATAAGAGACTGCCTCAACAAACAAAGCCAGGACTCCCCAAAATTATCCTCTGAACTCTATATGTTGTGTTATGCCATGTGTGTACTTGTATGTGTGCACACACACAGTATCTAAATAAAAGATAATGTTCATAAATAAAATTATAAAAGTGAAATTGCATATACATCTGGATTGTTTCAGGGCTCATTTTGTGTGTGTGTGTGTGTGTGTGTGTGTGTTTGTGTGTGTGTGTGTATGTGTGTGTTTGATACAGGGTCTCCCTGTAGCCCCAGCTGTCTTGGGACTTGCTTTGTAGACTAGGCTGGCCTTGAACTCACAGAGATCTGCCTTTCTCTACCTCCCAAGTACTGGGATTAATGGTGTGCGCCATCACGCCTGGCTCATTTCTGTTTTTTTTTTTTTTTTTTTTAATAATTTTTTTTTTTTTTTTATGAGTGTAATGCCTGCATGTGTGTAAGTGCAATGCCCACTGAGGAACACGTAACTCTGGCTGGCCTGAAATACCCTATGTAGATCAGGCTGGCCTGAAACTCCCTATGTAGATGAGACTAGGCTGAAACTCAGATGGTTTCTTCCTACCTCTGGTTCCCTAGTGATGGGATCAAAGCTTGTGTCACCATCCCCATTCCTTTTGCTATCTTTTTATTAGTAGTATTTAGAACAACTCAGATGTTGTTCCATAGGTCTAATTCTTTTGACTGGGTTGATTTACTCATTTCTTTGTTTTTTCCCCCTCCCCCCTTTCTTTTTGTTAGGTCGCGCTGATCCAGAGTGTATGCTGGGCCATTTGCTGAGAATACTCTTTAAGAATGATGATTTCATGAATGCAGTAGGTTGCCTTTTTATTTTTCTTCAGAAATTATCAGCAGATATTGTATATTATTTATTTTCTATCTGAGGCCTTGTCAAAGTTGGGAATAGAGTGGGTAGATTTTTTTTTTAATCTGGCATTGAAAAAGTGTCATGGGTTTCTTTTTTGAATTTTTCAGAAATCTGAACTTTTCTGTTTGTGTACTTTCTTTAGTTAAGTATTGGTAAGGGCTCCCAAGGCATCAGTGCTCATTCTTTGGTAAGACGTTTTGATTTGGGAATATAAATATTCTTTTATATTCCTGATTGGAAAAATATGATGTATATTGATTCTGCATTGAAACCGTGGCTGTTATGTACTTTGGCATGTAAATGAATAGGAAGGTTTCTTTTTTATAAATCAAGACTGTCGTGAACAGTAAACGAATATATACACACAGGTGTGGTAATATATTTCCCTCACAGTTCCTGAAAATAGCAATAACTCAAGAAATTATTGTTCATTTTTTTCTTTTTTTTTTTCTTTTTTTGGTCTTTTTGAGACAGGGTAGACCAGGCTGGCCTTGAACTCACAGAGATCCGCCTGCCTCTGCCTCACTAGTGCTGGGATTAAAGGCATGTGCCACCTCACCTGACTATTCTTTTTTTTTTTTTTTTTTTNTTTTTTTTGCTGTTGTATATTGCCTCCATGTGTATAAGTGCACCTGTGTCATGCAAAGCCCAAGGAGGTTAGGATAGGGCGACTGATTTACCTGGAACTGGAGTTAATGGATGGTTATTAGCCACCATCTGGATGCTGGGAATTGAACCTGGGTCCTCTGCAAGAGGAGCCAGTGTTCTTAACTGCTGAACCATTTCTCAGAAGACTTTTTTTTGGAGGTGATGTGGCTTTGGGGTTCATATTTTGGGTACTTTTTGCTGTCAGTTTTATCTTGGCAAGAAACTTAAGCCACTTGAAACTTTTTCACTTTCTCATTTTCCTAACTTATAATGGAGATGATAGTACTTCAAATCATTTTTGTAATCATTGAATGAAATAAAGCATGGAAAGTGCTTGGTATAGACACATAATGACAGTTTGACAAGTCTTCAGTATTATTGTTATTATCTGTATTGACTTCCAGACTTAATTCTGTATCACCAGTGTTTCCTCTCAGCTTCTGATCACTTTTCATTTGTTTCTCATATTTCCAGACTTCTGCCTGGATAATTCCACAGGCATCTTGAGTTCCATGTATATATTTGCTCCATAGTCTATCTTTTGTATTATTCCTAATACCTTTGTTAGATAGTTAGGAGGGTTGGTTCCCCCCCCCCCCCGCTTTGCGCTCTCTTAATTTGGTGAATTTATAAGGCCTCATTGTTCCTCCCCCTTAAAGTTCATAAATCCCTTTATCATGTCTGTCCTTGTTGTCAGAGGCATGTCTCAACTGGTTACAATAGACTCATAATTGATTTCTTCTTGTCCTCTAATCCATTCTTCATTTTACATAGCTCAGATATCTTTTTTTTTTTTAATTTTATTTATTTTTGTATGTGTATGAATGTACTGTCTGCATATATGTTTATTTGTGCACCGTGTCGTGCAATGCTGCGGAGGTCAGAAGAGGGTCTCGGATTCCCCTGGAACTGGAGTTCTCCTGGAATTGGAGTTACAGACGGTTCTCAGCCACCATGTGGGTGCTGCGGATCGAACCCGGGTCCTCTGCAAGAGCAGTCGGTGCTCTTAACTGGTAGGCTATCTCTCCAGCCCCAGCTCAGACATCTTTTAAAACTGGACATGGGAGTGCTAGAAAGATAACTTAGTGGTTAAGAGCATGTATCGGTTTTGCAGAGGACCTGAATTTTGTCCCCAGCATCCACAATGGGCCTTTTACAAGACCCTATAATTCCAGCTCCAGGGGGTCTAGTGCCCTCTTTTGGATTCCAGAGGTACCTGTACTTACACATATACATTCCTATACACAGACAGGCACATAAACATATAATTAAAAATGAATTTAAAAACAAAACCTACTGAGGCTAGACAGATGAATGGTTCAGCAGTTAAGAACACTGAGTTCTCTTGCCAGAGACCTTTTCATTCCTACCAATAATAAATACAGTATTTCAAAAAGCTCAACTGGATATAATATCATCTTAATTAAGGTCCATTAATGATTTTTCATTGCCATCAGTATAAATTTGAAATTCCTTCATTTGCTACAAAAACCTAATCTGTCTCTGGCCTGTTTCTCTCTAGCTTCATTTTTTTTTTCCAAAAACTTAAAAAGATTTATTTTTATGAGTTTTTGCCCACATATATGTAAGTGTATCACATGCATATAGCATGCTTAGAGGCCAGAAGAGGGTGGTGTATTTCTTCAAACTGGAATTATGGATGGTTGTTAGCCACCATGTGTATTATAAGAATGCAGCCCGAGTCTCCTGCAGGAGCAGCCAGTGCTCTTAAATGCTGAGCCCATCTCTCCAGTACCTCCTGTTTCTTCTTTTCTTTTTGTTTTTGTTTGGGGGGCAGTATCTTTTTGAGACAGGGTTTTCCTTTATCCCTAGCTGGCCTGAAACTCGTTGTATAGACCAGGTTAGCCTTGAATTGAGAGAGATCTAACTGCCTCTGCCTCCCGAGTGCTGGGAATAGTCTCATATTTTTTTAAGAAAATGATGGAGCCAGGCGTGGTGGCGCATGCCTTTAATCCTAGCACTTGGGAGGCAGAGGCAGGTGGATCTCTGTGAGTTCAAGGCCAGCCTGGTCTACAGAGTGAGCTGTGGGACAGCTGGGGCTACAGGGAGACCCTGTCTCAAAAAGACCCCCCGCTCAAAAAAAAAAAAAAAAGAAAATGCTGGGAGCCAGTATGATGGCTTATCTCTGTAATCGTAACACTTGGCCGGTGAGGAAGGAGAAGGATTGGAGTTTGAGGTCAGACTGTTGGATCTTGTGGTAAGACTCTGTTTCAAATAAAAAGAAAAGGGAGTTAGGTTTGAATGTGATCAAAGTACATTCAAATAAAAAAAATGGGAAATTGCTTTATTTGACTGAATTGAATTTTGGACAAAAGTACTTCCTTTTGAAATTTGTAATTATTAGGAGCTGGAGAGATGGTTCATGGGGTTAAGAGCATTAGCTATTTTTCTAGAGGACCTGAGTTTGTGTTTAAGCACCCACATGGCTGTTAACAACTGTCTGGCACTCCAGTTTTGGGGGATCCATTACCCTCTACTGGCCTCTGCAGGCACTGCATGCACATGGTGCACTTGCATACGTGCAGGTAGAACACTCATGCATATAAAATAAAAATAAATCTTAAAAATGTATATAGCGGGCTGGAGAGATGGCCTAGCGGTTAAGAGCACCGACTGCTCTTACAGAGGACTCAGGTTCTATCCCAGCACCCAGATGGTGGCTGACAACCGTCTGTAACTCCAATTCCAAGAGAACTCCAGTTCCAGGGAATCCTAGACCCTCTTCTGACCTCCGTGGCATTGCACGACACGGGTGCACAGACCTACATGCAGACAATACATTCATACACATAAATAAATAAATAAAATATAAAAAAATGTTTATAGCATATTAATTGTAGAACTCGGTGGCAGTCATTGTCCTACTCTATACATTGCTCATGTCCTTCCCCTTTCTTCTTTACAGCTGGTTAATGCCTATGTGATGACAAGTAGAGAGCCGCCTTTAAACACTGCAGCTTGCAGACTGTTACTCGACATCATGCCAGGTCTAGAAACTGCAGTTGTCTTTCAAGAAAAGGTACTTGGTAGATGAAAAGTCGTTATTGTGGTTTTTAATCGAATGGCAATCTGTTGGATTTGTCTTTGTTATTAAAGTAATTGTTTTTCTTTTTTTTTTTTAATTTTTTTAATTAATTTTATTTATTTCTGTATGTGTATGAATGTACTGTCTGCATGCAAGTGTGTGCACCCGTGTCGTGCAATGCCGCGGAGGTCAGAAGAGGGTGTCGGATTCCCCTGGAACTGGAGTTTCAGACGGCTCTCGGCCGCCATGTGGGTGCTGGGGATCGAACCTGGGTCCTCTGCAAGAGCTGTTTTAATTAGAATATACATCTTTTCCTCTACCATAGACTGGCTCTACGGATCATAAGGTATAAAGACAAATGGAGTACCCAGACGCAGATCGAGGTCTCTGCTGATGAGGGTTTTGAGCCGCCTGGTTCTACATAGTGAGTTCTATCGGCAAAGGTGCTTCGGAAGACGCGATTAGTGAAGGAAAGAGGAACCAAGGCTCATCATACACCCACTAGTCTGGGTGGGAAATGTAACTCGGTTCACAGCCTACGTAGATAAGGCAGTGTGGAGAACACTTTGGTAATTGATCTTGCTTAAAGTTGAAAACATTGCACGGCGAGTCGCAGCCATACCTTCTGCTAGGGCCATTTGATAGGGTTGGGCCAGCCACAAGATGTCTACTGGACCTCGACGGGTAGGGGTTACTCAACGTTGCATCAGCCATACAGTATCTAATTATTTTCAGGACTTTGTCTTACACAATAAGGCAACGGAACTGGAAACCAACAATCATGACGCCCTCTACAACCTTGCACCTTGCGAGTGGCATATGAAGAAAACATCGTTGGTTCACGTTTCTAACACAGTTTGGAAGTTCTACTGTTAGCGTAGAAAAGACAGATATGACATCTCAATAGACTATATCCATGCAGATAAATGGCTGGGAGCTAGAAGATATCATTAAGCTGGAGTGAAGTATTACACTCTCCCAGGATACACAAACCAAACGAACAATGGTATCCTCATCTTGTGGATGCTAAGTTGGCCATATCACTACGGCCCTTACGATTGTTAAAATTATGCTGCAAATTTTTTTTTTTTCCTTTAATGTGAGAGGGCAGCTGATGTATGTGATTATGAAAACCAAGACTGTGTGTCACTGTGTCTCGGGGCACTAGTATGGAATTGTAGAATCAAACCCTTTTCCTGTGGTAAGCGATTAATGCAAAAGCCCTATACAGGGGAAGAAACATAAAACAAGAAATTTTTTTATTTTATTAAAAAAAAAAAAAAAAAAAAAAATACCAAAAAGAAAAAAAACATAACCAACATAGTCGCGTGCAGAGGGTTTAGTCAAATCTTCTCACGTAGTGTATACCATTCTATCTCTTTCATGCACTTTCTAAACTGTAACAAAGTAAGCAGAGAAACATCATGTCACCTCCTCAAACCACTAGCTTAACCCAAGTTAGAGTGGCTATATGGAGACAACAATATTATTCTGTGTCATCGCATGCCAAAATAATAAATAAGCAGAACAAAACAATACTCACATTGGAGGGAAAACAAAACAAGTAACAAAATGGCACAGGATTTTATGGCTAAATGAGTATTAACTAGGTTGTATGCTAGAGAAAGAAGGCAGAACACTGGTGGGAAATAGAGATACTCACAATGTCGGGTTGGAATTCCCTCTTTTTCCAATCCTTTTTTCGCGTAACCTGGTGCCCTAGGGCGATTTCTGTGTTCTTTCCAATGTCTGGTTGGTCGATGAGATTATGGGACAGCAATATGTGTGGTCCTCTGGCCTTAATCCGTGCATGTTGCCCGGAGTACCTCAAGATCTGTGAAACTTATGAAGGGTTTTTTTTTCTAGACGCTGAATTGTTTCCCCACAGCATACCGAACAGATGGGGTGAGCATGGTAATCTGGCCTCTCACAAGTTCCATACCTAGTTTCTCTTTTTTTGGATTAGACTCTATGTAGGGTTCTGCTCATATTTCTGAGCGTGTTCACTGTTACGATTTTAATTTACTTCCGATCTGGGCTTTTCTTCCTGTTCCATATTCAGAACCGTGCGGCAGGCACATTGGAGATACAGGCAGGGGACCATGAGTTTGAGCTATTACTGCGTAACAGAGCAACTAGCATACTAACATCCACGTCTACGATCGAGAGAGCGGTAAGAGTTACTTCATAGGCACTCTGCCTATCACCATAGCCAAAGGGCGGGCAGAAAACATACTGCAAACACTTACAGCCATTGGGTGGGATGTTTCGTCCTATGGCAGGGAAGGTGTTAGTGCCCACACCATAGCGTTTCTATGGCACACTGGCAGTTTTAAATCATTCTGATGTTCTCCGGAGTTTTATGGGTCACACAGGTACAGAGCCTGACCTTCCTATAACACGCAAGTTGTCCTCCCACGCATGAACTAGGTTCATACAGACCATAGGTATCCATGTACAATGCCACACAACGTCAATACTTTGAGCACATCTACATTAGGAATGATGAATATCAATTTCATATGAGTTGGATTAACTTTAAATATTCAGAGCGCAGGCAATAACACCAAAGATGTTGATGCGTGTTGTTTCCAAAGAGTAGGAAGAAAGGCAAGAGGCTGGGTGGTGTGTCAGCTTGACAAAGGGGAAAGGGGGCCTCAGGCAGGTATGAGAGAGGACTGTGGTCAGCCGACCTCTGACATCTCAAAGGACAGATACAGAGGCTCTTGGGCAAGGACAGAAGGGAAACATTACAGATCAAACAAGCAAACTGCTAAATAAAATGTGTTCTGTGCAAGTGAGATGGCTCAGTTGAGGTTAAAGGGCCCCCTTGACACAAAGCCTGAAACCTGTGAAGTTTCCCGGCAAGGACCCCAGTGATGGGAGTCAAGGAGTTAAACTGACGTCCGAGTAAGCCACACACAAGCCAGTCTCCTTACCCGGTAACTCCGAGGCCACTACCTGGGCTTTAGCGCCTCAACTCATTGGCTTAATACTCTCTTCTCTCCTTCTCCTCCTGTCTAGCTTCTTATTCTGCTTCTAGAAGCGGGCAGTGCCGCGACGTATGCCATGAGTGTGCCTGTACGCACTGTGTGGGGCGGCAGGAGATCAGGGGGGGTGTGGGCTGCTCTCTTTCTCCTCGGACCGGATGGAATGGGCAATAAGTTGCCAAACGATTGACACCCTGCGGGCCCGCCTTTCGCTTCTTTTCTTTTTTTTAAAATGTTTGGATTTAATCGTTGTATGAGATGTAAGCAATCTCATAGTCTGTGCGTGTAGGTTAGACGCACATCGAGTCGAAAGGTCGCGAGCAATAAGCCACGCAAGAGGATCAGCAATTAGGTGTCAGATTCCGCTCTGAAGAGGAAGTTAAAGATCGGCTTGCTACCCACGAGTACCATTGATTCTGTTAAGCGGGCAAAGTGGTCTTAGCCTCACTCTGTACGAATCAAATCAAAAAAATGCAGGACGAGCAACCAGCCACACGGTGGTCTACTGCAATATATGCTTCTTAAATCTAAAGCGTAACTCAACACTCCTCTTCCGCGAACCACTAAACCAAAATAGCAGTCTTGACTCAGCAGTCGCTTGACTATATCTTGTTTGATAGTGTGGGTACAGATACCCAAGAGTCTCACAACTAGTTGCTCCAAGCTTTCCACACTGAGTTATCTCAAAAGCCACTGTGTCTCATCTCGGTATTCGTTTTGATAGTTTTTATTTGTTCTCCATTGTAATGAGACACGGCTCCTTTACTACCAAAGTTCACCACATAGCCTTCCCAATTGCCATCGATAAAATTCTCTTGCCTCGGCCACCTGAGTGCCTGCAGTCACAGGCCTGGATCACTAGGCCTGCCTCTCTCTCTCCTCTGCACTCTCCTCTTCTTCTCTCTCTTTCCTCTCTCTCTCTCCCCCCACCCTGCCCCATAGTCTTTCACTCTTTGTCCTCAGGATTACGTGCTCACGCAACCCTTTCCACCAGATTCCAGCTCAGTTTTCCATAGAGCAGGCTTGGGACCATAAGTGGTTTCTACGAGTTGACATCAATATTTTTTAATTTATCTTTATTGAAATAACTTTTAATTAGGGATAAAAGTTATATGAGTTGCGTGGCTGGCAGATGGCTCAGCAGTTAAGAACTAACAACTGTTGGCTCTTACAGAAGAGGACAATGTAGAGAATTTAGATCCCAGTTCCTATATTGGCCAAGCATATATTTTACTTTATTTATTTTTTTTGGTTTTTTTTATATTAATTATTTAATATTATTTTAATTATTATTTAATTTTATTTTATTAAATAAAAATTTAAAAGCCCATTGGGGCTGGATATATGGCTTAGTGGTTAAGAACTTTGGCTGCTTTTGTAGAAGACTCTGGTTCATTTTCCCAGCACCCACATTGTGGCGAGAACCGTCTGAAACTGCAAATCCAGGAGAACTCCAGATCCAAGGAAATCCCGTTCAAGGGGATCTAGAGACCCTCATTACAAACTGACCTCAGCGGCATTATGCATGAAACAACGAAGGTGCACACTTGAAATGCAGACAGTAAGAAATTCAATAACACATCCAGAATCTAATAAAAAAATAAGTACACACTAAAGTTCTGCAAATGTGTTATATGTGCACCTATAAAAATACTACCACCCGTGTGTTGCAAAATGCCGCGGAGGTCAGAAGAGGGCTTCGGATCTCCATAGGACTGGAGTCGACGGTCTCAGACCCCATGTGGGCTGCTAAGGACGATTCAGAACGTTGGTCGTCTGCAAGAAAGCAGTCAGCCGCTCTCAACCTAGGAAAAAATCATACCAATACCGCCTCTTCCACCTATATTATCTTTTTTATGTGTTATGAAGTGTATTGTCTGCATGTAGTCTGTGCACCTCGGTGTGCAATGCTCGGAGGTCAGAAGAGGGTGCTTCGGATTCCCTGGAACTGGAGGTTCTACTGGAAATCGGAATTACAGACTGGTTGCTCAGCACACTTGCCTGTGGTGCTGGGAATGGAACCTGGGTCCTCTGTGAAGAGCAGGTCGGTTGCTCTTAACCGCTGGCTCATCTCTTCAGCCCTACTTTCTTTTTGATAATGGAAAATATTGACTATAAGTAATTGGGATGTACCTTTTTTTTTTTTTTTTTTCTTTTTTTTGTGTCCCCAATGATCCATAGATTGATCTGGAACTTGCCTTGTAGTTCCAGCTGGCTGGGTTTTCAACCCTCCTGCCTGTCTCCTGACTCGTTCAATTAACAAATGGTGTCAACCAGGCCTGCTTTGATCATTATCCAGAGCGGAAGAATCATAAGACATTCCAACATTATATTATCAAACCCCCAGCCTACAACTGGCCAGATTCTCTCGCACCCAGTCTCGCCTACCTCCTCTCATCGCGCTTCATAGCTCGACGCCTGATCTAATACACCCACACCGAGTATGAAAAACTGTAAACTCCTAGGTGTGTTCATCCCACTGTGTTTCTTACACTAAGCCGCAAGCTGTCTACCCCTCCATCGCTACCTTTGACGTCCCTTCTTCTCCATTTCTGGACCGGGTTATGTCCCTGTTATGTCCCTCAGTCGCTCTCGCCCCTTGCACTAACTACCATGTCCCTGTTCAGACCTCCTGAGCAGCCGCTGGCCTTTGCAACCTCAGTAAGTCCTCATCCCTGCCTCTCCCATCTCCCACAATGCCCTGCGATTTATAGCGCTGTGTACCCCACAACAACTAGACCTTTCTCTTTATATCAGTTATAAAAGCGATATTCTGCCCCTTTATATTCACTCTTACTTCACGATGTTTGTTTAAGCCATTTTTGGTCGCTTTGCCGTCCTTTTTGAACACCCATTTAGAGTAGTCACTGCTCCATGTTAGCCCTGTTTCACCCCAACATCTTGAACTTAAAAAACTAACCCGCCTTCAAACTTCAGCAGAAGAATTAAGACGGAAAAAAAGAAAAAGAAAAAACTAACACCTCTAGCACATGTAAGTGATCTTGCCACCTTTGCCACTGATGGCCAGATGGCCTCCTTATGTCCTGAATGAAGGGACATGGGACATGCCCTCTTTATACAACCATGCAAATGAGAATTCTGAACCAGCATTAGATCATCAATGGTTTCCTTCTTCTCTTAATTGTTTATTCTTGCATAGGAGCTTCCACTTAATCTTCACTTATCATCTACATGGAACACCTAAGGATTAAGATGTTTTCCTTGTTAAGTGTTTATTCTAGAGCAAAACTAACACTTCTAAGTTTAAGGAGGAACATTCAATTTTATTTGTTTTATTTGGATTTATCTCTTTATGACGCCATTTTGTCTATTCTTGGTCTGTTTTGTGTCCTCTTTCTTTTTTTTTATAATATATGTTCTTATAAGTAGTATTATTTTTAACAAAATCCTAGACACCCCTGTGGGTGTCCTTCCCGCCCCTACTGAGTCTGGGATTAAGGTGTCGTCCCGATACCTCAACTCGCCCTACGTCCTGGGGTCAGGCTCTCGTGCAATTTCTGCCAAAACTTGCCTTTTGGCTAATCTCTTAGTCATTCACTCATAAATTAATTTTCATGGGGTCGTTGATCTGTTTTTGAAGTAGATGAATGTTTCAACTTGTGTGTTCAAGTGCCTAAGTATACCTGCTAATCTGAAATGCAGTATTTATTCTGTATGTTGTTTTGTTGTTTACCAAATGATATAATTGTCGCAACGTCTGCTTGTTACGACAGAATGGCCTCAAGTTGGAGGGTCTCTTGTGCACGTACACTCAAGAAGGGCTACTGTTTCACTGGTTTGGTAAATGTTGCGAGACTACTTAGGCATACCACAGATGAGAGGATAGCAGCGTTAAGAGTGGTCAGCGTTATGTATTGTATGCTGGGAGACTGACTGCTGTTAAAAAAGAACTCCTCACTCCCCAGCCATTGATGGTGCAATCCTGGTCAGTGTCTCACACGCACTTTTCCCGCTCAAGAAACTAGCGGATCGTTGATGCAATGGACTCGTGGCTGTTTTCTTTTAGCTCGACTGCTCGCATTAGAACTCCCATGCTCGTGTAGAAGTTAGTCGACGATGTTGTCTCTTGTGGATCACTGATCGAACCCCCGTCAGTGTTCGATCTGAGGCAGAGCAGTTAAGGTGTCGATTGCCAGCTCTTGTGTTGCTCAATTTTAGATCACAGAGAGCCCTGGAGAGCATAAACATGGCATGTACAGGGGCCAATGGTATCTCTGATGGTGGGTCATAGTCTTAGGAACGGATTTCAACATGTCCCAAGGAGTAGGTACACCCGGTCTGGTGTTGCTCGGAATGTGGTTATTAAATTCAATTCCAAAGATCTTGATTGATTGTGATCTCACTACTTCAACGACATCGTTGTTTCTCACAATAGTGGACTACCCTATAGAGTATTCATTCCAACACTAAATGCCCGTGCTTCATTAGTAGGACTTAAAGGTTATTCCTTCGCACAGGCTGTCAGCCCATGGAAGGAAACGGCCAAGAACTGATCAGAGTTCAGAAACACCAGCTCAGAGACGAAGGACTGTTTTTGCTTCTGCGTCCCTTATCAATCTTGACCCTTCTAAGCCTAGGGAACAACTGTGGAAAGTTGTAGACATGGTAGAATGTAAGGCTTGTGATTGGGGTGAATAGTGAAACTCACAGCAATATAGACTGGGATCTTAAATAGTGGGAGTTGTGATTCATAACCTTTGCATCCTGCTACACTATCAGCACTTGCATCCATTTTGTTTTCTTGCATCCATAAAGCTCAAGTCCCATTACTGGAGTAGTGATATCTTTAGGTGGTCTCTTGCTTTGCATTTCCCTTAAAATGCATCTACGTCGGATGTGCTGGTAGATGGTGGGAGCCCAGTTCTTGGCAGTGTGTGTCTCCAAGACGAGTGCCTTCCTAGTAGTTCTTGTCGTCTGTGGCTGAAATGATCGAATGTCTTCTTCTTTGCTACCCCAAATTATTTATTGGTGATTGCTGGTTGTCGATCATTGTTGAAGGTTCCCCATTTGTTTCTTTTGTGTATCTTTTTTGCAAGTTAGTAATCTTATATATTTTTATTGTCCTGGAATTCATAATGTGCCTTTTGATCAGATGTATTGCAGATGAAAAGGAGTTTCGCCTCACACAACTATAATACCACGTGAGGGAAAGTATTGTACTCTTTCAAATCATCCTTGATTGATTGTTTCTTTCGCTGTAACAGAAGCTTTGAGTTTGAATGAGGTCCCATTTGTTCAATTGTTGACCTTAATTCTTGTGGAGAGATCTGCTTTTGTCATAAATTAAAAAGAGAAGTATTCTTTTTCCTAAAACGCATAAAATAGTCTTTATGTTTATTGTCATTGGCTGCCAAAACTTTTTTTCTTTCTATCTTCTTCGAGTTTGGGTTTCATCGTTTTGAGGTCTTTAGATGTTTCATCCTGAGTAGTTGTTACTTTTGTAAGGGTTGTAGAGGTATGTGGTTAATCATCTTTCTATCAAGTGGTGATTTCGGTCCGTTTTTTTTTGCCAACACCAACTTGCTAAAGATGCTTGTCTTTTTCTCTTCTTTAGAGGAGTTTCCGTAGAGGCCCGCTTTCGTCGAAAATATGAGATGGCTGAAATTTGTATGTGCTCAGATTTGGATCTTCGGTTTTTGGTTCCATTGGTCAACAGGTCTGTTTTTGTGCCAGTAACTAGGTCTTTATTTATGACTATAGCCCTGTAGTATAGTTTAAATCTGGTATAGAGATACCCCACTGTGTAGCTCTTTTCAATCCATGAGAGGTGAGTTATGGCTGAATGTGGGCGGGAGAGTTGTTTCTAATATCGCGCAAATGAATTATAAAGAACATTTTGATTTCTCAAGCCCACTGTGAAAGAAACGTGCTTTAGGTTGGGATTTTTGATTCGGAGAATTGCAATTGAAAGTATGCTCTATTGCAAACACCAATTAGATTAATATATATAGACGAGTTGGGTAAAGGACAAATTCGGACATT
This sequence comes from Rhizomys pruinosus, assembly GCA_009823505.1. NCBI lineage: Eukaryota > Metazoa > Chordata > Mammalia > Rodentia > Spalacidae > Rhizomys > Rhizomys pruinosus. The sequence continues at coordinate 820,550 of VZQC01001008.1, read as the reverse complement.
TTTAAAAAATGATTTATCGGGATGTTTCCCATCCAGTGAGATGTATTCACTCTGGGAGGTTATTATCCATCCCTTCCTGAGTTTTATCTCTCTTCAATTTCTTTTCTTTAAGGTTTTAAAATTTTTGTTTGTAATGAGGCTCTTGTGTCTTGTGGTTTAGTTTTGTTCCTGGTAATGCCTTACTTGCTTTTTGAGAGCTCACTTGTTGAGTTGTGGAAAGGTCTCTATTGATTCTTTCTCCAGTTGCATTTATTCGTTTCGTTGGTGTAAAGAAAGGCCTTGATTTTTTTCATAAGGTAATTTTGTATCCTGCCACTTTTTTTTTTTTTTTTTTTTTTTTTTTTTTTTTTTTAATCATTTTTTTTCTGGTGGATTTTTTTGCCATCCCTTAAGTAAACAAACATAACATCAGCAAAAAGGGATAGTTTGACTTCGTCTTTTGGCTTCCCACAATTAGTACTTCCCTTTAATATCTCTTCTCTTTGCCTTATTGCTCTGCATAGTGTGGTTAGACAGTCACTATATTTAGACAGAGGAAGTGGTGATTAGGGGCACCTTGCCGAGTTCTACTTTAAAGTGGATATGTTTTCCTTTGTCAATTTCTCCATTTAGGATGATATTTTGGCTATAGTAGGAGTTTGATTCCTCGTTATAATAGATGGCTATTTTGATTTAACATAGAGTGTAATGTATCCCTCCAAATTCCAATTTTTACTTCTTTAGGAACTTAAGCTATTGTAAAAGGTTGATGTGCTCTGGATTATGTCAAAGATGGCTTTGGTGCAGCATAAATTGTGTGAATGGTGGGTTTTGTCTTGGATTACCGTTTAAGTGTTTGATGGATTAGTTACATTGGGTTGATCTTTCGTGATGATTGGAATTCCAGAATGGCCCTTGGAGCTGATTATCAATGGTTAATGAATCCAACTCCTTGGGTCATTGGTCGATGGGGATGGATCTTGTTGCACTGTATGGGGCCTACTGTATGCGGATTTTCGGGATGCCAGAGTATGTTGGAGCATGATAAGGTTAAGGAAAATTTTGACATCTGTGTTCATGAGGTAGATGGTTCTATAATTCTCCTGTTTAGTTCTGTCTTTGCCTGGTTTTGGATAATGAGAGTGATTTGTTGGTTTTCAATAGAAAGATTTGGGAGAGTTCTCCCCTCTGATTGTATACTTCTAAACAGTTTCAGAAAAAATGGTTGTAGGTCTTTTATGATAAGATGTGTAGTTTTAATATGAATATTCGCACTGGCGTGTCTATTACACGCAGCTCTGGCGAAAACTATTGGGTTGTCTGTTTTTTAAGTTGGGGGAGGTTCGTCCTTATCTACCAGGGTCTCTATTGTCTTCATTTATGAGTTATCATGACCTTGGTGTCGCGATGCAGGTTCATGTTGCTAGCTCAAGCTGGTGTCTTCTAGGCTATATAGGCCAGAGCTGTATGTGTTGGTGAGATTCTCTCCGCCCAGGATTTCTCGGATATCACTCTTCGAAATTTTTTAAATGTTTGAGACAACACAATTGCTCCACATTGGTATGTTGATTCTAAACTCTTGATAGTAAGACAACAGGGACTGAGTGCTTTCATTGGGAATGTTCTTCTGGTAGGATAATTCATTTCCTATTCCTATCCATACTTTTTTCAATGTGCTAGGAAATTTCAATATGATCTTTCACTTATGTGCTCACCCATTGCCATGAAAGCATGTCTTCCACAACATTATCATTACACTCTAGAGTTGAAATATAATAACGGATTTGCGAGTAGATCTTGTGTCCATGCCACTTTTGATCCTATGGTATTGTTTGAGTTATCTATTTTGGGATCAGAATGTAATGTTTATGCTGTCATAACTTATGTTATAATTCTTTGATGTGCAAAGAACATGCCCGAAGCTGTTTTTGTGCATTCCAAATGGAATTCTTTTTGGTATTGTTTTCTTCTCTGTAGTTCTATTTCCCACTCTGATTTCTGCCTGATATTTGTTGTTGAGTTCTTCGGTGTCTGTGTGGCGTTTAGAGGTCTATATGCTGATTTGTTGACACCCACGGTCGTAGAAAAGTTTGCTCTTTACGCTGTAGTGGTTAGAATCATGCACTCTTTTGTCCCAACTATTCTAGATGTTTTATGCTAATATGTAGCGTCATTCTCCAGGGCTATAATTTGGGTCGCCCTCGGGTCAGGACTGCTTTTAAAGTCGCCCATAAGTTTTGTTGTGTTGTATTGGTTTTTTTTTTTTTTTTTTTTTTTTATTTGTTTTTATTTCTTTCTTTATCTCTGTTCTTCTTGACCATAGTCATTATGCAGAGTGTGTTGTTTAGTCCTGGCAATGTGTTTCTTCGTAGAGCAGGTAGGGATTTGTTCTTCTGCGTTTGTTGATGTGATGCCAGCCCTTCATTGCACTCGCCTGGGTTCTGACATGGACGCATGAAACATTATATTCCAAACTCTCTGTTTGTAATCTTGTAGAGGTTTTTCTTTTTCTGGTCTGTGTCCGCAGGATGTGGTCTATTTTTGGAAGAATTGTTTCCGTTGGTTGTGCTTGATTGTTCTTATAAGTGTATTTTTCCAGGATAGTTACAGAGTCAATGGCATGTCGCCGAGTATTGGGACCTTGGGTAGTATATAGGTCTCTCATGAAAGGTCCCATTTGGTGTATCTATGAGTCGTTCAGTTTAATGCGGATGTTTTCTTGATTCTTATTTTTTGTCCAGGTTGACCAATACCCAAGAAAGGGATCAGCTGAGGCGTATTGAAGCTCTTCACCCATAGTCCCGAGTTAAGTGCTGGGTGTTAGCAGATGACCTGCTGGTCGTATCCTGCGGGTGCAAAATTTGTGTTATAGGGAAGTTGGTGCTATATGCCAGAAATTGGGGCATCTATGTTCACATGAAATAATGTGATAAGTTCTTACTGATGGACATTCTCCCTGATGAAAATGTAAATGGCTTTCTTTGTCTCTCTGATTTTCTTTTTACTTTGAAGTCTAATTTTCTTCCCGTATGGTGCATTTTAAAATAGCAACATCTGCTTTTTTTTTTTTTTATTTTGTTTTGTTTAACCATTTTGGAATAATTTATTTTTTTCCCATTCCCTTTCACTTAAGGTTGGGAGTTGCCTGTCCATCTTGAAGGTAAGAGTGTGGCTATTCATTGTAAGAACCCTTAAGCATATCCGAGAGTGGAGTTGCTGTTTCCTCTAATGGTCCAGCCTCTTATTGCAGTTTGTCGTCGTAATTGACTGGAGAAAGGCAATATTCACCCATTAATTATCTCTAAGCGCATTATAACTTGATAGGTTCTTTGCTTGTTGTTCTTTAATCCTTTTGCCCCCTATATATTAATCCATTCTGCGGTTTTTGAATTTTAGGTCCTTTCTTACCTTTGTCAGTTATGCTTATTTAATAGATATTGGGTAACACTTCTAGGAGTGGTGGGCGTGGGGGCGGTTAATTGCGTCACCTATATATCTGCTGATTTACCTTTTGCGTAATTGCTATCAGTATTCTCTGACAGGGTGGGTTTGTTCCAGAAATATGATAAGATCGTATCAAGTTTGTTTAATGCTTCAGTAGCGTGGGGACAGGATTTATCTTCGGTCTCCTTCACTATGCAAATGTCGGATATTCTTTTGCCTTGGGCCTCATAAGTAAAGAGCGCTTGGCGCTTGGCATCATCATCGGCATTAGTCCTCAACACTGCGGATCGCTTCTGCTAACCAGGGTCTTCTTGCCTTCCCATACGTCCCTCTCGCCCATGAAGGATGGAGCGGTCTCGTTGAGATATTACCGTCTCGCTTAGTGTTTAATTTACTCCCTTACCATAGGGTCCACATGTTGTATATTTTTCTTCCCTTGAAGTCGAGCCTTAAGAAAGAATCTTTTCCTCTATGTCTTTGCTAGGGTGTTTGGGTAGATCTAGCATTCTCTTTAACTGGATGAATCGTGCGCCGGCTTTTCTGGGAACGCCAGTATCTCTTTTCTGCATCGCTGGTGTCCGTTATTGGAGTTCTGCGTGTGCTACTCATGGATACATTTGGTCATTGCTTGCGTTTGTCCTTATTCATTATACGTTTCGGGGTAAGTATTTTCATCCTATTATCATCGTGTTGAATCTGAACTAAAGAAGTACATATTCCATTTATCCTACCTATGGGATTACACTAATCTTCATCATTCCTCATAGTTTCCATTATGAAATAAGCGTGAAGGTTTGATCTTATTACATTAAGTGTAAAATTTCTCTACAAACAGCTACCTGGATGAGTTACGACAAATTATATTTTAGAGGGGACTCTGTATTGTAAATATATATTATATCATAAATCATTATGTACCATATTGAGTGTGGTGTGGTGAGTCTGTATCTGATGGTTTGGTTTACCTCAGAGACAGAAATACTAGTTCATCGTTGTTCTTCGATGTCTGTCACCATCAGTACCTGGGTTCATTGTCTTTATAGCAGAACGTTCGACCATGACATAGGTTGTTTTAGTGACTTCCACAACGTACTCTAGTCTGACATAATTGTTTAATGGATGCGACCAGTTGTTTGTTTGCGAAGGTATATCCTCTGAGGTTCTATCGGAGGCGTTTCCTTCTTGCGCGTACGATCCGCGTAAGCTCAGGTTGGTCCTATATATTGGCATCTTTATTGGAGCCATATCTGCAGATCTCTTTCTATTGGTAGACACTCTTTTATATTTTACAATATATCGCTATAGACTATTATGTTAGTCTCATCGGTCTCAGTACGCTATTTCTTGTGTTCACAGAACTAACATAGAGGAGATCAAGTATTACAAGTGTATTTATATCTACTTTCCTCTATCACTGAGGTAGACATATAGATATATACACTCTCTACTCCGCCAGATACTCTATAGTTATTACACGCATACATCAAGCGTTCACGCGCACTCTATCTATTGTTATACTTGCTCGAGTACGCCTCTGAAGAAATGACGAGATCGTAAGGTTCATTAATCAAAGCTATCTGTTTTCCACTCTGTGTTTAATCGAGTGAGACTGTTGATATTTGGTGCACCGGTGGCGGCAGAGGGGTGCCGTTACCCAGGGGACCACACTGCCAGGTAGTTAATTGAGTGCGAGCGCGCTTCCGTAACGCACTTCAGCGCGATTAGAGGATTATACCTTTGTCACTGCCCGCTTGGTCGCGCAGTGTTAAGTGCTTTAACTTCTTTCGCGTGGTACCCGCGGACTTCTCTAGGGCTATAAGGAGAGTAAGGGTTACCTATCTCCATCCCCACTTGCCTTGAGTATTTGCAACATGGTCGAAGTCCAATAATGACGCTGCTTAATCTCTCCTGTAGTCTCAGTAGCGGCCGTCAGCGCTTGCTTTCCTCCTTCAGATCCTTTTTTCGTAATCTCAGTTGGCGGAGTGGGGGGGGATGAGGGATGAGGGGGGCAGGGGGTGGGTGAGGCGAGGAGAGGTTGGGTGGGTTAATTGAGTGAGGATTGCGGCGGAAACGCGGCATCTTATGGCGGATGGGGAGTGGGGTCGGAGGGTTGAGTCGGGTGGACGACGCAGGTGGGAGGGGGGGGGGGTTGTTTTTTTGGGGGGGGGTTTTTGGGGGGTTAAGGGCAGGCTTGGTCTAAAGGGGGGGTTCCGGGGCAGGGGGGGCAAAGGGGGTTGGGCGCGCCCGCTGACAAAGCACAGCGCCGTCGTCCGCACCTGCGGACGCTTGGGCATCCAGGAGAGACTCTCATCACCGCAAGTCCACACGCCCGCCTGTTCTTATAAACCCGGCCTTTGGTAGGATAATCTCCGCACCCACAAGCCACTTAGATCTAGTCAGCCCAGAGAACGACCTTCTTACCAAAAACTACCATATATATATGTGAAATTCCCAAGCTGGGGAGGATATCTCCAACCTACAGCACAAAAGGCCCAATCTAACTAAAGACCACCAGGAGACCAAGAGTCAGCAATCAGCTCGCCGAAGCTCCAAACGAGAGGAGGCAACGCACTCAGTTTCCCACCTGTCTTCTCCCTCTTACCTGCCGCTCGACGGCCTTCAGGCAGATATCCAAATTGGGAATGGGTTACTTATTGGGAGACGTGGTTGTGCCGTAGTGGCGCACGCGAGCCTTAGAATACTATAAGCGACTGGAGGCCCAAGAGGCTCTCGGAGGAAGTTTGTATGATGGAGTAGAGAGCACGCAGCCACGGTTGAGTCGGATACAGAGGCATAAGGTCCTAGCCAGTCATGGGGCTACAAGAGACCTCTGCCACATCCAAAGAACGCCAAAAAAAAAAAAAAAAAATTAAAAAGACTGTTGTGTAACTATTTGCTCCAGATGGCAACATTCCGCCTTAGAGGAAGGGAGAGAGAGAAGGACTATGGGAATCCAGAATTAAAGGAAAACTCAAGGCTTAGAATGTCTCTGACACTCACAGGATTTACACGGTCCCTCATCAAGTTTCTGTAAGTATTAACACCTGCTGAGGAGGAGACTAATTCCCAGGAATCGTTCCTTGTCACACATTTCAGGTGGGAGGCCGACGTCTACTGCATGTCCCCACTCCCATGCTGGCGCCTGGGCTTCTTACACTGCAGCCGAGATATATTGCCCTGACCTGGTTATGCTTCCCCACTGGCAGGATCCTCTCAGTACTCATTTATTATTAATCTATTATATCACTATACTTAATATTATAATCGGCGATCTAGGGCTCCCTAATGTCCAGCTGCATGAGCTGGTGGCTATGGTAAGAGAAGGTGGGCCTTCCCGAGACAGCAAAATGCCTCCTTGCCTCCTGATGTTGTTCGCCGGGATTAGAGTGTAGCAACCACCACCCCCCAGTCTAAAGAAACTAGCTTTTAGCTGCACATGTCGCGCGCTCGCTCAGAGGAGAGTTGAACTTGGGTCCTCTGATTAGAGCCAGTGCCCAGATGCGATAATCACGAATAAAACCTGTTCACTGGCGAAGAGCCATCTTCATACAGCCCCACAGGATAATCTTTTTCACTATTTTTGTTATTGTTCACTTTTTGGACCCAGGGTGTCATTCTTCCGTTGTAACAACGTTACCCCTCTTCACTACAGAGCGTAGGCTTTGCCTTCGCGACGCGCCACGCAGTTGAGGGATTCCAGCCTCGGCTGGACTTGCCTCTCGAGTGCTCCGGGATTACTAGGCGGGGTCAAGGCGGTCAAGACCGGACAAGTCTCTTCTTAGTTGAGTATGCCTCCACTATTCTCCTCAGTATATATAGGAGAGCTACTGAGGCTGATGGCACTCGGCTACGCCCGACCTTTCTCGGTTGGTGCTGACCTCGAATATGTGTCATCTGTCTGAGTAGAATAAGAATTGTTTACTTTTCAATTCTGTTCCCGGCAGGAAAGTCGCACACCCACCAGAAAAGAACCGCTGCACTAGGAGGTCTGCAGCGCGTAATGATAAAGAGAACAACTAGTCTGGAGAGCCCTTAAACTCGCGTGCCACAAAGAAAGTCCTTTGTAAGAGTGCCATAAGCCTTGGTGTAGAGAGGCGAGAAAATGCAGGGAGGATGCGGGAGCTGCAAGTCATGCGCTTCCAGCTTATCAGTCCAAGTAAGATAATAGCCGTTGCACATCGAAGACACTCACATTTGGCTCATCAAACCCAAAAGCAAAAACCAAGGCACCGGGCAGAACGCAGGAGTCTTAAGGCTCCACTAAGCCACTATAGCCAGCCAAAACAAAAATAGAGTCTGGTTTGAGTTCAAAGGCCAGCCTGGGCTACACAGTGTGTTTGAGGCCTGCCTGGTCTGCATGGCAAGTTGAGACCCTGTCCTCAAAAAGACCAGAAATAACTGATAAAAGGCCTAAAAGAAACCAAAAAAGTCTGATACCAATCTTATTGGGAGGAAGTAGAGCGACCCAGAGCGACTTTACGGATAGTTTCGTGCATGTCTACATCCAAAACTCGGTAGAGTGGATTTCTGTATATCCTAGTCAGTGTGACAGACTGTGAACTCCATGCATAGCCACCTTGGGAACTTCACCCAGTTGGCTACTATGGTCGCAGCGACCTCAGGCAGACGAGCTTTTCTTGTTTCATGGGCCCTTTGTTATTCACTTTTTCTTCAAATCCATGGCAGTCTTCACTCCTTCTACCAGTGCTTTTTTTCCTGTACCACGGAGCACAGATCGACTATCTTTGGTAGTCTTTAGTGTGTGTTACTCGATGGTCACATAACTGCGTTACTCAGACTTTTGTTCAGTGACAGAGCCTGAAAACAAGGGCTCCAAGGAAAAAGCTTTCTGATTGGTGTTCTCCAGGGGATCAGAGGGATACATTCTATGCGCTTGACTGGCACAGAAATGCTGAGTGTCCCGGTTGATGAGGTACAATTGGGAACATTGCGAGCGGCCTCCACGTGTGGTAGAGATAAAGTTTGGTTCGGCGGGCAAATGGATGTTGGCTGACACACGATAAAAGACTCACTTCTCCCTCATTAGACCCATCCAGCCACCATGCGCAAATAATCATGCGGCACTGGCACCCAGCAGAGGAGACCTAAGGCCCTCAGTCTATCGAAATTGGAGGGATCAGGAGTTCAAGGTTATCTGCTGGGTACATTTTAAACCCAAACCATAACACCATGGTTGTTTGGACCAATATGCACCTTCCGCGGTACAAGGTAACAAAGCAACATTTGATCCTCTCAAATTTGAGCCAGAAGTCCAAATTAAGGAATTAGAAGGAGGGTCCCTTCCCAAGGGCTCTAAGGAAGAGTCCATAATGTGCCTCTCTAGTTTCCAGTGTGCAGAAATCGCAGGATTTTCTGTTACTATATCAAAATATGTGAGATAGTCAGCTTGAGATGAAAGCTCTAACTGGTTGGTTTTTTTGAGACAAGATCTATTGATAGACCCAGGTGGTCTGGAACTTGCCATGTAGAAGACCAAGCTGGCCTCAAACATCTCAAAAGACTATCGCTTCCTCTATCCTGAAGCTGGGAATTTTAGGCATGCATCCCCCACACCACACACTTGGCTTAATAATAGTCTAGGAGTTTGACTAACAGTTTTAGAGGCTTCATTCCATTGCTTTGGGTCTGTGACAAGACAGTTTATAGCACAGTAGCAGCATATGGAAGGGTGAGCTTGTGCTCTCCTTGTGCTCCAGAAAGCAGCGAAGAAAGAAGGGGCTGGAGCTTCACACTCCACTATGAAGCCACACGGAAAGCCTTCCCACTAGGAGCAGGAGGTAAGCTCAGTTGGTAGAGTACTAACCTAGCATGCACAAAGCTCTACCACTAGAGCAACGGAAGGTAGCTCAGTTTGGTAAGTACTTTGCCTAGCAGTCACAAAAGCCTTCTCCACTAGGAGACAAGGATGTAGCTCAGTTGGTAGAAGTACTTGCCTAGAATGCACAAAGCCCGTGGGTTCCATCTCGCAGGCGAACAGTCAGAGCTGGGGCCTGGGTGGTTGACACTTGTAAATGTGGGTACTTCAGGAGGAGGGGGAAAACCATGGAGTTCACAGTATACTGTCCTGGGATAAACGCAACTCGAATTGCATCCAGGCTCGGACCTAATGTGGGAGACTGACTGTTTTGAACTTTTATTTAGTTATTTTATTTTTATGTTGGTATGAGGTGTAATGCTGATCGTTGTGTAAGTGCACATGTTGTACAATGCACTTCGAGGTGCGAGAAGAGGGAGTAAGAATCCCCTGGAACTGGAGTTAGGGATGGTTGTTCGAGCCATGTGGGTGCTGGAATCAAAACTGGGTCCTCTGCAAGAACAGCTGGTGCTCTTCAACTGCTGAGTTATCTCTCCCAGCCCCCCAAGGACTCAGGAGGAAGGAAGGAAGAAGGAACAGGAAGAAGGAAGGAAGGAAGAAGGAAGGGAAGAAAAAAAAAAGAATCCAGACAAAGGAAATGAAGGAAGGGGAAGGAAGGGGGAAGCAGCAAGGCAGAAAGAAAGAGAGAGAGAGAGAAGGGAGGGAGGGAGAGAGCAGGGAGGAGAGAGAGGGAGTGGTCGGTTGATGGAGGGAGGGTTAGACCGAGAGGAAGGGAGGGAAAGTGTAGACTGGGGAGGGAACAAACATCGTAAAGAGTTAAATCTGGAATAAGTCAAGACACAGAAAAGAAAGAAAGAAAGAACAGAAAGAAAGAAAGAAAGAAGAAAGCAAGAAAAACGACAAGAAAGAAAGGAAGAAGTTAGGAGGGGTGAGGGAGAGAGGGAGGGGCGGGGAGGAAAGGAAAGGGAAGGGAAGAAGAGAGAGAGAATGAAGAAAGGGAGGAGGAGGAGGGGGAAGGGAGGGGAGGGAGGGAGAGAGAGAGAGAAAGAAAGAAGGGAGAGAGGGGGGGAGGAGGAAGGAAGGAGGAGGGAAAGAGGAGAAAGAAAGAGAAAGAAAGAAAGAAGAGAGAGAGAGAGAAAGAGAGAGAAAGAGAAAGAAAGAAGAAAGAAGATAAGAAAGAAAGAAAGAAAGAAAGAGAAAGAAAGAAAGAAAGAAAGATAAGAAGAAAAAGAAAGAAAAGAAAAGAAGAAAGGAAGAAATAGAAAGAAAGAAAGGAAGAAGAAAGAAAAAAGAAAGAAAGAAAAGAAGAAGNAAAGAAAGAAAGAAAGAAAGAAAGAAAGAAAGAAAGAAAGAAAGAAAGAAAGAAAGAAAGAAAGAAAGAAAGAAAGAAGTCATCTCACTAGGCTCCACCTTGTAAAAATTTTACCTTTTCCTAGGCAGGGCATGGTGATGCACGCCTTTAATCCCAGCACTTGGGAGGCGGAGGCAGAGGCAGGTGGATCTCTGTGAGTTCAAGTCCAGCCTGGTCTACAGAAGGAGCTCCAGGCTAGCTAGGACTAAAGGGAGACCCTGTCTCAAAAATACACACAAAAATAATTTTACCTTCTCTCAACAGTGACCCCTGGGGACCCGGCTTTTAATACATGTACCTTTGGGGACCACTCAAGACCCCATGAAGCATACTGGTCACCTGCCATGTGGTGGTTGGTGGATGCACACTTTATTCTCTGTCTGTGTTATCACTTGACTATCTCCCCTGAGCATGTCCATTTCTCTTCTTTTCTTGTGTTTACAGGTACATGTATCTCTGTGGGTGCATGTGTAAGTGTGGGTACCTGTATATGGGTGCATGTATGTGGTTGCATTGTGTGTGTGTTATGTGTGCATGTGTGTTTATTCAAGTATATGTGCATGCATTTGTGTGCACATGCATGTGCAAGTTAAAGATCAGCCTCACCTGTCATTCCCCAAGTATCATCTGCCTTGTTTTTGAGATAGGGTGTCCTCATTGGCTTAGGGCTCACTGATTCCATAACCATCCAGTCATAGGAATCTGTCTCTGCCGCCCCAACGTGGGAATTGAAAGCACCACCACACCTGGATTTTTACATGGGTTCTGTGGACTGAACTTGGGTCCGCCTGTTCCCAAGACATCTGCTTTAATCAGCTAGGAGAGTGAATCCTTTTGGTAATTAAAATAAATATTTTCATTTTTTAAGACAAGTATTCCCTGAATGCCTAGCTGGCCTGGAACTTGCTATGTAACTTGCTATGTAGACCAGGCTGGTGTCAATATCATAGAAATCTGCCTGCATTTACCTCCTGGGTAAATGGGATTAAAGGCATGCACCAAGATAATTAAAATACAATTTTTATTTTTAAATTTTTTGAGACAGCATCGCACTATAGCCCCAACTGGCCACCACGCCCGGTGGCACACGCCTTTAATCCTAGCACTTGGGAGGCAGAGGCAGGCGGATCTTTATGAGTTCAAGGCCAGCCTGGTCTACAGAGTGAGTTCCAGGACAGCTGGGGCTACAGGGAGACCCTGTATCGAAAGACCAAAAAAAAAGGATATATGGGGTTAAATATTTTGAATCCAGACACAGTGGTGTATGTGTTTAATCCTAGCACTCGGGGCAGAGGCAGACAGATCTCTGAGATGGAGGCCACGCTGTCACAGCAGGGAGGTATGGTGGCAAGAGGTGGTTAGAGCAGAAAGGAGTTCTCACTTCTGCAGGCAGGCACAGGAAGCAGAGAGTGACCGGAAATCTAAATCTGGCAATGCTTAAGGATTCTTTAAGCCCACCCCCAGTGATATGCTTCCTCTAGCAAAGCCAGACCCTTTAAGATCTCTCAAAACATTGCCACTAACTGGGAACAAAATATCCAAATACTTAGAGCCTATGGGAGACATTCTCATTCAAACCACTACAGACACTTTTAGGATTTAAAATAGGACTTGACATTTAAAATAGGACTTAACTCTGGTGATTTTTATTTTTATTTTTATTTTTTTGTCTTTTTGAGACAGGGTCTCCCTGTAACTCCAGCTGGCCTGGAACTGGCTATGTAGACCAGGCTGGTCTTGAACTCATAGAGATCTGCTTGCCTCTGCCTCCTGAATGCTGGGATTAAAGGTGTGTGCCACCATGCCTGGCTATTTTTTGAGATAGGTTCTTACTTGTTGTCTAGGCTGGTCTTGAACTCCTACCTCAGCCTCTGGTGTAATTGAGGTCATTTTTTAAAAATTTGTATGCATGTATTTATGTGTGTTTATGCCATGTAATTGTGGATTCCTACAGAGGTCAGAAGACATTGGATTTGGACTTAGAGGTGGTTGTGAGCCATCCCATGTGCATTCTGGGAATCAAACCCAGGTATTCTGGAGGTGTACTTAACCACTGAGGCATCTCAGTAGGGCCCCCCCCCCGTATTTTTACTTTTATCAACAACAGTGAAATATGTTTTAAAATATTTATGTGTGAGTGTATATGCACGTGTGTATATACGCACGTGTGCCTGTGCCTGTCTGTGGAGGATTTCAGGTGTCTGTTGCTTCCCCACCTATTCCTTTAAGTCAGGACCTCTCCTTGGACCTGAGGCTCGTATTTTTCTGCTAGGCTGGAAGCCAGCAGAACCCAGCAATAATCCTTTTGTCTCCACTTCCCTTGAAGCTGGGATTACAGGCATGTGTGGGATGCCTGGCTTATGAGGTAGGTGTTGGGACCCAATTTCTGGTTCTCATTGTTGTATAACAAGTACTTTTAGTGACTGAGCCATTTCTCTAGCCCACCACTGAAATATTTGTTAACTTTTTATGTCTTGAGTTTGAAATCTTTGCTTATATTTTTAGTTATGAAAGGTTTATTTTTTTTGATATGTATTATTTCATGTCCTTTACTATAGGAAGGAATTGTTGAAAATCTTTTCAAATGGGCCCGAGAAGCTGATCAACCATTGAGGACATATTCCACTGGATTGTTAGGGGGTGCTATGGAAAATCAAGATATTGCTGCCAACTATAGAGATGAAAATTCACAGCTGGTAAGAACCATATTTATTTATTTATTTATTTATTTATTTATTTATTTATTTATTTAATTATCTTTTGAGACAGGGTCTCCCTATAGCCCCAGCTGGCCTGGAACTCACTCTGTAGACCAGGGTGGCCTTGAACTGACAGAGATCCGCCTGCTTCTGCCTCCCAAGTGCTAAGATGAAAGGTGTGCACCACCATGCCTGGCTTAAAGATGGTTCTTAGCCGCCATGTGAGTGCTGGGAATCGAACCTGGGTCCTCTGCAAGAGCAGTTGGTGCTTTTAACTGCTGAGCCATCTCTCCAGCCCGAACCATCTTATTTTTTATTTTATTTTTTGGTCTCTTTGAGACAGGGTCTCCTTGTAGCCCCAGCTGGCCTGGGCTTGCTGTGTAGACCAGACTGGCCTTGAACTCAAAGAGATCTGCCTACCTCTGCCTCCTGAGTGTTGGTAAGAACCATCTTAGAATGAATTGTTGTATATTTGCTGCCTGAATCTGAAGAGGTATATCCTAATAACCCTGCCCTAGAGCATAGTTGTATTAGTTTGTCAAGATTACTTTCCAACCAGCATGGTGGTGCATGCCTTTAATCCTAGCACTCTGCTGAGGCGCCCTTAAGGTTTGCAATTATGGTGAGGAGAGGCAATGCAAACGGCCTCCTCCCAAGTGAATCCAAGTCCTGGGATTTCATTTTAAGGCCACAGGTCTGGTGGAGTGGGGCAGCCATCCATGGCTCCCGAAGGTGGGGAGGAACATTATCCATGAGGGCAGGAAATGGTAAGGGAGGAGAGGGGGTCTGGGGGGGGCAAGCAAAAAACACAGAAGTGGGCCTACTCACCGATCAAGGAAGGGGGTGCCTCAGCAGCACGTGGGGGGGGGTGTCGAAAAACCACATTGGGTGCCAGATGTAGACAATCCCCCAGGCCTGCTGGGGAATTTCGGGGTCCGACCGAAGGAATGGGAGTGGGTGAGAGGTGCAGAGCCAAGACACAGACCAGAGGCGGAGGCAGGCGGATCTTTGTGAGTTCAAGGCCAGCCTGGTCTACACAGTGAGTTCCAGGCCAGCTGGGGCTACAGGGAGACCCTGTCTTGAAAAGACCCCAAAAAAAAAAAAAAAAGATTACGTTCCATCAAAAGTATTTTGATTTACATTTTTTTTTTTTTTTTTTTTTTTTTTTTTTTTTTCCTTTGATTTTAATTTTATGTATATGAGTGTTAATGCTGGCGTGTGTGCCTGGGTTAGAAGAGGGTATTGGAATCCTCTGGAACTGGAGGCTTTTTTTTTGAACTGGAGTTATTATGAGTGTCAATTGTCATGTGGGTAGTGGGAAGGATTTTGAACCGGGGGTCTTCTGGCAAGAACTGCAAGTGCTATTTTTTTTTATTATTTTTTTAATTTTTTATTTATTTTGTATGTGTATGACGTACTGTTGCATGCAAGTCGCGCCCCCGTGTCGTTGCAATGCACGCGGAGGTCAGAAGAGGGTCTCGGATTCCCGTGGAACTGCCAAGTGTTCTCCTGAAATTGGAGTTTCAGACAGTTTTTTGTTTTCTCAGGCTGTTGTTTGTCTGGGATTGAACCCGGGCCTCCTGCTAGATAAGGCTGGTCGGCTACTTACACCACTAGGCCATCTCTGCAGCCCAGTGCTATTTTTTTTTAATTATTTTTTATTTTGTATTTTGTTGGGGGCGTCTTTTTGAGAGAGGGTCCCTGTTAGCCCCAGCTGTCCCCTGGAACTCACTCCATAGACCAGGCTGGCCTTGAACTGGCACAGAAGACCCGGCTCCGCTCTTGCCTCCCAAGATTTGCGTGGATCTAAAGGTTCTGGCCACCATGCCCCGGCAGTTTTTTATTTTTTTTAATTTTTTTAATTAATTAATTTATTTATTTTTTGGTCTTTTCGAGACAGGTTCTTCTTGTAGGCTCAGCTGTCCTGGAATTCGCTCTGTGGACCAAGCTGGCCTTGAATCACTTAAAGTGCTTCCAACCGCCTCTGGCCTCCAAGTTGGCTAGGAATAAAAGGTGTTGCCCACCATGCCCAGCAATTGTTTTTATTTTTTTTATGTGTTTTTTTTCGTTTTTTTTTTTTTTTCATTGGTGCACCCGGTTGTGCAAGTGCGTGTAGGTCAGAAGAGGGTGTTGGATTTCCCTGGAGCTTCAGTCAAAGATGGCTCTCTCAGGTCTGCCATTGGTGCTGGGAATCAGAACCTGGCCTTTTGCAAGAGCAGTGTGATGTCCTAACTGCTGAGTCCATCTCTCCAGCACCGATCATTGGGCATAGGTTGTGGTTTGTTTTTGTTTTTTTTTTTTTTTGTTTGTTTGTTTTTTCTGGTCTTTTAAAAAAATTTTTGAGACAGGTTCTTCCTGTTAGTCCCAGCTGTCCTGGAACTCCCTCTGTAGACCAGACTGGCCTTGAACTCACAAAGATCCGCCTGCCTCTGCCTCCCGAGTGCTAGGATTAAAGGCGTGCGCCCCCACGCCCTGCTATGATTTTCATTTCTTAAAAATCCATGAATAAATCTAGTTTCTTCCTCTTTAGGTGTAATGGACAGTCTGGTGTACCTTGACTCAAACAGACCAGTTGTGCATGATGTGTTTCATGTGCCTATCTTCTGTTTTGAGTTCTCTGAAGAACTTGGGAAATGAGATTTTAGCCATAGCTTATTCATCAGCTTTAGTGGAATCCAATCAACATATTTATCAAATCTTTCCTGTTACCAGGCATTGGGCTGACTGCATATGTACCTAGTTCTCCTAAAGTGGGAGCAAGTGTTTTAATAAGCTGGATACGGTGGCACATACCTACAGATCTTAGCATTTGTGAAGGCAGGAGCGAGAATCTACCTCATAAAACAAAATAAATAAAAAAGAATTATTAATAAGAATCATGTAAATTAAAGGACAGAAGAGACAATTACTTTCACTCAAATATTTGTTGATAGGTGGCAATAGTCCTTCGAAGACTGAGGGAACTACAGCTTCAAGAAGTCGCTTTGCGGCAGGAAAATCAGCGTCCTAGTCCACGGAAGCTCTCTTCTGAACCCCTTTTGCCTCTGGATGAGGAAGCTGTGGATATGGACTATGGTGATATGGCAGTAGATGTAGTGGATGGAGAACAAGAAGCTTCTAGAGATATGGAGATATCCTTTCGTCTTGATTCAAGTCACAAGACCAGTAGTAGAGTAAATTCAGCAACCAAACCTGAGGAAGGAGGATCGAAGAAAAACAAGTCAGCAAAACATGGTGACCGAGAGAACTTTAGGAGGGCAAAGCAGAAGCTGGGTTTCCCCTCTTGTGACCCGGACCGCGTGCTTGTTGAGCTGTCGAATAGCAGCTGGTCGGGAATGTCCCCCTGGGTGATCGGGACCAATTACACCCTTTATCCTATGACTCCTGCTATTGAGCAGCGGCTTATTCTCCAATATTTGACCCCTCTAGGAGAGTATCAGGAGGTGAGTTATTGAGATATGGTACTAACCACATTTTGGAGCTATTATGTTTATTTCTGGGGTGTTTTTATGATTGTATCTTAGCTGACATGTTCTTTACTCCAGAAATGTCTTTATTTCAAACTAATAAGGTTTTACAGGTCACTTTTGATAAAGAATAGTTTGATCAAAATGTATTTGTATAATCATATGACATGTAAACATTTGATCATATTCTTCATGGGAAGGACTTTCATTTTTTTTAGTATTCTTTCACAAGGAATGTGAAAATTAAATACAAAATTTAAGACTTATTTTTGCTTCTCGTTTCAGTTACTTCCCATATTCATGCAACTTGGATCACGGGAGTTGATGATGTTTTATATTGATCTGAAACAGACTAATGATGTCTTGCTTACATTTGAGGCACTCAAGGTAAGTTTTGAAAAACATTAAATCACTGAACATTTATTGGTACTAATGTTTTTTTTTAATATTTTGTTTTTATTTTTTTATGTGTATGGATATTATTTGTATGTAAGTGCACCCGTGTCACGCAGTGCCCTTGGAAGTCAGAAGAGGGGGTTGGATTCTCCTGGAACTAGAGTTACAGATGGTTGTTAGCCCTGTGGGTTCTGGAATTGAACCTAGATCATCTGTAAGAGCAGTGAGTGGTCTTAAGTGCTGAGCCATCTCTTTACCAGCCCCTGGTACTAATGTTTTATAAAACTGATATTCAGTATAGTTGGTACAGTGGGTACTGGCCAGCCATATATGATCTTTCCAGCACTTGACAATATAGATAGTGCCTCCTAGGAATTCAAATTTTATTTATTTTTTTAATTTTTTAATTTTTAAAAAATTTTTATTTATTTGTATGAATGTATTGTCTGCATGTAGGTTTGTGCACCCGTGTCGTGCAATGCCATGGAGGTCAGAAGAGGGTGTCGGATTCCCCTGGAACTGGAGTTCTCCTGGAATTGGAGTTACAGGCGGTTCTTAGCCGCCATGTGGGTGCTGGGGATTGAACCTGGGTCCTCTGCAAGAGCAGTTGGTGCTCTTAACCGCTAGGCCATCTCTCTAGCCCCCAAATTTTTATTTTTTTGACAGGATCTCTGTAGCACAGACTGACTTGGAGTTTACTATGTAGTTGAGGTTGGCTTCAAACTTTAGATGAGGTCAGACGGAATGGGAATAATATGTGCGGTACAGTGTGTGTGTGCATGCGTGTGTGCATGCGTGTAAAGGGTGCACTCAGTGTCTCAAAAAATATCCTTCTTAAAAAAATTTGGGCTGGAAAGATGGCTCAGTGCATAAAAGTGCTTACTGCTCTTCCAGGGAATGGGAGATCAGTTGTCAGCATTCATGTTTGGTGGCTCGAAAATGCCTTTAACTCTAGGTCCAGAAGATCTAATACCATCTTCTGGCCTCCATGAGCATCTGCACACACATCACATACATTCATTCACAAAGGCTCACATATAAGTAAAAATAAATAAAGGAAAAAATAAAAAGTATAGAAAGCTGGGTAAATCATTTTGTCAAAAGGAAGACTCAGTGGTTTAAAAGAAGGAACAAATGGTGAGTCAGAAACAAATAGGTTAAAATGAATTTGAGGATGTGTGTGGTAGTGCACACCTTTAATCCAGCATTCAGGAGGCAGAGGCAGGGGAATCTCTTGAGTTCAAGGCTGGCCTGGTCTGCATAGGAAGTTCCAAGCCAGCAAGGACAACATAGACTAGATCTCAAAAAAGAGAGAAAATAATGAAATTGGATTTTATAATTTTAATATAGTCATACAATATGAAAAAAGAAAACAGAATCTGCTCACAGAGTGATGTGAACTGGGTTTGTAGGTGGTGATGAACCAAGTAGAATCCAGTTTCTTGATAAATGTTAAGCCTGCTTATTCTGTCTCTTCATCTGTCTATTGTAGCAGTGAAATTGTCATAGTGGTGGTGGTATGGTAGTAACATTCTGAGAAGACCATTCAAGAGGTCTGGGTTACAGGAAACTAACACATTCTTCTTGAGAGAAGAATTGGGTGAAGGAGTGCAAAAGGGTAAGGAAGGAGAGGATTTGAATTGTGTTAGGGTTAGGTCAGCTCTAAGGGTAAGGTAGCTTCTGAAGAGGGTGTGTGCCTATTATTTGTGATATCAACCTTGGCAATATCTATTCAAGTATAAAGTATATAATTGCAAATCTGTATTGTCTGTTCCTGGAAACAGGAGGGGGAGCTCTAGCTCTCTTGAGGCCCTGTCCATGTGGACGCAGTTTAGAATCATCAAGAAGCCTCCTGCCTGCACTGTACTCCCTGACCTGAAATGGTGCAGGAAGTTGTTTTACCCTATTCTTAGTGGGAAGAGAACAGGAAAAGAACAAAACTTAGATTAAATTTTAACTGGGTGTGATGGTGCATGCATACACACAAAAGTAACAAAGAGATGGCCTAGCGGTTGGGAGCATCGACACTCTTGCAGGAGACTCGGGTTCGATCCCCGGCACCCACATGGTGGCTGAGAGCCGTCTGTGACTCCAATTCCAGGAGAACTCGAGTTCCAGGGGAATCCGGGGCCCTCTTCTGACCTCTGTGGCATTGCACGACATGGGTGCACGGACCTGCATGCAGACAGTGCATTCATACACATACAGAAATAATAAATTAAAAAAAAAAAAAAGTAACAAAGTTGTCTACATGGTTACACATACCTTTAATCCTAGCACTTGGGAGGCAGAGGCAGAGGCAGGTGGATTTCTGTGAGTTCAAGGCCAGCTGCCTGGTCTGCATAGAGAGTTCCAGGACAGGCGGGACTACAGGGAAACCCTGTCTCAAAAAGAACCCCCCCCAAAAAAAGTAAAATATTCCAACCTCCCTCCCACAAAAGGCTGGCAAGATGGCTAAGTGGGTGGTAAGATGCTGCTTGCCATTAAGCTTGACAACTTGGTTTAGAGCCCTTGGACCCCTGCTCCCTGCCCCCTGCATGGCGGAAGGAGAGAACTGACTCTTGCAAGTTGTCCTTTGACCTCCGTACTTACTTAGTATATGAGTTTGCACACACAAATGTAATAGAATATCTTTTTATTAAAATAAGATACTTTTTTTTTTGAGTCAGGGTCTTCCTGTAGTCCCAGGTGGCCTAGAACTCACTATGTAGATCAGGCTGGCCTTGAATTCCCAGATATCTGCCTGCCTCCACCTCCTAAACCTAAACCCCCATAAATAGGTGAAGGCTTAATTACAACCCCCACAAAACACACCACTAAGAGAACACTAAATATTAGAACTATAAATCTATCATTATTTCTACCTAGCATTTAACTAAGACCTATGATATGAAAAACCATCGTTGTAATTCAACTATAGAAACCTAATGACAAACCTCTGAAAATCTCACCCCCTTATAAAAATTATTAACCACGCCTTCATCGATCTTCCCACCCCATCTAACATCTCAGTGCTTGGGATTAAACGTGTGCACTACCACTCCTGGCAAGAATATTTTAAAAAGATAAAAGTAGGGGCTGGAGAGATAGCCTAGCGGTTAAGAGCACCGACTGCTCTTACAGAGGACCCGGGTTCGATCCCCAGCACCCATATGGCGGCTAAAAACCGTCTGTAACTCCAATTCCAGGAGAACTCCAGTTCCAGGGGAATCCGAGACCCTCTTCTGACCTCCGCGGCACTGCACGACACGGGTGCACAAACCTACATGCAGACAGTACATTCATACATATTCAAAAATAAATAAAATTAAAAAAAATTAAAAAAAAGATTTAAATTGCAAAGTTTTTGACAAAAGGTTTCATATATATCTGTATCCCACCTTTTTATTTTAGATTTTTATTTTTTGACCCATGACTCTCAAAAAGGCAGTTATAGTACACGTACCTATAGGCAGGAATCAAGGTGCAGATTTCATCAAATTCACCCAAGCTGTTTTGGATGAGTCTATGTCGTTAACTTGGAAAGCAAACTTAATTCCTTAAATTAAATCATCCTACAGGTAAAAGAGAATGCTACAAGATGATACTGTACAACAGAAAAAATTATAGAGAACATTTGTATGTGCCAATCCCAAAGTTATTGTTGTATAGATTTTAAGTAAAACAAATGTGGACAACAACAATTTATATTTCCAATTAACTCAGATGCATTACGTTTAGGAATTCTTTTTATAATTGTGTCTAGCCTACAGTTGAGGTTGTTCATGCTATGTGCAGGACATGTTCCTTGTTCTGTGACTTGTGCTAAGTTCAGTTTTCTCCAATAGAGTTTTCTTTAACATGTATAGAATGGATATATCTCAGCTATGGCAAAGGGACACAGGAACATCTGAAGAGAGCCAAAAAATAGTGAAAGAAGGGTGCTAAGACTTTGCCTCCCTGTTCTTATCAACTTATAGCAAGTTCGCCTACTAGAAAATAAAATGTTACCCTTAGCTTTATAGAAAATTCCTGACCCTTTGCNTTTTTTGTCTTTTTGATACAGGGTCTCATGCAGCCCCAGCTGGACTGAACTCACTTTGTAGACCAGGCTGGCCTTGAATTCACAGAGATCTACCTGCCTCTGCCTCCTAAGCGCTGGGATTAAAGGCATGCACCACCTCGCCTGGCTTAATAAGAGACTTTTTTTTCTCATTCTTTTGAATAAGAGACTTAAAATTTTATTATCTGCGTGTGTGTAAGTGGACCCATGTTGTTCAATGCCTGAGGAGGTCAGAGAGGGTGTCAGATCCCCTGGAACTGGAGTTGTGGATGTTGGGAATTGAACCCAAGTCCTCTGCAAGAGCAGCCAGGTGCACTTAACTACTGAGCCATCTCTCAAGCCTGAGACTAAGAAAAAAAAAAAAAGAAAACAGGTTATTACCCTGCAAGGGGCAGGGTTGAGCAGTAGTAATAAGTAGCACCTGTAGCCTCATTTCTTGGTTGTTTATTATTATTATTATTATTATTATTATTATTAAAGTGGACCCATGTTGCGCAATACCCTTGAAGATCAGAAGATGGCATTGGATCCCCTGGACCTGGTATTAGGGACTGTTAACTGCCATGTGGGTGCTGCAAATTGAACCTGGTTCCTCTGCAGGAGCACCCAGTGCTCTTAACCACTAAGCTATCTCTCTAGCCCTCTCACTTCTTCTTTTTAACCTGCATAAAAACCTTTGTGCTGAGGATGTAGCAGGGCCGGGAGTTCTATTCTAACCCTTTCTCCTCTATCCTCCAAAGTCCCCAAAGCAAAAACCTTTGATGTTAGGGAGGAAAGGGGAATGTTGTAGAATTTTATGCCTTTCCTTTCCTTCCCCTTCCCCTTCCCCTTTTCCTTTCCTTTCCTTCCCCTTCCCCTTTCCTTCCCCTTCCCCTTCCCCTTTCCTTTCCTTCTTCCTTCCCCCTCCCCTTCCCCTTCCCCTATTCCTTTCCTTCCCTTCCCCTTTTCCTTTCCTTTCCTTCCCCTTTCCCTTTCTTTTCCCTTTCCTTCCCCTTCTCCTTTCCTTTCCTTCCTCCTTCCCCTTCCCCTTCCCCTTTCCTTTCCTTCCCCTTCCCCTTCCCCTTTCCTTCCCCTTCCCCTTCCCCTTCCCCTTTCCTTTCCTTCCTCCTTCCCCTTCCCCTTCCCCTTCCCCTTTCCTTCCTTCCCCCTTCCCCTTCCCCTTTCCTTTCCTTCCTCCTTCCCGCTTCCCCTCCCCCTTCCTTTCCCTTTCCTTTCCTTCCCCTTCCCCTTTCCCTTTCCTTTCCCCTTTCCCTTTCTTTCCTTTCCTTCCTTTCCTTTCCTTTTTTCCTTTCCTTTCCTTCTTCCTCTTTTTCCTTTCCCTTCCTGCCTTTCCCTTTCCTTCCCTTCCCCTTCCCCTTTCCTTTTTCTTCCCCTTACCCCTTCCTTTCTCTTTCCTTCCCGCTTCCCTTTCCTTTCTTTCCCCTTCCACTTCCCACTTCCTTTCCTCTTCCCCTTCCCCTATCCTTTTTTTCATTTCCTACTGCTTTCCTTCCTTTCTGCCTCTGCTTCCTTTCTCGAGGGGATAGTTTTCTATTTAAATGTCTCATAGCACCTTAATATTAAGAGATTCATTTAAAAAAAAGATTCATGGATATTTTTAATTATTCCATGCTAACATATTTTCTCATTGTTTAGCATCTAGCATCTCTCCTGCTCCATAACAAATTTGCCACAGAATTTGTTGCACATGGTGGAGTACAGAAGTTACTAGAAATTCCTCGTCCTTCTATGGCTGCAACTGGTGTATCTATGTGCTTGTATTACCTGTCCTACAACCAGGACGCTATGGAAAGAGTAAGTCTAGTCCATTCAGTGTAACTAAACAATGGGATTCATATTTTCGTGGGAAAAACAACTCCTTTTTTTTTTTTTTTGGTTCTTTTTTCCGAGGAAAAAAACAAGGGTCCCCCTGTAGCCCAGATGTCCTGGAACTCACTCATAGACTATGGGGTAGCGCTGGCCTTGACTCACAAAGATCCACTGCCTCTGCCCCCAAGTGCTAGGATTAAACGGCGTGTGCCACCATTTCCAGCAACAGTTGTAATTTACATTTTAGGAATAGCCCAACCTGGGAGTCAGAGGCAGTCAGATCTCTGGGAGTTCAAGGCCAGCCTGATCTACATAGCCGTTCCAGGCCAGCTGGGGTTTACACCAAGACTCTGTCTCAAAAAAAAAAAAAAAAAAAAAAAGAAATGACTTGCCTTAGAATGATTATTATTCTGTAAATCTACTATCTATACTGGGGAATTTTTCATCCCTTTAAAAAAAACAAACCCTTAGCCGGGTGTGGTGGTGCACGCCTTTAATCCTAGCACTTGGGAGGCAGAGGCAGGCGGATCTTTGTGAGTTCAAGGCCAGCCTGGTCCACAAGTGAGTTCCAGGACAGCTGGGGCTATAGGAAGACCCTGTCTCGAAAACACCAAAAACAAAAACGAACAAACAAAAACAACCCTTTACCCAAAAATTTTAAAAATTAATTTTTAATTTTTCACAGGTATGCATGCACCCGCACAATGTTCTGTCTGATGTGGTGAACTATACCCTGTGGTTAATGGAGTGTTCTCATGCTTCGGGGTGCTGCCATGCTACCATGTTTTTCTCAATTTGCTTCTCATTCCGGGCTGTCTTGGAGCTCTTTGACCGCTATGATGGTCTTCGTCGTCTGGTGAACTTGGTGAGATTCTTCCACTAGTTCTTGTACTAGGTGTAGGGGTCTTGGTTGTTTTGGCTGTCCTGCAGGACACCACATTGAAGAGAGAACTTTTTTTTTTTAAGTTGAGACAAGGTCTCATGTAGCCCAATCTGGCCTTGAACTTGTTGAATGACCAAGGATGACCTTGAACTACTGATTCTCCTGCCTTTTTCTCCCAAATGCTGGGATCACAGATGTATGTCACTGCATCCGATTGGAGTTCTGGGCACTCTGTATAAATTATTTTTTCTCCCTTTATTTAGAAGTTTCTCTTCTTCTCTTCCCTCTCTCTTGGCGTTGAGGCTCGAACCCAGGGTCTCATACTGGGTTACCGCATATCTCTTTGATGGCTCACTGTGACATTTGCTTTATATTGATTTTCCTGCCTTTGTCTCTCAAGTATTGGAATTACAGGTGTGGGCCACTATATATCATACCTGATTAATCCTGACCTTTTTAAAAAAGCAACAATCTTATTCTTGTATACCTTTCTTTCCCCTTGTCTTTTTGATTTGTAAGACACTCTCTCTTTTTGTAGTGCTTGCTAGCCTTGAACTTGCTATATAATCCTGGCTGGCCTGGAATTTGTTATTTTCCTGCCTTAGCTTTTCAAGTGCTGGACAGCAAGAGACTACCACCATGCCCAATCCTTTGTGTTTATTTTAACATGGTAAAAGCTATCATTTTTGTTTGTTTCATAAGGCTTTTAGCATGTTGTATATATGTTTATATTTTGATATTTGTCAATATTGTTGAACATAAACATTTACCGAATCTTTGTTATCTTTTTTTCCTTTTCTCTTCCTGTGTCTCTTTCCTATCTCCTTTACAATCTTGTACCTGTTCACTAATAGATCAGTACTTTGGAGATTTTGAATTTGGAAGATCAGGGTGCACTTTTGAGTGATGATGAAATATTTGCTAGCCGCCAAACAGGGAAACATACCTGCATGGCCTTGCGAAAGTATTTTGAGGCTCACCTGGCCATTAAATTGGAACAAGTCAAGCAGTCACTTCAGAGGACTGAGGGTGGCATTCTTGTTCACCCTCAACCTCCATACAAGGTAAGAGGATATAGTCTTTTTATTTTTGTTGTGCTGGGGTTCAAACCCAGGTCTTCACACAATGCTAGGCAAGTGCTGTATGACTGAATTACATCTCTGACTCAGGGTATAGTCTTTAAAGTTAACACTACTTGTAATGTCTCCAGCTCTGAAACTCACATTCAGACCAGTAGTCTTTGTAAGATACTTATATATGATGTTTTTAAAAATTATTTTATTATTATTATTTTTTTAAATTATTTTTTTAAATTATTTTTTATGTGTCTGAGTGTACTGTCTGCATGTAGGTTGGTGCATCTGTGTCGTTCAGTGCCGTGGTAGTCAGAAGAGGGAGTCAGATTCCCTTGGAACTGGAGTTAAAAATGGTTCTTAGCTGCCATGTGGGTGCTGGGAATTGAACCCGGGTCCTCTGTAAGAGCAGTTGGTGCTCTTAATCGCTGAGCCATCTCTCCATCCCCTATTTTTTAATATTTTATGTGCATGAGTGTATTGCCTCCATGTATGTGAGTGCACCTGTGTCATGCAGTGCCTGCAGAGGTCAGTAGAAGAGACTGTTGGACCCCCTGGAACTGCAGTTAGCTGCCCTGTGGGTGCTGTGAATTGAACCTGGGTCCTCTGGAAGAACAGCAAGTGTTCTAAACCACTGAGCCATCTCTCCAGCGCAAACATGTTTTTTTTGTTGTTGTTTTTTGCCCTTTCCCCCCTTTCCTTTTTCCCTATTTGGAAGTAGAACAATTGACAGTGACTGTAACAGGTGAATTCCAGGGACTTTTACTCTCACTTGTGCCATATTAGAACTAAAGTAAAACAGCTATCTTTTTTGAAGAGTACTAAATGTCCTGCCTCCCATGCAGAATTCTTAGATATGTAACCATAACTCTCGTTCTCTGTCATTTTGAAACTTATTTGATGTGGTTTCAGATCAAGATCAATATCTACGTTAAAAATTTTTTTTTTAATTTCTAATTTATTTTTGTATGTGTATGAATGTACTGTCTGTATGCAGGTTTGTGCACCCATGTCATGCAATGCCACGGAGGTCAGAAGAGGGTGTTGGAATTTCCCTGGAACTGGAGTCAAAGACGGTTCTCAGCTGCCGTGTGGATGTTGGGGATCGAACCCGGGTCCTCTGCAACAGTGGTTGCGCTCCTAACCACTAGGCCATCTCTCCAGCCCCGTAAAAATTTTTTGAGACAGGGTTTTTCTGTAGTTCCGGATGTCCTGGAACTCAAGGCTGGCCTTGATTTACAGAGATCCACCTACCTCTGCCTCCCAAGTATTTTTTTCTTTTCTTTTTCTTTTTGAGACAGGGTCTCCCTGTAGCCCCAGCTGGCCTGGAACTCACTCTGTAGACCAGGCTGGCCTTGAATTCACAGAGATTGCCTGCCTCTGCCTCCCAAGTGCTGGAATTAAAGGCGTGCGCCACGACACCTGGCTCTTTTCTTATTTTTAATGATGGAAAAAATTACATTAAAACTAAAGCTTCTGGAAAAGCTACTTGTTCTTGCCCATCTTGTATTGCTCTTCAAACTTGACCTTGGCCTCACGTCTGGCCTTGCATTTCAGAGCTGGGTCTCTAAAGACATCCTTGTTGACGATAGTTTTGTCCAAGGGGATGTCCACTGACTACCTGGTGGGCATGAGGTGATTGTAGTTATAAACTTTGACAAAGGATTTGATCTTTGATCTCTTGGCGATTTTCTTCTTGCCCATGGCAGCTGTTACTTTCCTGGGGTAACTGTCAATTCCAGCTATCGGTGCATGGCTATAGCAGCAGTCTGAGGTGCCATCATCAATGTTCTTCAAGATGACTGCTTTCTATCTGTAGTAGCATCCTGGTAGGATCAGCACCACTTTCCTGGGTTTCATGAACTTGCCCATTTCAGCAGCTACCAGCAGGCGCCCCAATATCTGCATGTTTTAAAAATCCTAAGTTGAGGGGCTGGAGAGATGGCCTAGTGGTTAAGAGCACTGACTGCTCTTGCAGAGGACCTGGGTTCGATCCCCAGCACCCACATGGTGGCTGAGAGCCATCTTTAGCTCCAGTTCCAGGGGAATCTGATGCCCTCTTCTGACCTCCTTGGCATTGCACGACACAGGTGCACAGACCTGCATGATTCATACACATGAAGAATAAATAAAAAAAAAAATTTTTTTTTAAATCCTAAATTGAGTGTGCAATGGTTAGATCAGGGACTTGCTAGGACCACCTGAAGCACAGGTAGGAGCCGGGCACTTCAGCCAGGCGGATTTTAGGATAGATCTACTCCTGGATTTTTGGTTGATTGATTTGTTGGTTGAATAGCTAAATCTTTGTCTTGCAAGGCTGGTGGGGTGGAGTCGCCTTGCTAGCTGGGATTAAAGGCGGGCCTGTTAAATCCTTGTCTGGTGTGGCTGTCCGGGTGTAGTTGCCCTTGTAGGTGGTATTAAAAGTGGGCCTAGCCAGGCGAGGTGGCGCACACCTTTAATCCTAGCACTTGGGAGGCAGAGGCAGGCTGATCTTTGTGAGTTCAAGGCCAGCCTGGTCTACAGAGTGAGTTCCAGGACAGCTGGGACTACAGGGAGACCCTGTCTCGAAAAGCCCAAAAAAAAAAAAAAAAGTGGGCCTGTTTCCACTGTGAGTCTTGAGTGTGCAGTGGTTAAATCAGGACCTTGCCAGGACCACCTGAGGCACAGAGTACCAGGGCTCAGGCATATCTCTTCCCCCCACAACTGGAATTGCTGAGAGAGTGTTCTAGTGGATTTTTTGGAGAACCTTCAGAACTGAAAGGGAATAGTGGATTAGATTTCCAGTGTATAAACAAAATTGAAAGCCTGAAATCTAGACAAGTCAATACTCCATAAACAAGGAGAAAAAAAAAAACAAAAACAAAAAACAATGAAGGCATCTGAAGGAGGCAAGCAAAGCAAGCCTTCAACACAAGGAAAAGGCATTTGTGATTCACATAAGAATACAGGCAAATAAAGGGAAACCCACATGCCAGGGACACGACAAAGGGACAACATTGGAAAGGTGCAGGATAATTCCACATCAAGCTCTACCAACCAGTAGGAGATTGCTACAGTGGGATCACCCTGGGAGTGACCCACGAAACATCTCAGAGGAACAATTGAAGTCCTATTCAGAGAAATTAAAGAATATAAAGAACAAGTCAGAGAACTAAGGAGAGAGAATGAAAAACTCAAGAAGGACCTAGAGGGAGACAATGACAAACTTTGGAAGGAACTGAAGGGAGAGAATGACAAACTCCAGAAAGAACTAGAGGGAGAAAATGACAAACTCCGGAAGGAAGTGGAAACACTGAAAAAGGAAGCCAACCAGTGAGGTAAGGAGCACCAAGAAGAGATTGAGAAGCTCAAAAAGGAAATGGAAATACTAAAGAAATCACAGGATGAAATGAAAAAGGAAATAGAACACTCATCAAGAGGAAAGGAATGGAAAAAGCCTCATAAATAGAATGGAGGAAGCAGAACAGAGAATATCAGACCTGGAAGATAACACAGAGCAACTAAAAAGCTCAAATAAAGATTATGAAAATTTAAAAATACACAAAAGTGGAACAACCAGGAAATACGGGACACTATGAAAAGATCAAACCTCCGCATCATAGGAATAAAGGAAGGAGAAGAATCCCAAGAGAATAGATCAGATCTTCAACAGAATAATAGATGAAAATTTCCCCAAACTAAAAAAAAAAGACGGTTGATGGAAGAATTGAGGAATTTGAAAGCTGCTATTAAAATTTATTGGCAGGTTGTGCTTGTAAAAGTAGCAGGTGATAGAATTATGTATTATAATAATATGTACCTTTCCTTATAGGCATGTTCATATACTCATGAGCAGATTGTGGAAATGATGGAGTTTTTGATAGAATATGGTCCAGCTCAGCTGTACTGGGAACCAGCTGAAGTCTTCCTCAAGCTTTCTTGTGTGCAGCTCTTGTTACAGCTTATTTCTATCGCCTGCAATTGGAAGACCTACTACGCAAGGTAGGACTAGTGGCTTCAGATGAAGTGTGATCTTTTTGTTTTTGCTAAAATTGATTTTGGTTGTTTATGATATATATGTAGCAAACTTTTGTTGGAATTTAGTCGATATTTTAGACCTGATCTTACAAAGTAAGTATGAAATGCTTTTTTTAATAAAACGAGAGAGAGAGAGAGAGAGAGAGAGAGAGAGAGAGAGAGAGAGAGAGAGTGTACCATGGTGTATATGTGGAATCCTGTGAGAATCAGTTCTCTCCTACCGTTTGAGTTCTGGGGACCGAATTCAGATCATCAGCCTCAGTGGCAGCAAGCTCCTTTATCCAATGAGCTATCTTCCTGGCTCCAAAGCTATCATTTTTCTTTTACAAAAACTAAAAAAAAATATTTTTTAAAATTTATTTTTATTTGTATGTGTGTTTTTCCTGCCATTTACGTAAGTAAAGTGTACCAGTGACCTGCAATGCTTGTGGATGCCAGAAAAGGGCAAAAGATGCCCCGGAACTGGAGTTGGGGATGGTTGTTAACTGCCATGTGTGTTCTGAGAACTGAACCTGGGTCCTCTGGAAGAGCAGCAAGTGTTCTTAACCACCGAGCCATCTCTCTAGTCCTGTTGTACAAAATTTTTATCACTTTATTTTTGTGTGGAAGGCTTGTGTGTGCCAAGGTACATATTTGGAAGCCCAACAACTGATGGGAATTGGTTCTCTCCTTCTGCCATGTGAATCCTGGGAATTAAACTCAGGTTGTTGGGTTTGCTGGCAAGTGCCTTGACCCACTGAGCCATCTTGCCGGCTGGAAAATGTGATTAAAAAATAGTTGGGAGGCTAGGTGTGACGGTACAGGCCTTTAATCCCACCACTCCATAGACAGAGGCAGGTGAATCTCTGTAAGTTTAAGGCCAGTCTGTTCTACAAAGTGAGTGTATTAGTCACTTTTCTGTTGCTGTGATAAAGCACCATGACCAAGGAACTTATAAAAGGAAGAGTTTATTTGAGCTTACGATTGATAGTTCCAGGGAATTAGAGTCCATTGTGGCGGGAGGCATGGCGGCTGGATCTGGAGCAGCAAGCCGAGGGTCACATCTCGCAAAGAGCACAGGAAGCAAAGAGAGAGCAACTGTAGACCACGAGGCTTGTTAAACTCACTAAGCCTGCCCCCAATAACGTACTTCCTCTAGCTCGGCCACACCTTCTAAGACCTCCAAAAACAGTGCCACCAACTGGAGACAAATGTCTGAAAACTTACAGCCTATGGGGGACACTCATTCAAACCACCACAGCAAGTAAGACCCCATCTCAGAAATAAAATTATTTGGGTGTGTTTGAGTGTGAGTGTGTTTCAGTCACTGTTCATGTGAAAATCAGAGGACAACTTTCAGGAGTAGTTTCTCTTCTTCTACCATGTATGTTTTACAGATTGAATTCAGGTTGAATCCACTGAGATAAACTGCTGCTGCTGAAAGTGTGTTTAACTTAGATGGTGTTTGTTCCTCTATATGGTCTTGATTGTAAACAGTACACAGAAGGGAAGGACCAACATCTGTGTTCTGAGATAAACTGTAATTTACATGTCTTAATTGTAGAGCTGAGGTTAAATTCCTCTCCAGGCCCGAGTCCACTACTCTTTTTTTTCTTTTTCTTTTTTCTTTTTTCCACTATTCTTTGATGCTTGGACTTTTAAGTGTCTTACTTCTGCTTGACAGTTGTATACAGTTTTCCTTGCTTTCACATAAAAGTTTTTCTATTTAGATTCAACAGGAGTGATTTTCACAGTTCACTTAATTGCAGTCAATAGAAGGGGGCGAGGCTTAGAATGCAGCGGATGGGGCCTGCTGGAAAGGGATAAAAAGGACTGAAGCTGGCTGGGCACGGTGCTTGTGCCTGTAGTTCTGAGCTACTCTGAAGGGTGAGACAGGACACTCCAGTTAGTTTGGTGCCAGCCTGACCAACAAAACAAAGTAAGAAAAAACTTAAAATTAGTCTGTATGTTTTGGAAAAGATAGGGGTCTAAAGAGTTTAAAAGCATATTTCTGCCATGCGTCGTGGCGCACGCCTTTAATCCTAGCACTTGGGAGGCAGAGGCAGGCGGATCTTTGTGAGTTCAAGGCCACCTGGTCTACGAGTGAGTCCAGGCCAGCTGGGGCTACAGGGAGACCTGTCTGGAAAAGACCAAAAAAAAAAAAAAAAAAAAAAGCATATTTCTACCTTTCTTTTATATTGCTGAGGCTAGACCCCAAGGCCTTAGGGAGGCTAGGCAAGTTGCTGTACTACTGAGATTTAGCCTACTCTAAGAAGAATTTTTTTCCTTTGTCTTTTTTTTTTTCTTTTAAGTTTTTTTTTTTTTTTTTGAATTTTTTTTTGTTTTTTTTCTTGTGTGGTAGTGTGTTATGACATCACTTGCCATGCATGGCACAGGTGTGGGGGTCAGAGGACATCAAGTGGAAGTCAGTTCTCTCCTTCTACCATATGTGTTCCGGGGATCAAACTGAGGTCTTCAAGCTTAGCAGCAAGCACCTTTAGCCCATCCTCTCTCCCTCTCTCCCTCCCTCTTCCCCCTCTCCCGCGTCCCTATCTCCTCCATCTCCCTCTCCTCTCCCCCTCTCCCTCTCCCCTCCCTCTCTCCCCCTCTCCCTCTCCCCCTCCCATCTCTCCTCCCCCCTCTCGCCCGCTCCCCCCGCCTCCCCCTCTCCCCCTCCTCTCCCTCTCTCCCTCTCCCACTCCTCTTTCCACCCCGCTCCCTCCCTCTCATCCTCCCTCTCCCTCTCCGCGCTCCTCCCGTCGGGCTCCTCTCCCCCTCCCTCTCTCCGTCCCTCTTCCGCTCCCCCTCTCTCCCTCTCCCTCTCTCCTCCCTCTCCACTCTCCCCTCTCTGTCCGTCTCGCCCCTCTCCCTCTCCCCGTCCTCCCTCTCGCCCTCTCCCCAGCTCCTCTCGTCCCTCTCCTCCCATTCCCTCTTCTCCCCTCCTCTCTCCACTTCCTCTCCCCTTTCTCCCTCCCTCCCTCCCTCCCTCTCTCCCTCTCTCCCTCTCCCTCCCTCCCCCTTCCTTCCTTCCTTCCTTCCTTCCTTCCTTCCTTCCTTCTTCCTCTTCCCTTCTTCCTTCGTTTTACTTCCCTCCTTCCTTTCCTTCTTCCCTTCTCATTCCCTCCATTCCTCCTTTGCTTTTTTCCTGTGTGCCTTTTTAATTTTTAGACATAGGCTGTTCTTGAATTTATGATCCTCCTGCCTCAGCTTCTCCCCTCTGTCCCCAGTGCTGGGATTACAAGCATGTGATCCTTTTCTTGACCTTTTTCCTTTCCTTTCACTACCTTAAAGCCAGGAAGGACTTGTTGAGAAAACAGAGCTTGTTTGCTATATTTTCAAAGATACTAAATTGATTGGGATTCTTTTGGAGCAGTCAAACTTTCTGCCCTTAGAACCCATATTAAAAATTACTAAGTACTCTATAAAGAGTTTTGTTTCTGTATTATATCTATCATTTTTTATTGTATTAGAAATTATAAAGCTGGGCGTGGTGGCGCACGACTTTAATCCTAGCACTTGGGAGGCAGATGCAAGCGGATCTTTGTGAGTTCAAGGCCAGCCTGGTCTACAGAGCGAGTTCCAGGACAGCTGGGGCTACAGGGAGACCCTGTCTCAAAAAGACCAAAAAAAAAAAAAAATTATAATATAAAAGCTCCACATTTCCAGCTTTTTTTTTTTTTTTAATCTTTTTGAGACAGGGTCTCCCTGTAGTCCCAGTTGGTCTGGAACTCACTGTGTAGACCAGGCTGGCCTTGAACTCCTAGAGATCGCCCTGCTCTGCCTCCCAAGTGCAGGGATTAAAGATGGGTGCCACCAAGCCTAGCCAGCTATTGTTTTTTTGAGACAGGGTCTTATATATTTAAGGCTAGACTTAAACTCTGTACGAAACCCAGGCTGGTCTTCAACTTGGAACCCTCCTGCCTTTAGTCTCCTGAATGATGAAATTATGGGCTTATACTACTACTTCCAGTTGTTTTAGCCTACTTTCTTTTCCAAAATAAAACCAGGTGATTTTACAAATAGTACAGGCAGACTTTAAACTTTTGGTAATCTTGCTGCCTCAGCCCCCTTCTGATTGCTGGGATTACAGATGTGAGCCATCATACCTGTATTTGGTTCTGTAGTCCATGTTCTATGACATCACACATTGCATAGTCTTTGCAAGATGGCATTATACATTCATGAGGGATGAGAGTGAGAATGGAAATAGCATTATTAGGAGTGTACCTCGACCTAACAACTTCCTTGGACCCAAGATGGCATCAAGAGTCCCACGAATCCCTGACCACATCTACAGAACTCTTTATTTTTATTTTTTTTTAATTTTATTTATTTTTTATGTGTATGAATGTACTCTAGGTTTGTGCACCCGTGTCGTGCAGTGCCATGGAGGTCAGAAGAGGGTGTCGGGTTCCCCTGGAACTAAAGACAGTTCTCAGCCACCATGTGGGTGCTGGGGATCGAACCTGGGTCCTCTGCAAGATCAGTCAGCACTCTTAACTGCAAAGCCATCTCTCCAGCCCAGTACTCTTTATTTTTATGTTTGTAGTTCTATGAATTGAATCCAGGACCTTGCATAGGCTAGGCGAATGCTCTACTTCCGAGCTGTGTCCCCAACCCCACATTCAAGGTACAGACTAGTATCACAGATGTCTGTACTCTTCAATCAAGGTTGATATGCAGTCTTCATCTTTTTCTTTTCTTTCCTAATTCCCCAGAATTACCAGTCTTCTGAATTGGGTTATATTTCATGCATGCCCACAAAGAATAATAAAATATTGCTTTGCAGGCTTTTAAAATATAATGCTATTTTCCTGTATCCATCTTTTATAACTTGGTTTTTGCACATTAATAGTTAAGTTGCTATATTTCTGTACTAGAGTTTATTCTACTCGCTGTCTTCTGAGGTCTCCTGAGGGTAGATGTGCAGAGCAGGCTATAGGGTGACTGCATATTCTGCACATTCACCTTCATTGGATGTTGCCACGTCACCTGTAAAATGATCGTAGTGGTCTCCCCATCTTCTTACAATGTTGGGTACTATCAGAGTTTAAATTTTGCATTCTGCATTTTCTGCTTCACTAATTTTCCCTTTAGTTTTTCAGGTTATTTATTTATTATTTTTATTTTTTTAATGTGTATGAGTGTACTGTCTGCATGTAGGTTGGTGCACTCATGTCGTGCAATGCCATGGAGGTCAGAAGAGGGCATCGGATTCCCCTGGAAATGGAGTTAAAGACGGTTCTTAGCTGCCCTGTGGGTGCTGGGAATTGAACCTGGTTCCTCTGCAAGAGCAGTTGGCGCTCTCAACCGCTGAGCTATCTCTCTAGCCCCAGGGGTTCTTTTTGTTTGTTTTTTTGTTTTTGTCTTTTTGAGACAGGGTCTCCTTGTAGCCCCAGCTGTCCTGGAACTCACTATGTAGACCAGGCTGGCCTTGAACTCCCAGAGATCCTCCTGCCTCTGGGATTATAGGCATGCACCACCACACCTGACTTCAGTGGCCGCAGGGTGGCTTATATATTTTCTTTTGGATTTTAGAGCATTTTAGGTTTTTGTTTTCAGATTAGTGGTTCTCAACTGGTAGATTCTGTCCAAGTATGCTAAAATTGGAAAAGCATTTAAATTTGAAACACTACTGATCCAAAACTTTTGGAAAAGGGATACTTGATCTATACATAAATACTTGTTTGTTCTTTTAATTATTTTCTCAGAACAGATTGTTAGAGATGAAATTCCTGGGTTAAGAATTATGTATTCAGGCTGGTGAGATGAGATGCTTCAGTGGGAAAGGTGTCTCCAAGTCTGATGACCCAAGTTTGATCTCTAGGACCTCTGGATTAGCACTGTGGCACTCAGGCATGCACATGTAAATAAATGAAAATTTTAAACATGTCTCATATTTCCAGATTACTTTTTTTTTTCTTGGAGACAGGGTCTTTCTGTAGCCCCAATTGGCCTTCAACACCCCATGTAGACCAGGCTGGCCTTGATCTGAATAGAGATCCATTGCCTCCTGGGTGCTGGGATTAAGGCATTTACCACTATGCCAGAATCAGATTACTTTTTAGAGTGTCCAGTATATTCTCATCATTCTTGGAGGTAAAAATAATTATGGGGGTGGTGGTGGTTTAGAGTGATTTAAGTTGTGGTTCCAATCTGTTCTGGTTTTTAAATTGTTGTTTCTTGTAGTTGTATTGTCGTACCCTTTAACTACTTCTTCTTGTCCAGGAATGACACAGTGCGCTTTGCTTTGGATGTCCTGGCTATTCTCACTGTGGTGCCAAAAATCCAGCTCCAGTTGGCAGAGTCAGTGGATGTATTGGATGAGGCTGGCTCTACTGTCTCCACTGTAGGTAGGTTACACTTTGCCACCTTCCATTTTTGTGTATACAGGTAGGTGTGTGTGTGTATGTGTGTGTGTGTGTGTGTGTGTGTGTATGTGTGTGTGTGTGTGTGTGTGTGTTTGATGGGGTACTGTGCACATGTGTGTGTGTATGTATGTAAAGGTCAGAGGACAACTTCAGATGTCATTCCTCAGGTATCTGTCTGCCTGTCTGCCTGTCTGTCTGTCTGTCTGCCATCTAGTCTGTCTATCAAATCTATCTAATTTTGAGACTAGGTTTCACTGTATAGTTCTGGCTGCCTAGAATTCTCTATGTAGACCAGGCTGGCCTTGAACTTGAGAGCTCTCTACCTCTGCCTCCTGAGAGGTGGGATTAAAGGTAGCGGGTACTAGACTATTTTTTAATTCTTTTGAGAATTTCATGCTGTGTATTTTGAGCATACACATTAAAGAAAACTGACTCCCTCCCCCAGAATCCATCAAATGTCCATGGTTCCTCAGGGGCGAGGGCACATTTTCCCCTTTGTGCTAGAATGTTGATTGGCTTGATTTTTTGTCATCAACCATAGCTGCAATGAATTTTATTTTATTTTATTTTTTTATTTAAAAAAAATTTTTTTTCCATTTTTTATTTATTTCTGTATGTGCATGAATGTACTGTCTGCATGCAGGTCTGTGCACTCATGTCGTGCGATGCCGCGGAGGTCAGAAGAGGGTGTTGGATTCCCCTGGAACTGGAGTTCTCCTGGAATTGGAGTTTCAGACGGTTCTTGGCCGCCATGTGGGTGCTGGGGATCGAACCCGGGTCCTCTGTAAGAGTGGTCGGGTCGGTGCTCTTAACCGCTAGGCCATCTCTCCAGCCCCCTGAAGAGAGAAGAAAGAGAGAAAGAAAGCAGAAAAATAACTTTAAAAAGAAAAAAAAAAAAAAAAAAAAAAAAAAAGGAAGAAAGAGAGAGAGAAGAAAGAGAGAGAGGGAGTAAAGAGAAAGAAAGAGAAATAAGAAAGAGAGAAAGAGAAAAAAAAAAAAAAAAAAAAAAAAAAAAAAAAAAAAAAAAAAAAAAAAAAAAAAAAAAAAAAAAAAAAAAAAAAAAAAAAAGAGAGAGAAGAGAGAAAGAAAGAGAAGAGAAAGGAAAGAGAGAAGAGAAAGAAAGCGAGAGAGAGAAACAAGCGAAAAGAGAGGGCGTAAGAAGAGAGAAGAGAAGATAG
Organism: Rhizomys pruinosus; assembly: GCA_009823505.1. Classification (NCBI taxonomy): domain Eukaryota; kingdom Metazoa; phylum Chordata; class Mammalia; order Rodentia; family Spalacidae; genus Rhizomys; species Rhizomys pruinosus. Next base: position 784,026 of record VZQC01001008.1, on the reverse strand, counting down.
AGCGAGAAAGAGAACAGCGAAAGAGAGGGAGCACGAGAACGCGAGAGAGAGACGAGAAAGGAGAGAGAGAGAGAAAGCAGAAGGAAGAGAAGACGAGAACGAGAGAGAAATGAGAGAGACAAAGAAAGCGGAAGGGAGACAGAAGAAGAGAGAGAGAAAGAAAGAAGAGAAAGAGAGACGAGAAAAAGAAATCTGAGAGAAAGATTCAGGAAATTTATGACAGAATGCATGAAAAATATATATTGAAGAAAAAAAAAAAAGATGAAAGAGAGAAAGAGAGTAGAAAGAGAGAGAGAGAATTTGACGAGGAAAAAGCGAGAAACAAAGGAAGAGAGAGAGGAAAATCCAAAGAGAACGAGAGAAAGATAGAAGAAGAAGAGGCGGCAAAGAAAGAGAGCCAGAACGACAAAGAGAGCGAAGAGAAGCAACGCCACGCGAGAGAGGAGAAAAGAGAAAGAAGGGAGGGAAGAAAAAGCGCGAGAGCGCGAGAAATCACTCGATAGAACGAAAAGAAGGGAGGGAAGAAAAAGCGCGAGAGCGCGAGAAATCACTCGATAGAACGACCCTCTCTCTCGCTCTCCCTCTCTCTCCCTACTCGCTCTACTTCTATCCCCTCTCCCATACCTCCTCATCTCTCTTCCTATCTATCTCCTTCCCTCTCTCCTCCCTCTCCCCCTCCCTCCCTTCTCTCCCTCCTTTTTGCTCCTTTTCAATTTCCATACTTTTGTTTTGGTTTTATTTTGTTTTGTTTAAGACAGGGGTCTCCACTTTGTAGCCCAGATGGCCTTGTGAAATTGTTGCCTTCTTCTGCCTTACCCTCCTGAATACTATTATCCAAGGTGTGGGCTACCATATTTGCTTGTAATCTAGAGTCTGAATATAAGTACTTTACATAACGTAATTTTGAGTTTATTTATTTTCTTTTTTTCTACTTAGATTACTTTGTGGGTGTTGTTTTACTTGCACGCCATAGCACACATGTCAAAGGACAACTTTTGAGGATCAGTTTTTCAACCATGTATGTCCTAGGCATTGAACTGAAGTGTGAAGGCTTGGCAGAAAGTGCCTTTACCTTCTAAACTATCTATTTTCTTGTAAATTACATCACTTTAACATCATTTTTCCTTAAAAAAATGGATTCCTGTTTTTTAATTAAAAAAATCATTTATCTTTTATTGGTATGTACGTACTCTCTGCATGTAGGTTGTGCACCTGTTGTCTGCAATGCCGCTGAGGTCTGAAGAGGGTGTGGATTCCCTGGAACTGGAGTTACAAATGTTCTCAGCCGCCATGTGGTCGCTGGGGATTGAACTCTGGCCTCTGCAAGGAGCAGTCGGCCTCTTAACGGCTAGGCTCTCTCCAGCCCCTTGGATTCATTTTTGTGTGTGCGTGTATGAATGTACTGCCTAAATGCAAGTCTGTGCACCCATGTTATGCAATACCTGTGGAGACAGAAGAGGCATCAGATCCCCGGAACCGGAGTTATGGACAGTTGTTAGCTGCTATCGGGCTGCTGGAATTTCAACCCAGGTGTTCGCAAACAACAGTCAGTGCTCTAACTGCTGAGCCATCTATCCAGCGCCATATTCATCCTTTCTGTACAGCTGCAGTAAAATTGCATTTTGAGGGTTGGAGAGATGGCGTCACCAGTGAAGAGGCACTGGGTGCTTTCGGAGGGGGCTGGGTTTTGGTTCCCGGGACCCCATGGGCAGTAACAACCCTCCAGAACTGCAGGCTCTGGGGGATCCAACTTACTCATCTGACCTTGTGGGCATTGCCTGACATTGCTGCACTTCTAGCGAGGCAATTAGGACATGGTACATAAAATTAAGAATGGTTTAAATGATTGGGTGGATGGGTTTGGATGTGATGGGTGTGTGGATATATACATCTAGATATTTATGGACAGTATAGAGTAGTTCACAGAATTGTATCTAATGCACAATTTTCTTTTTTGTCTTTTGAGAACTGGATATCCCTGGGGCCCCCCTGTCATGACTCACTCGTAGACCAGGCTGGTGGTCTACAGAGCCACTGCCTCTGCCTCCTGAGTTCTGGCATTAAAGGCATTGCCTACCCACCATGCCCAGTTAAACTATGTATTTTTAAAAAACCTTCATTTTGTATATATATCCTTTTTTTTTTCTCCCCCTTGAGACATTGGTCTCCTGTAGCTTGACTGGCATCCCTAAAGAACCCGGCTGGCGTCAGTATGAAAGGAGTTGTGTGCACCCACACCGCTTCAAATCAAATCATACATACCATATTTATTTCTCATTTTCTGTTGGGGAGGGAATTTAGGCTGGTTTGGGTAACTTGGCTATGACAATAGTGTAAACAGTAAAAGTAATGTAAGAATATCTTGGTTATATTACTGACTTACATCTTTCTGGCTGTAATTTCTTTCCTTTTCTTTTTTTTTTTTTTTTTTTTTTTTTTTTTTGTGTCTTTTTGCAGACAGGTGTCTCCTGTAGCCCTCGCTAGTCTGGAACTCACTGCAGGGACCAGGCTCCCTTGAACTCCCCAGAGATCTTCTGCCTGCCTCCAAGTGGAGTTATAGGCATGCACCACCACACCCGGGCACTGGCTATGAAATATTATGAAGAGTAATGTAATTCTTTTATCTTGTCATAGGTATCAGCATTATTTTGGGAGTGGCCGAGGGTGAGTTCTTCATCCATGATGCTGAAATTCAGAAGTCAGCACTTCAGATTATCATCAATTGTGTGTGTGGCCCAGATAACCGAATATCCAGTATTGGCAAATTTATTTCTGGAACTCCTCGGAGAAAGCTGTCTCAGACCCCCAAGAGCAGTGAGCATACCCTGGCCAAGATGTGGAATGTGGTCCAGTCCAACAATGGTATCAAGGTGCTTCTGTCCCTATTGTCCATCAAGATGCCTATCACAGACGCAGACCAGATCCGGGCCCTGGCCTGTAAGGCTCTGGTAGGCCTGTCTCGCAGTAGCACTGTTCGGCAGATCATAAGCAAATTGCCGCTGTTTAGCAGCTGCCAGATCCAACAGCTGATGAAGGAGCCNTTTTAAAACTTGACAAAAGGTTTGATCTTTGATCTCTTGGCGATTTTCTTCTTGCCCATGGCAGCTGTTACTTTCCTGGGGTAACTGTCAATTCCAGCTATCGGTGCATGGCTATAGCAGCAGTCTGAGGTGCCATCATCAACGTTCTTCATGTTGACTGCTTTCCGTCTGGAGTAGCGTCCTGGTCGTATGCAGGCATCACTTCCCTGGGTTTTCGTATTGCCCATTTCACGCATAGTACCAGCAGGCGCTTCCCCAATATCTTGCATGTTTTAAAAAGTTTAGTTGAGGGGGTTGGAGAGAGGGCCTAGTGGTTTAGAGCACTCTGACTGCTCTTGCAGAGGACCTTGGGTTCGATCCCCAGCACCCATCATGGTGGTTTGTTGAGAGCCATCTTTAGCTCCAGTTCCAGGGGAATCTGATTGCCCTCTTCTGACCTCCCTGCCATTGCACGACACAGGGCCACAGACCTGTGATTCATACACATTAAGAATAAATAAAAATAAAAAAAAAAAATTTTTTTTTATTAATCCTAAATGTGGAGTGTGCAATGGTTAGATCAGGGACTTGCCAGGGCTACCTGAAGCACAGGTAGGAAGCAGGGCAATTCAGCCAGGCGGATTTTAGGATAGATCTACTCCTGGATTTTTGGTTGATTGATTGTTGGTGGACAAAATAGATAAATCTTTGTCTGCCAGGCCTGGTGGGGCATGGAGTCGCTTGCTAGACTGGGATTAAAGGCGGGCCTGTTAAATCCTTGTCAGGTGTGGCTGTCCGGGTGTAGTTGCCCTTGTAGGTGGTATTAAAAGTGGGCCTAGCCAGGCGAGGTGGCGCACACCCTTTAATCCTAGCATTGGGCGGAGCAGAGGCAGGCCTGATCTTTGTGAGTTCAAGGCCGCCTGGTCTACCGAGTGAGTTCCAGGGACAGCTGTGACTACAGGGCGACCTTCTCGAAACGCCCAAAAAAAAAAAAAAAGTGGGGCCTGTTTCCATGCTGCGTCTTGAGTGTGCAGTGGTTAAATCAGGACTTGCCAGGACCACCTGAGGCACAGAGTACCAGGGCTCAGGCATATCTCTTCCCCCCACAACTGGAATTGCTGAGAGAAGGGTTCTAGTGGATTTTTTGGAGAACTTCAGAACAGAAAGGGAAATCTGGATTAGATTTCCAGTGTATAAACAAAATTGAAAGCCTGAAAAACTAGACAAAGTTCCAACGTTCAATCCTACCATACATGGGAGACAAAAAAAAAAAACCAAAAACAAACACCATGACGGCATCTGGCAGGCGGCAAGCACCGCCCGCCTTCACCCCCAGGAACACGGCCTTTGTGCGTTCCCCTCCAGACTCCACGGGCACCTCGTCGGGACCCCCACCTGCCCGGGCCCGACCCCGGGCCACCCTTGGAAAGGTGCCGGTACTTCCCTCCGCTCTCCCCCCCGTCGGCGCTTGTTCCCGTGGGCTCCCCCTGCTGTGTTGTGTGATTCCCCCCCACACCAGTAGTGATCTCCGAGGCACCCTTGACGTCCTCTTCCGTCGCCCTTCCCCGCCTCTCCAGCCCCCGTCCGCAGGCCCCACCACACACACACACACAGGACCACCGAGGGCCCGCCTCGCGGCACACCCGTACCGCCGGCCCTCGAGGGCGACAATGCCACTTTGGACGGACAGGACACTCTACGCGACGACTAGGCTCCTCCCGAGCAACAAGCGCGTAACCGTGGCGACGCTGCTGCACACCCCCACAGACTACGGGACCAGCACGGCTTCACTTGCGCGTCACACACTGCGGGCACGCGCAGAGCCGCACACCACAGACAGACCACGGATGCGGTCCGACAGCGTCTCCATCTACACACCGACCCCACGAGCGGCACGCACAGAGGAGCATAGATCGTGAGCGCGGCCGCTTCCATGGAAATACTAAAGACATCACAGGCTGAAATGAAAAAGTAAAACAAAAAAAAAAAAAAAAAAAAAAAAAAAAAAAAAAAAAAAAAAAAAAAAAAAAAAAAAAAAAAAAAACAAAGAATATCAGACCGGGAAGATAACTACAAGAGCAACTAAAAAGTCGAATAAAGATTAGGAAAAATTTAAAATACACAACAGTGGAACAACCAGGAACTACGGGGACACTATGAAAAGATCAAACTCCGCATCATAGGAATAAAGGAAGGAGAGAATCCCAAGCGAATAGTCAGCTCTTCAACAGAAGTAATAGAAAACATTTTCTCCCAATACTAAAAAAAAAAGACGGTTGATGGAAGAATTGAGGAATTTGAAAGCTGCTATTAAAATTTATTGGCAGGTTGTGCTTGTAAAAGTAGCAGGTGATAGAATTATGTATTATAATAATATGTACCTTTCCTTATAGGCATGTTCATATACTCATGAGCAGATTGTGGAAATGATGGAGTTTTTGATAGAATATGGTCCAGCTCAGCTGTACTGGGAACCAGCTGAAGTCTTCCTCAACTTGCTTGTGTGCAGCTGCTGTTAAGCTTTCTTTCTCTCAGCCTGCAATCTGGAAGAACCTACTACGCAAGGTAGGGACTAGGGCTTCCAGATGAAGTTGTGATCTGTTGTTTTTGCTAAAATTTGATTTTGGTGGGCTTTTTGATGATATCTATGTAGCAACTTGTGTTTGGAATTTGTCCGGATTTGAGGCCTGAGTTCGGACCAAGTAATATGAATGCTTTTTTTAATACAAGAGAGTGAGAGAGAGAGTAGAGAGAGAGAGAGAGAGGAGAGAGAGAGAGAATGAGGGTACCATGGTGTTATATGTGGACTCTGTGAGACATCTAGTTCTCTCCTTACCGTGGGAGGGCTGGGGTACCGAATGCGTCAGAGCAGCCGCCGCTAGGGCAGCAAGCGACGTTTATCCAATTGAGCTAGGCGTCTGGCTCCAAAGCTAAGCAGTGGGCTGTTACAAAAATACTAAAAAAAAAAAAAAATATTTTTTTAAAAATTATTTTTATTTGTATGGTGTTTTGCCTGCCATTTACGTAAGTAAAGTGTACCAGTGACCTGCAATGCTTGTGGATGCCAGAAAAGGGCAAAAGATGCCACGGAACTGGAGTTGGGGATGGTTGTTACTGCCATGTGTGTTCTGATACTGAACCTGGGACTCTGGAAGAGCAGCAAGTGTTCTTACCATTTCCGAGCATCTCTCTAGTCCTGTTGCTACAAAATTTTTTTTTCATCCACTTTATTTTTTTGTGGAAGGCTTGTGTGCTGCCAAGGTACATATTTGGAAGCCCAACAACTGATGGGAATTGGTTCTCTCCTTTCTGCCATGTGAATCCTTGCGGAATTAAACTAGGTGTGGGGTTGCTGGCAAGTGACCTTGACCCCCCCCCCACTGCGCCATCTTTCCGCTGGACCAATGTGATTAAAAACTAGTTGGGGAGGCTGGATGTGACGGGTACAGGCTTTAAATCCCACCACCCCATAGACAGATCAGGTGACTCTCGTAAGTTGAGGCCAGTTGTTCTACAACGTGAGGTATTAGTTCACTTTTCTGTTGCTGTGATCAGCACCATGACCAAGGAAACTTAAAAAGGAAGAGTTTATTTTGAGATTACGATTGATAGTCCAGGGAATTAGAGGTCATTGTGGGGGCATTGCGCTGATTGGCCGCAAGCAAAGCCGGAGGGTCCCACTGCAAAGGCAAGGAAGCAAAGAGAGCAGCACTGTGACCACAAGGCCTTGTTAAACTCACTAAGCTGCCCCCAACTAACGTACTTCCTCTAGCTCGCCACACCTTCTAAGACCTCCAAAACAGTGCCACCAACTGGAGGAAAAAATGTCTGAATACTTTTAAAGCCTATGGGGACCACTCATTCAAACCACCACAGCCAAGTAAGGACCCATCTCAGTAAATTAAAAATTTTTGTGTGTGTGTTTGAGTGTGAGTGTGTTTCAGTCACTGTTATGTGAAATCAGAGGACAACTTTCATGAGTCGTTTCTCTCTTCTCCATGTCTGTTTCAGATTGAATTCAGGTGCATCCACTGATGATAAACTTTGTTGCCTGCTTGGAAGAAAGTGTGTTTAACTTAGATGGTGTTTGTTCCTCTATATGGTCTTGATTGTAAACAGTACACAGAAGGGAAGGACCAACATCTGTGTTCTGAGATAAACTGTAATTTACATGTCTTAATTGTAGAGCTGAGGTTAAATTCCTCTCCAGGCCCGCGTCCACTTCTCTTTTTTTTTTTTTCTTTTTCTTTTTTCCATATTTCTTGATGCTTGGACTTTTAAGTGTCTTACTTCTGCTTGACAGTTGTATACAGTTTTCCTTGCTTTCACATAAAAGTTTTTCTATTTAGATTCAACAGGAGTGATTTTCACAGTTCACTTAATTGCAGTCAATAGAAGGGGGCGAGGCTTAGAATGCAGCGGATGGGGCCTGCTGGAAAGGGATAAAAAGGACTGAAGCTGGCTGGGCACGGTGCTTGTGCCTGTAGTTCTGAGCTACTCTGAAGGGTGAGACAGGACACTCCAGTTAGTTTGGTGCCAGCCTGACCAACAAAACAAAGTAAGAAAAAACTTAAAAAGTCTGTATGTTTCGGAAAAGATAGGGTCTAAAGTGTTTAAAAGCATATTCTGCCATGGTCGTGGTGCTGCCTTAATCTCAGCACTTGGGAGGCAGGCAGAAGATCTGCTGAGTTCAAGGCGAGCTGGTTCACCGAGTGAGTCCAGGCCATAGCAGAGGCTACGGGAGACCTGTTGCAAAAAGACCAAAAAAAAAAAAAAAAAAAAAGCATATTTTCTACCTTTCTTTTATATTGCTGAGGCTAGACCCCAAGGCCTTAGGGATGCTAGGCAAGGGATTGAAGAATGAGATTTAGCCGGACGCGAAGAAGAATGTGTTTCCTTGGCGGGGGGGGTGTCGTTTAAGTGGGGTGGGTGTCTCCACGTTCTGGATCGTTGATTGGAAGTAGGGAGGGATGGTGGAAGGGGAGCATATGTGCAAAGGAGGAAAGAGGCCAGGCATGGGAGCAGGGGGGCGGGAAGGGAAAGGAAAGGGGAAGGAAGGGCGAGACGCGAAAAAGCTGGGGTTCAGGGGCGGGATAATAAATTATAATTGAGGGATGAAGCTTAGATAGCAAAGGTAACAGTGAGAATAAGAAGCGAGAAAGAGAGCTAACGATCAAGCAGTTAGGAGGAAAAAGTTAGAAAGAGAAGGAGAGAAGCAAGTAGCATAAGGAACATGAGAAAAAGAGAAAGAGCAAAAAGACAATGGAGCGGAAATCGTAAGAAATGAGAAAATAAAGAGAGAAGGTAAAAGAAAGATGAAAAAGAGAAAAAGAAAGAGAAAGAGAGAAGAGAATAAGGAAAAAGTAAACAGTAGAACCGAGCACGAGTATAGAAAGAGAAAGAGTCAAGAGAGAGAAAGAGAAAGAGCAAATAAGAGAAGAGAGCACTAAACGAGGAAGAGACAAAGAGAGAAGAGCAATAGAGAGACGAAAGTAGAAAGCGCAAGGAATAGCTGACAATAAGAGTACAGACGACACAAGAAAGAGAGATAAGTAGACATGAGTAAGGAGAGCTATAGACATTTAAAGAGTGAGAGAAAGAGAATGAAAGCGTAAGACGAAGGGGATAAACGAAAGAAAGAAATAGAAGATAGAAAGAGAGAAAGATGGACAAGAAAGACAAATTATCTGAAGGAAGGAAGGCAGTAACGTGAAGGCAATGAAGGAGGACAATGGAAAGTAGGACGGCGGGGTACGTACAGAAGGAAGGGAATCACGGACAGTCTCATTTACCATACAGTACTTATTCTATGATGATGGTTTACTTGTTCCTTTTTATATTTTTAGACTCATAGGCTGTTCTTGAATTTATGATCCTCCTGCCTCAGCTTCTCCCTCTCTGTCCCTCAGTTGCTGGGCTTACTAAGATGTTGATCTGTTTTCCTTGACCTTTTCCTTTCCCTTCACTACCTTAAAGCCAGGAAGGACTTCTTCTTCCTCTTGTTGTAGCACAAACAGAAAGCTGTTTGACTATATTTTCAAAGATTACTAAATTGATTTGGGATTTCTTTTGGAGCAGTTTCCCAAACTTTCTTTTTTTTTTTTTTATGCCCTTAGAACCCATATTAAAAATTACTAAGTACTCTATAAAGAGTTTTGTTTCTGTATTATATCTATCATTTTTTATTGTATTAGAAATTATAAAGCTGGCCCTTGGTGCGCACGACTTTCAATCCTAGCCACTTGGTGAGGCCGATGCACGCGGATCTTTGTGAGTTCAAGGCAAGCCTGGTCTACAGGACGAGTTCCAGGACAGCTGGTGCTAAGGGAGACCCTGTCTCAAAAAGACCAAAAAAAAAAAAAAACTATAATATAAAAGCTCCACATTTCCAGCTTTTTTTTTTTTTTTAATCTTTTAGTATCAGGGTTTTTCCCTGTAGTCCCAGTTGGTCTGGAACTCACTGTGTAGACCCGGATGGGGGCCTTGGCTCCTTAAGATCGCCCTGCTCTGGCCTCCCAAGTGCAGGATTAAAAATGTGTGCCACCAAGCCTAGCAGCTATTGTTTTTTTGAGAAGGGTTCTTATATATTTAAGGCTAGACTTAAACTCTGTACGAAACCCAGGCCTGGTCTTCAACTTGGAACCCTCCTGCCTTTAGTCTCCTGAATGATGAAATTATGGGCTTATACTACTACTTCCAGTTGTTTTAGCCTACTTTCTTTTCCAAAATAAAACCAGGTGATTTTACAAATAGTACAGGCAGACTTTAAACTTTTGGTAATCTTGCTGCCTCAGCCCCCTTAGGATTGCTGGGATACAGATGTGAGCCAATACCTGTATTTGGTTCTGTAGTCCATGTTCTATGACATCACACATTGCATAGTCTTTGCAAGATGGCATTATACATTCATGAGGGATGAGAGTGAGAATGGAAATAGCATTATTAGGAGTGTACCTCGACCTAACAACTTCCTTGGACCCAAGATGGCATCAAGAGTCCCACGGAATCCCTGCCCACCTCTACAGAACTCTTTATTTTGTGTATGTGTTTTTAATTTATTGTATTTTTATGTTTGTATGAATGTACCTTCTAGGTTTGTGCACCGTTGTCGTGCAGTGCCAATTGCGGTCAGTAAGAGGGTTTTTGCGGGTTCCCCTGGAGTATAAGACAGTTCTCAGCCACCATGTGGGTGCTGGGATCGAACCCTGGGGTTCCTCTGCAAGATAAGTCAGCACTCTTAACTGCCAACCCATCCCTCCAGACCCTAGTACTCTTTATTTTATGTTTGTACGTTCTATGAATTGAATCCCAGGATCCTTGATAGCTAGGCGATGGGGGATGAATGCTCTACTTCCGAGCTGTGTCCCCAACCCCACATTCAAGGTACAGACTAGTATCACAGATGTCTGTACTCTTCAATCAAGGTTGATATGCAGTCTTCATCTTTTTCTTTTCTTTTCCTAATTCCCAGGAATTACCCAGTCTTCTGAATTGGGTTATATTTCATGCATGCCCACAAAGAATAATAAAATATTGCTTTGCAGGCTTTTAAAATATAATGCTATTTTCCTGTATCCATCTTTTATAACTTGGTTTTTGCACATTAATAGTTAAGTTGCTATATTTCTGTACTAGAGTTTATTCTACTCGCTGTCTTCTGAGGTCTCCTGAGGGTAGATGTGCAGAGCAGGCTATAGGGTGACTGCATATTCTGCACATTCACCTTCATTGGATGTTGCCACGTCACCTGTAAAATGATCGTAGTGGTCTCCCCATCTTCTTACAATGTTGGGTACTATCAGAGTTTAAATTTTGCATTCTGCATTTTCTGCTTCACTAATTTTCCCTTTAGTTTTTCAGCGTTATTTATTTATTTATTTTTTATTTTTTATTGTATGGTGTACTGTCTTGCATTTAGGTTGGTGCACTCATGTCGTGCAATGCCATGCGAGGTCAGAAGAAGGGGACATCGGATTCCCCTGGAAATGGAGTTAAAGCCGGTTTCTTTAGCTGCCCTGTGGGTGCTGGGAATTTGAACCTGGGTCCTCTGCCGAGCGTTGGCGCTCTCAACCGCTGAGCATTCTCTCTAGCCCCAGGGGTTTCTTTTGTTGTTTTTTTGTTTGTGTCTTTTTGAGACAGGTGTTCTCCTTGTAGCCCCAGCTGTCCTGGAACTCACTTGCTAGGGACCAGGCTGGCCCTTGAACTCCCCCAGGGAGATTCCTCCTGCCTCTGTGGATGTTATAGGCATGCACCACCACACCTGACTTCAGTTGGGCCGCTCGGGTTGGCGTATTATTAATTGTCTTTTGGAGTGGTAGAGCATGTAGGTTGTTGTGCTGCAGATGAGTGGGTCTAACTGCGAGATTCTGCAACGTAGGCGGAAAAGGGGAAAATGCATGTTAAAGGGGAAATCACTCGATCATCTCTTTGCTCCCCACCCCCCCTTTCCCCTGCTCCTCCACTCGCTCCTCACACCCCCCCCCTCCTCTGGCCCTCCCTTCTTCCCTTTCTATCCCTGTTCTCCCGCTCATAAACCAAAACTTTTGGAAAAATCGGATACTTGATTCTCTACCTAAATCTCTTGTTTGTCTTTTTAATTATTTTCTCAGAACAGATTGTTAGAGATGAAATTCCTGGGTTAAGAATTATGTATTCAGGCTGGTGAGATGAGATGCTTCAGTGGGAAAGGTGTGTCTCCAAGTGCTTGATGACCCAAGTTTGATCTCTAGGACCTCTGGATTAGCACTGTGGCACTCAGGCATGCACATGTAAATAAAATAAAATTTTAAACCTGTCATATTCCCAGATACTTTTTTTTTCTTGGAGGACAGGGTCTTTCCTTGTAGCCCAATTTGGCCTTCAACCCCCCATGTAGACTCAGGCTGGCTGATTCTGAATAGGAGATCCATTGGCCTCCTGGGTGCTGGGATTAAGGCATTTACCACTATGCCAGAATCAGATTACTTTTTAGAGTGTCCAGTATATTCTCATCATTCTTGGAGGTAAAAATAATTATGGGGGTGGTGGTGGTTTAGAGTGATTTAAGTTGTGGTTCCAATCTGTTCTGGTTTTTAAATTGTTGTTTCTTGTAGTTGTATTGTCGTACCCTTTAACTACTTCTTCTTGTCCAGGAATGACACAGTGCGCTTTGCTTTGGATGTCCTGGCTATTCTCACTGTGGTGCCAAAAATCCAGCTCCAGTTGGCAGAGTCAGTGGATGTATTGGATGAGGCTGGCTCTACTGTCTCCACTGTAGGTAGGTTACACTTTGCCACCTTCCATTTTTGTGTATACGATAGGTGTGGGTGTGTCTGTGTGTTTGTGTGTGTGTGTGCTGTGTATGGGTGTGTGTGTGTGTGTGTGCTGTTTTGAATGGTGGTACTGTGCACATGTGTGTGTGTCTGTATGTAAAGGTCAGAGGACAACTTCAGATGTCATTCCTCAGGATCTGTATATGCCTGTCTGCCTGTCTGTCTGTCTGTATGCCATCTCGTCTGTCTATCAAATCTATCTAATTTTGAGACTAGGTTTCACTGTATAGTTCTGGCTGCCTAGGAAGTCTCTATGTAGACCAGGCTGGCCTTGAAATTTTTTTTTTTTTTTTGCCTCTGCCTCCTGAGAGGGTGGATTAAAGTTAGCGGGTACTTAGATATATTCTTTTAATTCTTTGAGAATTTTCATGCATGTATTTGAGGCATACAAATAAAGAAAATGACTGTCCCTCCCCCAGAATCCATCAAATGTCCATGGTTCCTCAGGGGCGAGGGCACATTTTCCCCTTTGTGCTAGAATGTTGATTGGCTTGATTTTTTGTCATCAACCATAGCTGCAATGAATTTTTATTTTTTATTTTATTTTTTTATTTAAAAAAAATTTTTTTCCATTTTTTATTTATTTTTTTTTTTTTTTTTTTTTTTTTTTTTGCATGCAGGTCTGTGCATTCATGTCGTCATGTCGTGCAATGCCGCAAGGTCAGAAGAGGGTGTTTGGATTCCCATGCGAAATGGATTCTCCTGGAATTGGAGTTCAGACGGTTCTTGGCCGCCATGTGGGTGCTTGGGAGGACTCGAACCCGGGTCCTCTGAAGAGTGGTCAGGGTCGCGTGCTCTTAACCGCTAGGCCACTCTCCATGCCCCCTGGCAATGAATTTTGAGTGCAGCCACCCTATTCTGTCCAGAGACGTGTTCTACTCTGGCCTCCCCGACCATCAGCTCTAGATTCTTCTGTTGCCTTTTCTTTTGACGTTTCCTGCCTTGAGGCAGGCTTGATCCAGCTCCCCGTGTGGCTGAGCCATACTATGATTCTTTATTGTCGGGCACTTGGCCAGTTGGGAGTTTCGTATTAACCTCCCTCCACGGGACAAAGAAGGGCGCGGAGGAGGCGGAGAGCGGCTCTCTCTCCCTCCCTCTCTCTCTCTCTCCCTCTCTCCCTCCCTCTCTCTCTCTCCCTCTCTCTCTCCTTCCCTCTCTCCCTCCCTCTCCCTCCCTCCCTTTCTCCCTCCTTTTTGCTCCTTTTCAATTTCCATACTTTTGTTTTTGGTTGTTTAGTTTTGTTTTGTTTTAAGACAGGGTCTCACTTTGTAGCCCAGAGTGGCCTTGAAATTGTTGCCTTCTTCCTGCCTTACCCTCCTGAATACTATTATCCAAGGTGTGGGCTACCATATTTGCTTGTAATCTAGAGTCTGAATATAAGTACTTTACATAACGTAATTTTGAGTTTATTTATTTTCTTTTTTTCTATTTACATTATTTTGTGTGTTTACTTGCATGCCATAGCACACATGTCAAAGGACAACTTTTGAGGATCAGTTTTTCAACCATGTATGTCCTAGGCATTGAACTGAAGTGTGAAGGCTTGGCAGAAAGTGCCTTTACCTTCTAAACTATCTATTTTCTTGTAAATTACATCACTTTTAACATCATTTTATCCTTAAAAAAAATTGGATTCATGTTTTTTTGAATTAAAAAAAATTTATTTTTTATGTGTATGAATGTACTCTCTGCATGTAGGTTTGTGCACCTGTGTTGTGCAATGCCGCTGAGGTCTGAAGAGGGTGTCGGATTCCCCTGGAACTGGAGTTACAAATGGTTCTCAGCCGCCATGTGGGTGCTGGGGATTGAACTCTGGTCCTCTGCAAGAGCAGTCGGCCCTCTTAACTGCTAGGCCATCTCTCCAGCCCCTTGGATTCATTTTTTGTGTGTGAGTGTATTGACTGCATGTATGTAAGTATATCTGTATTATGCAATACCTGTGGAGGACAGAAGAGGGCATCAGATCCCCCTGGAACTGGAGTTATGGACAGTTGTTAGCTGCTATCGGGCTGCTGGAATTTCAACCCAGGTGTTCTGCAACAACAGTCAGTGCTCTTAACTGCTGAGCCATCTCTCCAGCTGCATTTCATCCTTTCTTACAGCTCAGTAAAATTTCATTTTGAGGGTTGGAGAGATGGGTCACCAGTTAAGAGCACTGGGTGCTTTTGGAGGGGACCTGGGTTTGGTTCCCGGTACCCACATGGCAGTAACAACCCTCCATAACTGCAGTTCTGTGGGATCCAATACCTTCTTCTGACCTCTGTGGGCATTGCCTGACATTGCTGCACTTCTATATAGGCAATATAGTCATGGACATAAAATAAGAATGGTTAAATATGTGTGTATGTGTTTGTATGTGTATATGTGTGTGTGAGATATATACATATATATATTTATGTACATATATATATATCACATCAATGTATATACATGCACAATTTTTTTTTTGTCTTTTTGAGACTGGATATCCCTGTGGCCCCCTGTCCTGGAACTCACTCTGTAGACCAGGCTGGTGGTCTACAGAGCCACCTGCCTCTGCCTCCTGAGTTCTGGCATTAAAGGCATGCATACCACCATGCCCAGCTAAAATATGTATTTTTTAAAAAACCTTCATTTTGTATATATATCACTTTTTTTTTTCTCCCCCTTTTGAGACATGGTCTCCCTGTAGCTGACCTGGAACTCCCTAAAGACCCGGCTGGCGTCAGTCTGAAAGAGTTGTGTGCCACCACACCTGCTTCAAATCATATCATATCATACCATATTTTATTTCTCCATTTTTCTGTTGGGAATTTAGGCTGGTTTGGTAACTTGGCTATTGACAATAGTGTAACAGTAAAAGTAATTTGTAAGAATATCTTTGGTATACTGACTTAAATCTTTCTGGCTGTAATTTTTTTTCTTTTCTTTTTTTTTTTTTTTTTTTTTTTTTTTTTTTTTTTTCCGAGAACCGTCCTAACTCCAATTTCCAGAGAACTCCAGTTCCAGTGGGAATCCGGGAGGAGCCCGTCATGAATTCTGGAACCTCCGCGGCAGTGCCACGACATGGGGTTGTGCACAGACCTGCAAGCAGACAGTGTTATTAATCGTAGCACATACAGAAATAAATAAAATTAAAAAAAAATTAAGTTAAAAAAAAGAGTAGATGCAGGGATACCACAAAAGCAGGAATTTATATCCCTATCACTCCAAGAGGAAATATTTCACACTCAAGTAGTAATGACTCCACCTCAGGGGAACAAGTATATGTGAGATATTTAAATTTTGAAATGAAGAATATAGTCAGATTCAGGATATGAGTCCACAATAATTTCTTGTGTACTCTCCACAAGTCGAGAGGCAGCATCGAGATGGGATATTCCCATTTATATGACTTGTTTGTAAAAGTGGTTATCATCTAGCACAGGACACAGAGCACGCCATCCTTGCAGAGCTGCTCTGTGGCTATTAAGTGGGAACAACAGACCTCAAACACAGCAGTGATTGCCACCCTATGGGAGCGGCATTCGAGAGGCAGAGAAGAGAAGAAGGGGTTTGGGTCAAAAACCCCACTAAATTTCACTCCCTGAGGAGGAAATGGATGAAGGCCATATAAGAAAAAAAATCAAGGCTTATTAAAAAAAATTTTTTTA
>VZQC01001008.1:683694-764463 GCA_009823505.1 Rhizomys pruinosus | reverse complement strand
GGTCTTTTTGCAACAGTGTCTCCCTGTAGCCTCTGCTAGGCTGGAACTCACTACAGGGACCAGGCTCGCCTTGAACTCAGAGATCTTCTGCCTGCCGCTCCCAAGTGCGAGATAAGGCTGCACCACCACACCCGCATCTATTGAAATATGTATGAAGAGTAATGTAATTCTTTTATCTTTCATAGGTATCAGCATTATTTGGATGGCCGAGGTGAGTTCTTCATCCATGATGCTGAAATTCAGAAGTCAGCACTTCAGATTATCATCAATTGTGTGTGTGGCCCAGATAACCGAATATCCAGTATTGGCAAATTTATTTCTGGAACTCCTCGGAGAAAGCTGTCTCAGACCCCCAAGAGCAGTGAGCATACCCTGGCCAAGATGTGGAATGTGGTCCAGTCCAACAATGGTATCAAGGTGCTTCTGTCCCTATTGTCCATCAAGATGCCTATCACAGACGCAGACCAGATCCGGGCCCTGGCCTGTAAGGCTCTGGTAGGCCTGTCTCGCAGTAGCACTGTTCGGCAGATCATAAGCAAATTGCCGCTGTTTAGCAGCTGCCAGATCCAACAGCTGATGAAGGAGCCATTATTATTTATCTTTGTATGTGTATGAATGTACTGTCTGCATGCAGGTCTGTGCACCCGTGTCGTGCAATGCCGCGGAGGTCAGAAGAGGGTCTCAGATTCCCCTGGAACTGGAGTTCTCCTGGAATTGGAGTTACAGACGGTTCTTAGCCGCCATGTGGGTGCTGGGGATCGAACCCGGGTCCTCTGCAAGAGCGTTGGTGCTCTTAACCGCTAGGCTATCTCTCCAGTCCCAAGCTTATTTTTTAAAAGGAGGAAGATCTTAGAGAAAAATGATTTTAATTTGGCAGCATAATTATAGGAATTTGTTATTTATTTTTCCATGCATGGCAGAGAACAGAGATAGCCAGACAAAATAGAAAGGCTTTCATGCATCCACCCCTCGCAGGTCAGCCGTTGACACACAGGATACAAAGGTGCATGTGTTCTTCAGCCATTCAACACACAGGAGAAAGCTGGACAACACAGAGTCACTAAGTTTTCAGCCATCCTTCCCTGTGTCTCACGTGAGTGGCTCAAATGTGAACTGCACAGACCAGCAGCAGCTCCAACTTGTTTTGGTTTTCTCAGGTTCAGAAAGCTCTAGGGCCAGCCGGCACTGTGTCTAGGTGCTGGCCTCTAAATCCAGGATGCATGCTGAGAAGGTAGGCTTTGCTTTCACTTGATTCCTCTAGTCTGGTCCCAGGCACGTGGCATGTTCTTTTTTTTTTTTTTTAATTTTTATTTATTTCTGTATGTGTATGAATGTACTGTCTGCATGCAGGTCTGTGCACCCGTGTCGTGCAATGCCGCGGAGGTCAGAAGAGGGTCTCGGATTCCCCTGGAACTGGAGTTCTCCTGGAATTGGAGTTTCAGACGGTTCTTGGCCGCCATGTGGGTGCTGGGGATCGAACCCGGGTCCTCTGAAAGAGCAGTCGGTGCTCTTAACCGCTAGGCCTCTCTCCAGCCCCAATTTTTCAAGTTTTAATCTTAGAAAATATTTTCTTTTTTTCAAAAATGCAGAAGAAAAGTTTTATTCATTATTTTAAATCCTTAATCCAGTTTATCTTTTCATTTTACATGTGGGAAAGAGATTTTTCAAACCTTGAATGGTTTCAAACCAATGTACTCAGAGTTGAATTAGATGGATGTGATTTTCTGAACTTTCAGTTGTATAATTTTAAGGCTTTTGTTGGAAGGATTTGAAAACTATGGAGAGGTATTTTACAGTTTCTCTATAAATTTGTCAATGGGTAGATTGGTCTGATTTGTCTCTTCCCACCCCTTCTTCTCTAAAGATTTATGATATTCAGACTGGCAACAAGCTGTTGACTCTATTTAACCCAGATCTTGCCAACAACTACAAGAGGAACTGTGCCACCTTTAATCCTACAGATGATCTTGTCTTAAATGATGGCGTCCTCTGGGATGTCCGCTCTGCACAGGCCATTCATAAATTTGACAAGTTCAACATGAACATCAGTGGTGTTTTTCATCCAAATGGGCTGGAGGTCATCATCAATACAGAGATTGTATCCTTTACATTTATGTCGTCCCATTTATTACCTGATGTTTTACTCATTCAAAATTTTACTTGTTTATTTTTCTGCGTATGAGTGTTTTCCCTGCCTGGATGTAAGTGCACCAAGTGCATGTAATGCCTTGTGCTTGGAACTAACCTGGGTCCTCTGCAAGAGCAGTCAGTGCTCTTAACCACTGAGCCATTTCTCCAGCCTCTTGTTAATGCATTTTATTTTTTATTTTTATTTATTTTTATTTTTTTTGGTCTTTTCGAGACAGGGTCTCCCTGTAGCCCCAGCTGTCCTGGAACTCACTCTGTAGACCAGGCTGGCCTTGAACTCACAAAGATCCGCCTGCCTCTGCCTCC
This sequence comes from Rhizomys pruinosus, assembly GCA_009823505.1. Classification (NCBI taxonomy): domain Eukaryota; kingdom Metazoa; phylum Chordata; class Mammalia; order Rodentia; family Spalacidae; genus Rhizomys; species Rhizomys pruinosus. The sequence goes on along the minus strand of VZQC01001008.1, from coordinate 762,009 downwards.
CGAGTGCTAGGATTAAAGGCGTGCGCCACCATGCCCGGCCTTGTTAATGTATTTTAAGCATTGAGGTTTATATGTGTTCAGAAAGACTTTACTTTTGCTCTATAGAAATCAGTTGCTAGACATGTTAGAGGAGAATGAACTGCTGCTGTTAGGAGGAAGGGAGCTTGTATAGCATTTACACATATGGGATTAGCATACCACACCTTTAGAGACATCAGTTGCTAATACATGTTAATTTCTTTAAAGCATCAGTAGATAGCAGGAGGATGAAAAAGAGGTATTTCAGAATTTCCATGAAGTTAAAAACACTTTTGAGGACTGGCAATGGATGTAGCTTCATGGCAGAGTGATTGCCCGAAATGCACAAAGCCCTGGGTTCAATCGTACCTCTACAAAACAAACGCTTCGCTCAACTTTTGTGTAAAATACTTTTCCTTAACTACTCCCCTTCTAGTGGGACCTTCGAACTTTCCATCTTCTACACACTGTTCCTGCTCTGGATCAGTGTCGTGTAGTGTTCAACCACACAGGGACAGTGATGTATGGAGGTAATAAACCTTTCACTTAATTCTCGTTCTTCCCATTCTTCTCACTTCACTGGGTACTTCAGTTTTAGAATTGTGTCTCACTTGTGGAAAGTGCTTGAAAGTTGAAAGTTATAAAGGAGGGCTGGAGAGATGGCTCAGCAGTTAAGAACACTGGCTGCTTTTGCAGAGGACTCAGGTTCAATTCCCAACACACACGGTGGCTAACAACTGTCTGTAACTCCAGTTCCAGGGGATCCAGTGCCCTCTTCTGACTCTACTGGCATTGCAGGGCACAGTACATGCAGGCAGTACACTCATTCACATTAAAAAAAAAAAGTTATAAAATTAAATGATAGAATAAAATTGTGGCAAGAGAGATTAAAATTTTTATTGTTTTGGGGCTGGAGAGATGGTTAAGGGCCCCGACTGCTCTTGCAGAGGACCCGGGTTCGATTCCCAGCACTCAAATGGCAGCTAAGAACCGTCTTTAACTCCAGTTCCAGGGGAATCTGACACCCTCTTCTGACCTTCATGGTATTGCACAACATGGGTGCACGAACCTACATGCAGACAGTACAACTCATACAAAAAAAAAAAAGATTAAAAAAAAAGTTTTCAGCTGGGCGTGGTGGCGCACGCCTTTAATCCCAGCACTTGGGAGGCAGAGGCAGGCAGATCTTTGTGAGTTCAAGGCCAGCCAGGTCTACACAGTGAATTCCAGGACAGCTGTGGCTGTCAGGGAGACCCTGTTTCAAAAAGACCAAAAAAAAAAAAAAAGGTTTCTTGTTTTAGAATGAAAGGCAACTAATTTTAAGGAAACATATCTTGTGTAGAAAGAAATTTCATACTGTAGTTTTTGTTATTATAAACTTAAAAACCTTTGTATTTGTTTCCTTGGGTTTTTATAAAATTTCAGCTATAGTACTTGTTGGAAGTTTGGGGATATTGTTTGCTTGTTGGGCGGGGTATGTAAGGAGGATACCTTGAGAGGAACTAACTAAATGCAGAGTACATTTATTTGTATGGGAACTCACTCTGAAACCTTGATCGACTGTTGTAATTTTCTATAGAGCCAGATGTTTCTGATTCTTAATGTTTCATTATTCCCTATCCCCTCAATAGCGATGTTGCAGGCCGATGACGAAGACGAGTTATTGGAAGAGAGGATGAGAAGCCCGTTTGGGTCATCCTTCCGAACATTTAATGCAACTGATTACAAACCTATAGGTAAGCATGCAAGGGCAGGCATTGATCTTTTTTTTTTTTCATGTCTTTGTATTCTTTTTTTTTTTTTTTTAATTTTGTTTATTTCTGTATGTGTATGAATCTCCCTCTCCCTCCCTCTCTCTCTCATCCCGTCTCTCTCTCCTCCCTCTCCTCTCTCCTCCCTCTCTCCTCCCTCCCGCTCTCCCATCTCCTCCTCGTTCCCTCTGCCTCTTCCTCTTGTCTCCCTCCTTCTCTCTCTCCCTCCCCTCTCTCCCTCCACTCTCTCTCCCCTCTCTCTTCCCCCTCGCCTGCTCCCCTCTCCCTTCCTCTTTGCCGCTCTGCTCTCTCCCTCCTTCTCTCCCGTCTCTCCTCCGCGCACCTCCTTCTCTCCCCCCCTCGCTCCGCCCTCTCTGCTCCCTCCCCCTCCCTCCCTCTCTCTCCCTCCCTCCCTCTTCTCTCCCTCTCTCCCTCTCTCTCAGCCTCCCTCTCTCTCCCTCCCTCTCCCTCTCTCTCGTCTCCCTCCGCCCTTCTACCTCTCTCCCCTCTCTCTCTTCGCCTGCCCTCTCTCCCTCTCTCTCTCCCTCCGTTCTCTCCTCTCTCTCTCCCTCGCTTCTCTGCCCTCCCTCTCTCCCTTTCTCTCTCCCCTCCTCTCTCCCTCTCTCCCTCCCTCTCTCCCTCCCTCTCTGCCGTCCCTCTCTCTCTCCCTCTCTCTCCCTCTCTCTCTCCCTCCGCTCTCGCCTCTCTCTCTCCTCCCTCTCTCCTCCCTCTCTCTCTCCCCTCCCTCTCTCTCTCTCCTCTCTCTCTCCTCCTCCCTCTCTCTCTTTCTGTTTCTGTCTCTGTCTCTGTTTCAGCACCTGTCTCTCTTTCCACTTCTCTCACTCACAACTCACTCGCTAATCGCTATTGCTCTCTTCTTTCTCTCTCGCTCTCTCCTCGCTCTCCCTCTCTTCTCTCTCCCTCTCCCTCCTGCTCCCACTCCCTCTCTCCCTCTCTCCTCTCTCTTCCCCCCGCTCTCTCTCCCTGCCTCTCCTTCTCTCCCTCTGCTCCGCTCTGCTCTCCCTCTGCCTCTCGCCTCCCTCTGCTCTCCCTCCCTGCTCCTCTCCCTCCCTCTCTCTCTGCCCGTCCCATCTCCTCTCTCCCTCTCTCTCTCCCTCTCTCTCTCTCCCTCTCTCCCTCTTCGTCTCTTTCTCTCTCCCGTCTCTTCTCTCTCTCGCCTCTTCTCTGCTCCCCTCCCTCTCCTTCTTCCCTCTTTTTTTTTTTTTTTTTTTTTTTTTTTTTTCTCTCTCTTTCTCCCTCTCGCTCTCCCTCCCCTCTCTCTCCTTCCCTTCCTCTCTCTCTCCCCCCTCCTCTCTCCGCTCTCTGCTCCCCTCTCTCTCTCTCTCTCTCTCTCTTCTCCCTCTCTCCCTCTCTTTCCCTCCTCCTTCCTCCTCTCCTCTCTCCCTCTCTCCTCTCACCCTTTCCCTCCCTCTCTTCCCCCCCTCTCCCTCTCTCCCTCTCTCTTCCGCTTCTCCCTCTCCCTCTTCTGCTCCCTCCCTGCCCTCTCTCTTCCTCTCCCCTCTCTCCTCTCCATGCCCTCTCTCTCCTCCCTCTCTCTCCCTCACTCCGTCCTCCTCTCTTCCCTCCTCCCTCTCTCCCTCGCTCTCTCTCCTCGTCCTCTCCCTCCCTCTTCCTCCTCTCCCTCTCTCTTCTCTCTCCCTCTTCTCCCTCCCCTTCTCTCTCTCCCCTCTCTATCTCTCCTTCCTCTCTCCCCCCTCTCCCTCCCCTCCCTTCTCTCCCTCCTTTTTGCTCCTTTTCAATTTCCATACTTTTGTTTTGGTTGTTTAGTGTTGTTTGTTTTAAGACAGGGTCTCACTTTGTAGCCCAGATGGCCTTGAAATTGTTGCCTTCTTCCTGCCTTACCCTCCTGAATACTATTATCCAAGGTGTGGGCTACCATATTTGCTTGTAATCTAGAGTCTGAATATAAGTACTTTACATAACGTAATTATTGAGTTTATTTATTTTCTTTTTTTCTATTACATTATTTTGTGTGGTTTCTTGCAGCCATAGCACACATGTCAAAGGACAACTTTTGAGATCAGTTTTTCCAACCATGTATGTCCTAGGCATTTGACTGAAGTTGAAGCTTGGCAGAAAGTGCCTTTACCTCTAAACTATCATTTATCTTGTAAATTACATCACTTTTAACATCATTTTATCCTTAAAAAAAATTGGATTCTGTTTTTTTTGAATTAAAAAAAGTTTATTTTTATGTGTATGTACTGTACTCTCTGCAGTAGTTGTGCACCTGGTTGTGCAATGCCGCTGAGGTCTGAAGAGGGTTGGCGGATTCCCTGGGAACTGGAAGTTACAGATGGTTCTCGGCCGCCATGTGGGTGCTGGGGATTGAACTCTGGTCCTCTGCAAGAGCAGTCGGCCTCTTAACGCTAGGCCATCTCTCCAGCCCTTGGATTCATTTTTGTGTGTGGTGTTTTGTGTGCATGATAGTATGTGCCGAGTTATGCAATACCTGTGGAGGACAGAAGAGGCATCAGATCCCCTGGAACTGGAGTTATGGACAGTTGTTAGCTGCTGATCGGGCTGCTGGAATTTCAACCCAGGTGTCTGCCAAACAACAGTCAGTGCCTAACTGCTGAGCCATCTATCCAGCTGCATTTCATCCTTTCTTACAGCTCAGTAAAATTTCATTTTGAGGGTTGGAGAGATGGTCACCAGTTGAAGAGCATGGGTGCTTTGGGAGGGGACCTGGTTTGGTTCCCGGGTACCACATGGGCAGTAACAACCCTCAGAACTGCAGTTCTGTGGGATCCAATACTTCTTCTGACCTTGTGGGCATGCCTGACATTGCTGCACTTCTATGATAGGCAATATAGCATGGTACATAAAATAAAATGGTTAAAAAAATGTGTGTATGTTTGATTGTATTGGTGAGTGTTGAGATATTATACATATTATATATTTATCACAGTATATAAAAAAATAAAAAAAAATTTTGTCTTTTTGAGACTGGATATCCCTGTGGCCCCCTGTCCTGGAGACTCACTCTGTAGACCAGGCTGTGGTCTACAGATGCCACTGCTCTGCCTCCTGAGTTCTGGCATTAAAGCAGTACCACCATGCCCAGCTAAAATATGTATTTTTTAAAAAACCTTCATTTTGTATATATATCACTTTTTTTTCTCCCCCTTTGAGACATGGTCTCCCTGTAGCTGACCTGAACTCCTAAAGAACCCGGCTGGCGTAGTTGAAAGAGTTGTGTGCACCACACCTGCTTCAAATCAAATCATATCATACCATATTTATTTCTCCATTTTCTGTTGGGAATTTAGGCTGGTTGGTAACTTGGCTATGACAATAGTGTAACAGTAAAAGTAATTTGTAAGAATATCTTTGGTATACTGACTTAAATCTTTCTGGCTGTATATTTTTTTTCTTTTTCTTTTTTTTTTTTTTTTTTTTTTTTTTTTGGCTTTGTGCAAAACAGTAGGTCTCCTGTAAGCCCTCTAGGCGTTTGGAACTGGCTATGTAGACCCAGGCTGGCANCATGCACTGTCTGCACATGCAGGTCTGTGCACCGGTGTCGTGCAATGCCGGAGGTCAGAGAGGTGTCGGATTCCCGGGAACTGGGTTCTCCTGGAATGGGTTTTCACGGTTTTTTCGGCCCCATGTGGGTGCTGGGGATTGAACCCGGTCCTCTGCAAGAGCGGTTCGTGCCTCTTAACGACTAGGCCATCTCTCCAGCCCTGTATCTTTTCTTAGCGACTCCTTCCACTTTTCCCGAGAGAACCTTGTCCTAATTTGCTTGACACCAGTAGCGGACGTTACATGGAACTATTTGTGATCCTTTGGCTCCTTTTGTTTTCCACTTTCTTTTCCTTTGCGCTCGCCTTGAACTTCCAGAGATCTTCCTGCCTCTGCCTCCCAAGTGCTGAGATTAAAGGCATGCACCACCACACCCGGCACTGGCTATTAATATTATGAAGAGTAATGTAATTCTTTTATCTTGTCATAGGTATCAGCATTATTTTGGGAGTGGCCGAGGGTGAGTTCTTCATCCATGATGCTGAAATTCAGAAGTCAGCACTTCAGATTATCATCAATTGTGTGTGTGGCCCAGATAACCGAATATCCAGTATTGGCAAATTTATTTCTGGAACTCCTCGGAGAAAGCTGTCTCAGACCCCCAAGAGCAGTGAGCATACCCTGGCCAAGATGTGGAATGTGGTCCAGTCCAACAATGGTATCAAGGTGCTTCTGTCCCTATTGTCCATCAAGATGCCTATCACAGACGCAGACCAGATCCGGGCCCTGGCCTGTAAGGCTCTGGTAGGCCTGTCTCGCAGTAGCACTGTTCGGCAGATCATAAGCAAATTGCCGCTGTTTAGCAGCTGCCAGATCCAACAGCTGATGAAGGAGCCTGTGCTGCAGGACAAGCGAAGTGACCATGTCAAATTCTGCAAGTATGCTGCTGAGCTCATTGAGCGGGTATCAGGAAAGCCACTTCTTATTGGCACTGATGTGTCCCTGGCACGACTGCAGAAAGCGGATGTTGTTGCTCAGTCAAGGATCTCCTTCCCTGAGAAAGAGCTGCTTCTGTTGATACGAAACCATCTCATTTCTAAAGGGCTTGGAGAAACAGCGACTGTGCTGACAAAAGAGGCTGACCTGCCCATGACTGCTGCTTCCCATTCTTCTGCCTTCACCCCAGTAACTGCTGCTGCTTCTCCCGTCTCTCTCCCCCGAACCCCTCGTATTGCCAATGGCATTTCAAGTCGACTGGGCAGCCATGCTGCTGTGGGTGCTTCTGCCCCTTCTGTCCCCCCTGCCCATCCCCCGCCTCGGCCCCCCCAGGGTTCACTAGCTTTGCCTGGTCCGTCTTATGCAGGAAACTCCCCTTTGATTGGTAGGATCAGTTTTATCAGAGAGAGGCCATCACCCTGCAATGGCAGGAAAATTCGAGTGTTGCGGCAGAAATCAGACCATGGTGCATACAGCCAAAGCCCAGCCATAAAAAAACAGCTGGATAGACATCTTCCTTCTCCACCTACACTGGACAGTATCATCACAGAATATCTTAGAGAGCAACATGCTCGCTGCAAGAACCCAGTTGCCACCTGTCCTCCTTTCTCTCTCTTTACTCCTCATCAGTGTCCTGAGCCAAAACAGAGGCGGCAAGCGCCAATAAACTTTACCTCAAGGCTAAACCGCAGGGCATCATTTCCAAAATATGGAGGGGTGGATGGCGGATGCTTTGATAGGCACCTTATCTTTAGCAGGTAAGGAGAGGTGCCCATACTCTTTGGAAATTGGAATGATTCTTCTGTTTAAATCAGTGTTTACACAGTCATCAGTGAGTGATTAGTTAAGAAAATGATTTGCTGACTCAAAGTATCACTGATTATCATTTTATATAATACATGATCTGTGTAAGCCAATATGGATTCATTTTAGATTCTTGATGGTATATTGAACTCTGTGTTGTAATAACAAGTATGTTTTCTAGAACTTAAATCACTGCTTTTTGAAATTTTATTTCATGTTTGAGTGTTTTGCCTGGATGTGTGTGTATGTGCACCCTGTGCATAGCTGGTGCCTTTTGAGGCCAGAAGAGAGCATTTGTTCCCCTCGAATTTATAGGCAGTTGTGAGCTGCCCTGTGGATGCTGGGAATAGAGCCTGGGTCCTCTGCAAGAGCAGCCATTGATCTTGCTTCACCTTCCTGTTTCTAATCAGGCTCTTAGACTTGTTTGCTGGTCTAAGTTGCCTTTCATCTGATTCTTTACAAATCTGACATACATTGTGGGGTCATAGAGTTTATAGGCTTGTTTAAATTTGTAAATGGAAATCTTTTTCATTAAAATTTAACTACTGAAGGTCACTATGTTTTGGAAGCACTCACTTTACTTTTTTTTTTTTTTTTTAAAAACTTCAGTGTTGTGGGTTTTTTGTTGTTTGTTGTTTGTTTTTGTTTTTGTATTTTTGAGGTAGGTATCCCTGTAGCCCCAGCTGTCCTGGAACTTGCTGTATAGACCAGGCCGGTGCAGATCCACCTGCCTCTGCCTCCTGAGTGGTGAGATTAAAGGTGTATAGTAGCACACCTCACATTTTTTTAAACATAACTTTTTTTTTTCATTCCTTTTAGTTTTTTATTTTTATTTTTTTTTCAGAATTCCTATACATGCTTTGTTCTGATTTGCCCTCTCTCTTGTGGGGGGCTTAGGTTTCGTCCTATTTCAGTGTTCCGGGAAGCTAATGAAGATGAGAGTGGCTTCACTTGCTGTGCTTTCTCGGCCCGGGAACGATTCCTGATGCTTGGCACCTGCACAGGGCAGCTGAAGCTCTACAATGTGTTCAGTGGACAGGAGGAGGCCAGCTATAATTGTCACAACTCGGCCATCACTCACCTTGAACCTTCCAGGGTAAGGGTTCCTTCTTTGGGTGATTTTTGAGATGGATTGGTGAGCCAGTTGAGGGTAGTCATACTTTTATTGGGCTTTCTTTTAGACTAGTCCTTAACTAGAAAGTTCAGTTGAAGTTGACTTATTTCAGAAGGAAACTGAGACATCAAACTATTGAGAGAGAAACTTCAAGCTGGTTGTGGTGGCACACGCCTTTAATCCCTGCACTTAGGAAGCAGAGGCAAGCAGATCTCTGAGTTCAAGGCCAAGCCTGGTCTACAAAGTAAGACTAAGACAGCTAGGGCTGCAGGGAGACCCTGTCTCAAAAAGACAAAAAAAAAGAGAGAGAGAGAGAGAAAGAAACTTCAGCTGTGTGTGGAGGTACATGGGTGGGCTGAGGCAGGAGGGTCAGTTGGAAGTTAACCTGGGTTACAGATTTAAGTTCTTGACAAGCCTGAGCTACATAGTTAGAACCTGTCTCAACAAAACAAAAACAAAGAAGAACCAGTCCAGCGAGATGGGTCAGAAGTGTAGTGCAAACCTGACCCCTGAGTTTGAGCCCTGGAACCCAGGTAGAGAGAGAGGGAGAAAACCAACTCTACAAAGTTGTCTTTGTGCCTCCACACTCTCACATCATACACACCACACACACAATAAATAAAAGAATTAAAAGACTAGGCTCCTGAAGTGGGGGATAATCAGTCAGTCAGTCAATCAGTTAATCAGTCAATCGTCCATCATCTAATATATATGTTGTGAAGATTTAATAGTCTCTTTCCAAATATTTATTGGTTCTGAAGTCTTTTTTTTTTTTAAGACTTGATTTATTTTTATATGTATATGTGTGGGCCTGAGAGTTTCTGTGTGCACCATATGATTGCAGGTGTCCACAGAGGGCAGAAGAGAGTGTTTGATTCCCTGTAACTGGATGGAGTTATAGGATTGAGCCTGTCTGGTGTCCCTGCTGAGAACCTAACCTGGGTCCTCTGCAAACTTAACAAGTACTCTTAACTGCTGAACCACGTGTCCAACCTCTTGAGAGTCTTTTGTTTCCTCTTTAATCCAACAGTGGCTTTTTTGCATATATTTTAAAATGCTAATTGCAAAGAAAAATAAAATAAAATGCTAATTGCACATAATATCTGCTTATATGTAAACACATGATCACCCACCTTGGGTCTCTTCCTTTTAGGACGGGTCCTTGCTACTGACATCTGCTACTTGGAGCCAGCCCTTGTCTGCACTTTGGGGGATGAAATCAGTATTTGATATGAAGTATGTATTTATTTAATTTTAACAGCCTAGTATCTCATATTTTGTGTTTTATTTATGAATGCCCCTTTCGTCTCATTTTAAATTACAAGCCTTTTGAAAAAAGAGAAGTAATGTAAGCTGTTGCTAACTTTTTCCTTCTTCTTTTTTTTTTTTTGGACTTTTGGAGACAGGGTCTCCCTGTAACCCCAGCTGTCCTGGAACTCACTCTGTAGACCAGGCTGGCCTTGAACTCACCAGGATCTGCCTATCTCTGTCTCCCAAGTGCTGGGATTAAAGGCGTGCCCCACTATGCCCTGCTATCTTTCTTTTAAAACAAAACTTATTTATGTGTATGCCATGTTTATGTGCAGGTATCTATGAAAAAGCCAGAAGGGGTGTCTGGTCCCCTGGAGCTTGGCAGTTGTGAGCTGCCAGATGTGGCTGCTGGGAACCAAACTCTAGTCCTCTGGAAGAACACTAAGAGCTCCAGATCCACGCCTTGCCTCTGCCCCAAGTGCTAGGATAGAAGGCGATGTGCCATCCAGCTGCTGCATTTTATTTTTATTTTTATGTGTATGACTGTATTCTACATGTATGTAAAATGCACAACAGGTATCAGCATCTCACCATCTAGGAAAGGTGTTCATTTTAAATACACCTGGTGAGTAGATAAAATATCTTGTTAGTTATGCTCACACACTTAGACCTTGACTATAATAAGTTGGACTGCTAAATCCTGTACAATCCAATAGCTTGTGTCTTTTTAGTATTGAACTTAAAAAGGTATCACTGTGGAAAGCTGTCAATCCATGAAGGGAAACAACCTGAACAAACTAGAATCCAAAATGACAATCTCCAAAAAATATTAGGACGGCTTTGTTTCTCACCCACTTGTCCCCTGTTCCCATTAAGCCCCAAGGGGAACTAAACTGCGGAAAGAGGAGGCGTATTGGATCGAATGGTAAGGGCTGGAAGTTTAGAATAGGGTGAATCGTGAGACTACAGCAATATAGTCTGACGATCCTAACATGATCATAACAGCCTGGACATTACAAGCTTCTCCAAAACGGTGGTCTATGGAACCTTGGTTGTTCAAATTTTGGGACATAGATACTTGCAAATCCAACCAATATACCTTAATTGTATTGTACCTATAGAGTAACGATCTAATGTTATCTGCAAACAACTGTTGATGTCATTATTAGTAGGAATCCCTTAATAAACAAAATAAAAAATAAATAATAAAACAATAAACAACAACAAAAACCAACAAAACAACAAAAAATACACAATTAAAAATACAAAAAAAAATAAATAGTAAAAGAAAAGAACAGGGCCAAGCCTCCCTTACCTCAATGACAGCAAGATAGCAGTCTTTGGTGTCTGTACACAGGTCGAAGATGTTCCGTTTCACATCAATGGTTGCTGGAAAATAGAATGTGATAAGATTCAGAATTAAATTGTTGCCGTGACCTAAAAACCATGCTTTTTTCTCTTTAGATAAAAAGTATTTGGGCTGGAGAGATGGTCGTGACAAGAACACATGCTCTACAAAAGAGGACCTGAGTTCTATCCCAGCACCTCACATTGTGGCTAATATACAATGCCTGTCGACCAGCTCTAGGGGATCGAAACCGGTCTGTGGCTTCCTACAGCACTCACACACTCAAAATTAAAAATAATAGTTTAAAACAAAAGGCCAATAGGTCACAAATATTTCCATTAACTCCTCTACTTGTCAATCAAAATTTAAAATCTCCTGGAAAATGAGCATCATTAAGATAAAACAGGTGCTGGAGTAGATGGCCTAGCGTTAAGAGCACCAAGCGCTCTGCAGAGGACCGGGTTCAATCCCCATGCACCCACATGGCCACGACACTCCACCAAAAACCGTCTGAAATCCAATTCCCAGGAAGAACCCAGTTCCCGGAGAATCCGACATGCCCTCTTTCTGACCTTCGCGCGGCATGCATCCGACACGGTGCACAGACCTGCATCAGAACAGAGATCATTACACATACAGAAATAAACAAAATTAAAAAAAAAAAAAAAAAAGAATACAAAGACATGAAAAAAAAAAAGGGATCAATGCCTGCCCTTGCATGCTTACCTATAGGTTTGTAATCAGTTGCATTAAATGTTCGGAAGGATGACCCAAACGGGCTTCTCATCCTCTCTTCCAATAACTCGTCTTCGTCATCGGCCTGCAACATCGCTATTGAGGGGATAGGGAATAATGAAACATTAAGAATCAGAAACATCTGGCTCTATAGAAAATTACAACAGTCGATCAAGGTTTCAGAGTGAGTTCCCATACAAATAAAACTGTACTTCTGCATTAGCTTAGTTCCTCTCAACGGGTATCTCTCCTTACTATACCCCGCCCAACAAGCNGCCAGCCATTCAATTTCTACTCAGTGTTACCTAGTAACAAATGCTTCTCAGAGATGAGGAAGAGTCTGACAGACAGGTTGCTCTTCTAAAAAGAGCTATGAAACCAGAGAGAGAAAGAAGATGCTGAAAAGTTTAGGTTTGAGAGACTCTTCAACTCCAAAACTGATAAACTGTGCATAGGACCACAAATTAACAATGCCCGGAAAAGACAGTGCCAGGATCACCTGGACATACTCTGCTACGGATCCGCAATCAAAACTGGCTTTATACGTACAATCTACTCTAACTCATTTCTATAATCCATCTCCCACAGAAGTGACTTTTCTGGCTTATACTGACACTGGAAATAATTAACATTTTTTGTTACTAAGTGCTGTGTGTTTGCCACGCTACATGTGTGAATTATCAGTAGGGACTGCCGAGGGAGATTGCTCATGGGTCCAGGGGATTAAGCTCGGGTCATCAGACTTGGCAGCAAGCATCTTCACCCACTGAGCCATGTTAGCCCTATGGGAGTTGCTTATCTTGAAGCCCCAAAAAGCTCACTATAACAAGCATAGATAAATAAAATCAGAGGACTGCTTAGGGGGCTTGGCAAATTATAAATGAAATCTGCAAGTATCATGTGGTTAAAGCGGAGTTTGGTTTTTCTATTTGTGTGGGGTTTTTTTTTGTTTTTTTTTTTTTGTGATTTTTTTTTTTTTTTTCAGCCTTTCTAAATTTACAATGTCACTGCCAAAAATCATCTCCTCCTTAGCTTCCCCAGTACTGGCATTACAGGTAGGAACTACTGTATTTTCTCATTTAAAATCTTGTATTTTAAGATTCAGACATAAAGACCTATATGAAACAGGCAGCAAAGGCTTTGTAGTCTTGAAAACTTCCTCCTCAAAAAGCCAGATACTTGTCTTTACACAAAGCTTTTTTTAACAGAAACAAACTCCAAATATTACTGACCTGGGTTCCTCCTCTTCATCCTCATCCTCTGCCAGACGCTGCCTGCCCACTTCATAGAGTCTGCACACCGTGTCCATGTTCAGGGCATCCATTACTGCCTTGTCGAGACACACCAAAGTAAGATAGAGCCTCATGGTCCCCAACATCCTATACCGTTTGTGATTATTACCTATTGTAATAAAAAAAAAGCTAAATAAAATAAAAAACTTCAAAAAAATTACTTTTTCTAAAATAAATTTTTATTTATTAGTTTTTCGCATTTTTATTGTTAATAATTAATTAATAAGTAATTTATTTATATTATTATTTATTGCTTTTTGAGACAGGGTCTCCCTATAGCCCCAGCTGGCTCTGGAACTCATCTGATAGACCAGTGCTGGGCCTTTGAACTCACAAAAGATCCGCCTTGCCTCTGCCCCAAGTGCTAGATAAAGGCGATGTGCCACCATCGTGCATTTTATTTTTATTTTTATGTGTATGACTGTATGTCTCTACATGTAGTTAAAATGCACACAGGGTTATCAGCATCTATCACCATTCAGGAAATGTTTACATTTTGAATACACCTGGTGAGTCAGATAAAATCATCTTGTTGTTTATGACTTCACACTGCTTAGCTTGAACATAATAATGGTACTGCTAAATGCCTGTACATTCCAATAGCTTTGTGCCTTTTTAGTATTGAACTTAAAAAGGTATCACTGTGGAAAGCTGTCAATTCCATGAAGGAAACAACCTGAACAACTAGATCCAAAATGACATCTCCAAGAAATATAGACGGCTTTGTTTCTCACCCACTTTCCCCCTTTCCACATAAGCCCAGAGGGAGCACATAAACTGCGGGATAGAGGAGGTCTATCTGGATCGAATGGTAAGGGCTGTGACTGGAGAGATAGGGGTGAATCGTGTAGACTACAGAATATAGTCTAGCATGCCTAAACCTGATCAAACAAGCCTTGACATTACAACTTCTCCAAACTGGATTGCTATGGAACCTTGGGTTGTTCAAATTTTGGACATAGATACCTGCAAATCACCAATTAACTTAATTGTACATTGGACCGATAACTGAGTAACATCATGTTATCTGCAAAACAACTGATGTCATTATATTAGTAGGAATCCCTTAATAAACAAAATATAAAAATAAATAAACAACAAATAACAACAACAAAAAACGACAACAAAAAACAACAAAAACAAAGAATGAAATAGCCAAAAAAATAAATAGTAAAAGAAAAGAACAGGGCCAAGCCTCCCTTACCTCAATGACAGCAAGATAGCAGTCTTTGGTGTCTGTACACAGGTCGAAGATGTTCCGTTTCACATCAATGGTTGCTGGAAAATAGAATGTGATAAGATTCAGAATTAAATTGTTGCCGTGACCTAAAAACCTGCTTTTTGTCTACTTAGAAAAAAGTATTTTGGGCTGGAGAATGGTTTCGTGATCAAGAGACACATGCTCTACAAAGAACCTGAGTCTCGGTCTATCCAGCACCTACATTATAGCTTACATGCTGCCTAGCTGGGATCCAGCTCTAGGGATCCTAAACCTGTCTGTTTGGATTTACCTACAGGCCTCACACACTCAAAATTAAAAATAAAGTTTTAAAACAAAAGGCCAATAAGTCACAAATATTTCCATTAACTCCTCTACTTGTCAATCAAAATTTAAAATTCTCCTGGAAAAATGAGGATCTTAAGATAGATACAGGGCTGGAAGATGGACCTAGCGTAAGAGCACCAAAGCGCCGTCTGCAGAGGACCCCGGGTTCAATCCCCAGCACCCACATGGCGGCCATAACAGCACGAAAAGACCGTCTGTAAACTCCAATTCCCAGTGAAAACTCCAGTTCCCGGAGAAATCCGACATCCCTCTTTCTTGACCTTCGCGCGGCCATGCACGACACGGGTGCCACAGACCTGCATGCAGACGATAGATTCATTACACATACAGAAATAAAATCAAAATTAAAAAAAAAAAAAAAAAGAATACAAAGACATGAAAAAAAAAAAGGATCAATGCCTGCCCTTGCATGCTTACCTATAGGTTTGTAATCAGTTGCATTAAATGTTCGGAAGGATGACCCAAACGGGCTTCTCATCCTCTCTTCCAATAACTCGTCTTCGTCATCGGCCTGCAACATCGCTATTGAGGGGATAGGGAATAATGAAACATTAAGAATCAGAAACATCTGGCTCTATAGAAAATTACAACAGTCGATCAAGGTTTCAGAGTGAGTTCCCATACAAATAAAATGTACTCTGCATTTAGTTAGTCTCCTCTCAAGGTATCTCTCCTTACTATACTCCGCCCAACCAAGCAATCACAAGTATTCCCCGAACCTCCCTCCAACACAGACCTGATACGCTTGAAAACTTTATAAAAAGCCTCACCAAACTGGAAAGCTACCAAGACAGAAGGCTTTCTTTAATACCCATCTTCGGCTAGTTCTTCTTCACGTAGGATCAATACAAAAACTTTACAGTATGAAACACTTCTCCTCTCTCTACCCACGAAGACATGTTTCCTCTCTATATAAACCTGTAGTGCCATTCAGGCTGCTAGAACGACATCATCACAAACATTACACCTTTTCTTCTTTTCTCTTTGTCTCTTCTTGTGTTTATCGCCTGCTTCTACACATCTCGATTCTCTTGGTCTATTCCTTTTGAAAACAGGTCTCCCTGACAGCCACCAAAGCTGTCCTGTGAATTCACTGTAGACCTGGCTGCCTTGAACTCACAAAGATCTGCTCTGCCTGCTGCTCTGCCAAGTGCTGGGATTAAGAAGGCGTGCGCCACACCCACTGCCACGCTTCGAACAAGCTTTACTTTTTTTAAATCTTTTTTTTTTGCAAGAGTTCCTTTACTGGCTTCTGCATTAGGTCGTTGCACCCATGCTTTGGTCGCTTACCCCACTCAAATCTACCATTGAAGCCACAAAGAGGCCCGCGGGTCGTCAGATATTCCCCATTCGAACTTGAGTTAAAGCACCGGGTTCTAGCTGCCATTTTGAAGTGCTTGGGAATCCCATACCCTTGGTCTCTTGCCGAATAGAGTTCAAGTCGGCCCTTAAACATTCTCTACCAGCCCTCAAAACCAATAAAAAAATGTTAATCCTCTCCTATGCCACAATTTTATCTCATCATCTTAACTTTACTACTTTTTTTTGTTTTTTAATGTGAGATTCTTTTACTCTGCAATTGTTTACTGTGCCCTGTCAATCCACGCTAGCCAGCAGAAGAAGGCGTTGGTTCCCCTTGGAACTGAGTTACAGACAGTTGTTAGCCACCGTGTGTGTTGGAATTGAACCTGAATCCTCGCAAAAGCAGCCAGTTGTCTTAACTGCCGAGCATCTCTCCAGCCGCTCCTTTATAACTTTCAACTTTCAAGCACTTTCCACAAGTGAGACACAATTCTAAAACTGAAGTAGTACCCAATGTGGAAGTGAGAAGATGGGAGCAGAACGATAATTTAAATGAAAAGGTTTATACCTCCATACATCACTGTCCCTGTGTGGTTGAACACTACACGACACTGATCCAGAGCAGGAACAGTGTGTAGAAGATGGAAAGTTCTGAGAGTCCCACTAAAGAGTAGTTTAAGGAAAATAGTTATTTTACACAAAAGTTAGGAGCGAATCGTTTGTTTGTAGAGGTACCCGATTTGAACCAGGGCTTTGTGCATTGTCGGCCAATCACTCTGCCATGAAGCTACATCCATTGCCAGTCCTCAAAAGTGTTTTTAACTTCATGGAAATTCTGAAATACCTCTTTTTCATCCTCCTGCTATCTACTGATGCTTTAAAGAAATTAACATGTATTAGCAACTGATGTCTCTAAAGGTGTGGTATGCTAATCCCATATGTGTAAATGCTATACAAGCTCCCTTCCTCCTAACAGCAGCAGTTCATTCTCCTCTAACATGTCTAGCAACTGATTTCTATAGAGCAAAAGTAAAGTCTTTCTGAACACATATAAACCTCAATGCTTAAAATACATTAACAAGGCCGGGCATATCCTTGGGGCGCCACGCCTTAATCCTACTCGGGAGGGCAGAGGCAGGCGGATCTTGTGAGTTCAAGGCCAGCCTGCTTAAGAGTGATTCCCAGGACAGCTGGGGCTACTAGGGAGGCACCCTTGTCCTCGAATAAGACCAAAAAAGAATAAAAAATAAAAAAAATAAAAAAAAATAAAATTGCGAGATAACAAATAGAGGCTGGAGAAATGCTCAAGTGGTTAGACAAGCCACGACGCTCTTGCAGAGACCCAGGTACAGTTCCAAGCACAAGCATTACATGACTTGGCTGCACTTACATCCAGGCAGGGAAAACACTCATACGCAAGAAAAATAAACAAGTTAAAATTTTGAATGAGTAAAACATCAGGTAATAAATGGGACGACATAAATGTAAAGGATACAATCTCTGTATTGATGATGACCTCCAGCCCATTTGGATGAAAAACACCACTGATGTTCATGTTGAACTTGTCAAATTTATGAATGGCCTGTGCAGAGCGGACATTCCCAGAGGACGCCAGGTCATTTAAGCAAGATCATCTGCTAAGGATTAAAAGTGGGCACCAGTTCCTCTTGGTATTGTTTGCAGATTGGTTAAAAGAGCAACAAGCTTGTTGCAGTCTGAATATCAAAATCTTAGAGAAAAAGGTGGGAAGAGACAAATCAGACCAATCTACCCATTGACAAATTTATAGAGAAACTGTAAAATACCTCTCCATAGTTTTCAAATCCTTCCAACAAAAGCCTTAAAATTATACAACTGAAAGTTCAGAAAATCACATCCATCTAATTCAACTCTGAGTACATTGGTTTGAAACCATTCAAGGTTTGAAAAATCTCTTTCCCACATGTAAAATGAAAAAGATAAACTGAATTTAAGGATTAAAATATATGAATAAAACTTTTCTTCTGCATTTTTTAGAAAGAAAAAGAAAATTATTTCAAGATATAAAACTTGAAAAATTGGGCTGGAGAAACAGCCTAGCGGTTAAGAGCAGCCGAACGCTCTTTCAGAGGACCCTGGTTCGAATCCCAGAACCCACAAGGCAGAAGTAGAAACCTCTCTTCACAATAGCAAAAAAAAAAAAAAAACTCCAGTTCCAGGAAATCCGAACCCTCTTCTGACCTCCGCGGCCATTGCACGACACGGGTGCCACAGACCTGCAGGCAGACAGTACATCTCATACAATCCATACAGAAATAAATAAAATTAATAAAAAAAGAAAAAAAGAAAAAAAAAAAATAAAAAAAAAAAAGAAAAAAAACTTGAAAAAAGTTGTCCACAAAGAATCAATGCACTGTCCGTGAATATTACACAACGGTTACTTTTTGGAGAAAAGGCATCAATAAAATACTCTTTTCTCCTTCAAATCCCAGTGTACATTTAACCCCATAATATTAAAAGTTTTGAAAATCTACAACCTGTGACCTATGCCGAGACCAAACCTTTCCCATCAGCTAATACTCATGCCTGAATATTATTCTTTAAAAAAAAAAAAGGGCTGAGGGGGGTTGGCAGTGTGTGGGGCAAAATCAAAACCAAAACCAACAACAAAAAAAAAAAAAAAAAAAAAAAAAAAAAAAAATAAGAAAATAACAAGAAACAATTCCAGATTAGGGGACAAGACAAGCAGCCTGGTCTCTTCAAAATTCAGTGTCATATAAACTGGAAAAACAGTTCCTGGCTTTAAAACATTAGTAAGACATAATAGCCAAATACAATTATGTGATCTCAGCTAAATCATGGTTAAAAACAAAACCAAAAAGACCTGAAACCAAATATATGAGGAACAAGTAAGAAAATGGAGTATGCACTGGACATTAGGTATTTGAGAATTACCCCGTGTATTTTTATAGATATTAATATGTAACACATTATATTAATAAGTGTGCTTATCAGTTAGAGGATTCATCTCTATTAGGCCAATCTTAAAAACATGGTGATGTTTACAACTTCTTTTCAAATAATTCCCTCAGGAAGCAGAGGCAGGAGGCTCTCTCAGGTCAAGACCAGCCTGATCTACATGGCGAGTTCCAGTCCAGCTGAGGCTACAGGGAGACCTGTTGTCGTTCAAAAAGACAAAAAAAAAAAAAAAAAAAAAAAAAAAAAAAAGAATAAATTACGCCTGGGGCTCGTGGCCACACCTTTAATCCTAGCACGGGAAGCCAGAGGCGGTGGATCTCTGTGAGTTCAAGGCCAGTTACTGTTCTACACAGTAAGTTTACAGGGACAGCCAGAGCTACAGGGAGACCCTGTTCAAAAGGACTAAAATAATAATAAATTAAATGTGCTCTGATGCTAATAAGTCTTTTCAAAAATGCCAGATTTCATTCCCTATTACCCCTGTACATCTTTGCCTTCATTAGAGCTGTTTAATGACAAGTCTCGACGAGCTAGTCAGTATCAACTATAGAGCTTTTATGACAAGGTCTCACTAGCAGTTGGTATCAGCCCTGAACTCTTGATCTTCCTGTCCCCAAAGACTGCCCATCAGTGTGGCTGTTTCTTACTCGACAAGGACTTTATCTAACTTCTGGATGACTAACGAAAGATATGATTTGTATTTTCATTTTGTATTGTTATTAACTTATTATTTATTTATTTGGTCTTTTGAGACAGGGGTCTCCCTTTAATTCTGGAATTTTCTTTTGATTGTGTTTTGGTTTTTTACTTATTATTTATTTATTTATTATATTATTTTATTTATTATTTTTATTTTGGTTCTGTTGAGACAGCGGTCTCCCTTTAGTCCCAGCTGGCCTGAACGCTCACTATGTAGACCAGCTGCCTTTGAACCTCAGGATCTGTCTGCTTCTGCCTCTGGAGAGTCTGGATTAAGGGTATGTACCACCATGCCCATTTGATTTATTTTAAATGCTGGGATTAACTCGTGGGGCACAACAAGCAAGTGTTCTAACACTGAGATACATTTCCAGCTCACCTCATACCCCTTTATAATAGAATTTGAGGAGGGATTTACTAAATTGCTTCAGGGCGCCCTTGAACTTGCATCTTCCTGCCTTAGCGTTGAAATTAAATGGGAGAATTACAGGGGACAGACCTACCACATCCAACTTAATTTTAAGAATTTCTAGCATAGCTCCATCAGAACCCAGTCCCACATGTACCTCCAGAAATATTCAGATACTGAAGCAAAATGGTGTAAAATAAGTTTGACAAATAGATTCTTAAGGACTTACATGTGGCAATATCTCCTTTGTGCCTATGAACCCGATCTCGAGATGTTTACTGAAAACTCGGACATAGGTGGATCTTCTGTGAGGAATTGCCTAGTATAAAATTAACAAAATGATCTGAGGTAACTCTGGACATACTCTTCAATCAATTGGGAAAAAAAAGGGTCCTCCTCAAACTCTTGCCTAATCAGATTTACCTGAAGATCCTTAGTTCCAAAGAAGAAAAAAATGTGCACATGGATTTTAAGAAAATTATCATTATATAAGAAAAATTTCCCCTAGTCAGCTCCACCCAAGGCAGATCCCAAGAATAATTGGAGTCAGTTGTTAGAAAAATTGGTTTAACAGCACATATAGTTTTTGAAAATATCTCAGAAAACAATGCAACCACTATATGTGAACATGATATAAAAACATGCCATTCTGGATTAGTGAAGCATCTACTGCATATTAGGAACATAAAGATCTTGTAAGACTATTTGGGAATTAAGAAAGATAAATTCTGGGGCTGGAAAGATAGCTCAACAGTTAGCGGATCTTTGTGAGTTCAAGGCCAGCCTGGTCTACAGAGTGAGTTCCAGGCCAGCTGGGGCTATAGGGAGACCCTGTCTCAAAAAGACAATAAATAAATAAATAAATAAATTAATTAATTAATTAATTAATTAACATAAAAATGGAAAAAATAATAAAAATAAAAATTTTTTTAGAAAAAGAAATTTTAGTTATTTGAGGCTTTGATTATTACAGGATCAAGGTAATGTGAATCACTCAAAGCTGAGGTATAGATTTGGGCCTCTGACTGGCTGCTTATTTTAGTTTGGCTGTTCCATTCCAGAATCAAGGCAGTATGGATGCCCTGAACATGGACACGGTGTGCAGACTCTATGAAGTGGGCAGGCAGCGTCTGGCAGAGGATGAGGATGAAGAGGAGGACCAGGTCAGTAATATTTGAGATTTGTTTCTGTTAAAAAAAGCTTTGTGGAAGACAAGTTCTGCTTTTTGAGGAGGGAAGTTTTAAGATAAGCCTTTGCTGCCTGTTGTCATATAGGTCTTCTATGTCTGAATCTTAATAATACAAGATTTTAAATGAGAAAATACAGTAGTCCTTACCTGTAATCCCAGTACTGGGGAAGCTAAGGCAGGAAGATGAGTTTTGAGGCCAGTGGAACTACATGGTAAGAGCCTGTGTCAGCAAAACAAAACAAAACAAAAAAACCCCACAACAAAATGAAAAACCAAAACTCCGCTACCCAATGATCCTGAGTTCCATTTATAATTTGCAGCCTAGCAGTCTCTGATTTTATTTCTATGCTTGTTATAGTGAGCTTTTTGGGGCTTCAAGATAAGCAACTCCCATAGGGCTAACATGGCTCAGTGGGTGAAGATGCTTGCTGCCAAGTCTGATGACCCGAGCTTAATCCCCTGGACCCACCTGAGCAACTCCCTCGGCAGTCCTCTGATATTCACACATGTACCGTGGCAAACACATACACACTTAGTACAAATAAAAATGTAATATTCCAGTGTCAGTATAAGCCAGAAAAGTCACTTCTGTGGGAGATGGATTATAGAAATGAGTTAGAGTAGATTGTACGTATAAAGCCAGTTTTGATTGCGGATCCGTAGCAGAGTATGTCCAGGTGATCCTGGCACTGTCTTTTCCGGGCATTGTTAATTTGTGGTCCTATGCACAGTTTATCAGTTTTGGAGTTGAAGAGTCTCTCAAACCTAAACTTTTCAGCAGCTCTCTTTCTCTCTGCTGGGCTTTCATAGCCATCTTTTTAGAAGAGCAACCTGTCTGTCAGACTCTTCCTCATCTCTGAGAAGCATTTGTTACTAGGTAACACTGAGTAGAAATTGAATGGCTGGCTTTTCGCTTTCTCCCATTACAGACAGTGAAACCAGTGACAGCTCTCTTTGTAGGTCTTGAGTTACTTTACTTTCTTTTCCTTGTAAGGCCCAAAGGTTCCCTGGATGAGAAGCATCACGGGGTGAGCGATGTCCCTCTCTATCTGTGTTTCCATAGCTTTTGCCCTCCTTTCCTGCCTGCTTTTTTTTTTTTTTTCTTTCTTTCTTTTTCTTTTTCTTTTTTTGAGACAGGATCTCCCTGTAGCCCCAGCTGTCCTGGAACTCACTAGACCAGGCTGGCCTTGAACTCACAGAGATCCACCTGGGTCTGCCTCCCAAGTGCTGGGATTAAAGGCGTGCCCCACTATGCCCTGCTATCTTTCTTTTAAAACAAAACTTATTTATGTGTATGCCATGTTTATGTGCAGGTATCTATGAAAAAGCCAGAAGGGGTGTCTGGTCCCCTGGAGCTTGGCAGTTGTGAGCTGCCAGATGTGGCTGCTGGGAACCAAACTCTAGTCCTCTGGAAGAACACTAAGAGCTCCTAACTGTTGAGCTATCTTTCCAGCCCCAGAATTTATCTTTCTTAATTCCCAAATAGTCTTACAAGATCTTTATGTTCCTAATATGCAGTAGATGCTTCACTAATCCAGAATGGCATGTTTTTATATCATGTTCACATATAGTGGTTGCATTGTTTTCTGAGATATTTCAAAAAGCATATGTGCTGTATTAACCATTTTTCTAACAAACTGACTCCAATTATTTGGGATCTGCTTGGGTGGACTGATAGGGGAAATTTTTCTTATAAAGATAATTTTTCTTAAAAATCCATGTGCACAATTTTTTCTTCTTTGGGAACTAAGGATCTTCAGGTAAATCTGATTAGGCAAGAGTTTGAGGAGGACCCTTTTTTTTCCCAATTGATTGAAGAGTATGTCCAGAGTTACCTCAGTAATTTTGTTATTTATATATAGGCATTCCTTCACAGAAGATCACTATGTCGAGTTCAGTAAACACTCTCAAGATCGGGTCATAGGCACAAAAGGAGATATTGCCCATGTAAGTCTTTAAGAATCTACTTCTGTCAAACTTATTTTACCCATTTGCTCATACTGAATACTTCTGGAGGTAATGTGGGAACCTGGGTCTGTGGGCAGCTAGAAATTACTAAATTAGTTGGATGTGGTAGTCTGTCCCTGTAATCCCATTTATTCCAACAGCTAAGGCAGGAAGATTGCAAGTTCAAGGGCAGCCTGAGCAATTTAGTAAATCCCTCCTCAAATTCTATTATAAAGGGGTATGAGGTGAGCTGGAAATGTATCTCAGTGTTAGAGCACTTGCTTGTTGTGCCCCAGAGTTAATCCCTAGCACCTTTAAAATAACAATCAAACTGGGCATGGTGGTACACGCCTTTAATCCCAGCACTCCAGAGGCAGAAGCAGGCAGATCTCTGAGTTCAAGGCCCAGCTGGTCTACATAGTGAGCTTCAGGCCAGCTGGGACTAAAGGGAGACCCTGTCTCAAAAAGACCAAAATAAATAAATAAATAAATAAATAAATAAATAAATAAATAAATAAAGTAAAAAAAAAAACAATCAAAACGAAAAATCCAGAATTAAAGGGAGACCCTGTCTCAAAAAGACCAAAATAAATAAATAAATAAAGTATATAAACAATCAAAATGAAAAACCAAAGCATATCTTCCAGTTAGAATCCAGAAGTATAATAAAGTCCTTGTAAGTAAGAAACAGCCACACCTGATGGGCAGTACTTGGGGCAGGAAGATCAAGAGTTCAGGGCTGATACCAACTGCTAGTGAGACCTTGTCATAAACAAGCTCTATAGTCTGATACTGACTGCTAGTGAGACCTTGTCATAAACAAGCTCTATGAAGCAAAGGATGTCACAGGGGTAAATAGGGAATAAATCTGGCATTTTGAAAAGACTATTAGCACAGCAGCCATTTATTTATTATTATTATTAGTCTTTTTGAGACAGGGTCTCCCTGTAGCTCTGGCTGTCCTGGAACTTACTGTGTAGACCAGACTGGCCTTGAACTCACAGAGATCCACCCGCCTCTGCTTCCCAAGTGCTAGGATTAAAGGTGTGGCCACCACGCCCGGCGTATTTATTCTTTTTTTTTTTTTTTTTNATAAAAAGGCGTGTGTGTGTGTGTGTGTGTGTGTGTGTGTGTGTGTGTGTGTGTGTGTGATATCTGAGCATATGTCCCATAAGTATGCATATGGAAGCCAGAGGACAACTTTGTGGCATCTGGTCTCTCTGTCCAACTTTGTGTGTATTCCAGGGATTGAACTCAGGTCTTCAGGGTTTGCAGCCAGAATCTTTAATTGCTGCGCCATCTTGCTGGCCTAGTGGGAAGTTCCTTAATAGTGTCATTCTTTTATTCTTGCTTCATTTTGCTCCTTTAGACACTATACCTTTTCACGTTGGCTGTTGTAACATGAGATTTAATAGCTAGGTGTGGTGACGCATATTTGTAATTCTGGCACTTTGGGACGTTGTAGCAGGAGGATTTTGTTTGAGACTAGCATGGCTATGTAGTAAGAGGATTCCTCCAAAAATGAATGAATGAATGAATGAATGAATGAGTGAGTGAGTGAGTGAGTGAGTGAGTGAAAGAATATGAGTTTATCCTTGGCAAGTAGATAGAGAAGGTGCAGTTGTCAGGCCACCTGTAAAGCAGTGGTATAGATGCCCACAGACCCAATTGTCCCCTGTGGGTTTATTTATAACTACCAGTTCTTGGGCTTCTTGGATGTGGCATGTGTAACTGTAAATCTGAAGCAAAGTTAAGATGTGTCCTAATTTATTTATCTGACCTCATTATCTCAGCTTTCACAAGAAAGCTGTGCGGTTTACAAGGCCGTGGGCAGCCGTCTTCTCTGGGGCTCATTCTCTGGCCCTTCTAATGAAGGCCTGGTGTCGCTCTCTGATGAGAAGGAAACTAGGATTGCCCAAGACACTTGGACAGCTGGAGGGCTATTCTTTGGGTTGGCTTCATTCTTCTTGAATACATGGGGTGGTGAGAGAGGCAAAGTCACTGGATATAGGTGGCTGGCTGGGGAAACAAGAGGCCATCAGTAAGGGAGCAACTAACCTAACTAAGCATTGCATTCCTCTGAACCCCCATTTCCCCCAACTCTTTGGAGCTTGGATCAAGAAGACTGACTCTCTTTCTGTGTTTCTGCTTAGCTTTCCTTTTAAGGGAGTTAAGAGAGAGATAGCAGAAAGAAGACTGGGGATGGGGGGGAGATAGGTTGATGGTAAAGTCTTTGACTTCTGATCTTCTGGTTTTAAGGAAAAACAGAGGCTGTCTCAGCATGGGCAGGCTCAAATGAACACTAGCAAGTGGCTCTGGGACCCAATGTGTAGAAGAATCAGAAAGGTTTCTGTCTCTGAGGCGGGGGTAGAGGGGGGTGTGCACAGGTGTGTGGGATGGTTAAGTTAGTATTGCTTTTGGATTTCCCAGGATCTAGGTGGATTTTTCTGCATGCTAATACCACAGTCTGTTGGTTGTCTACTGCATTTCTTTTTTTTATTTTATTTTATTTATTTCTGTATGTGTATGAATGTGCTGTCTGCATGCAGGTCTGTGCACCCGTGTCGTGCAATGCCGCGGAAGTCAGAAGAGGGTGTCGGGTTCCACTGGAACTGGAGTTCTCCTGGAATTGGAGTTTTGGATGGTTCTCGGCCACCATGTGGGTGCTGGGGATCGAACCCAGGTCCTCTGTAAGAGCGGTCGGTGCTCTTAACCGCTAGGCCATCTCTCCAGCCCGTCTACTGCATTTCTATTTGAAGGACACCTATTACTGAATTGCTTTTCCCTTCAGGTCCATTTCTAAAAATGTTTTGGATGGGATACACCCCTAAGTAAGTCTCCTTTGTGCTGACCCTCATTCGTCCTCTAATCTTGTATTTTGCTATATTTACTATTTTTGTTGGATTTCTCCCACCACCTCTGTCGGCCATTCTGAAGGTTTTTGAAAGCTTACTTTGGTTTATATGCTTCACCTGATTTTTAAAACTAGACTCTTCATTTTCCTATGAGTTATTTGCTATTCAAATTTCTGTCCTGGTCTTGCCGTCTGTCCTTTGGTCTTCAGTGTTTTGGATATGGCTTAGGGATGCACACACCTGTGACCAACACCTTTGAATTTTCCTTTTCACCTTAGCAAAATAAGCTCAGAATAATGAATGGATCAGCTGCCATTTGCTAAAAGGGTCAGCATAAAATACATATATGAAGGCTGGAGAGATGGCTCAGCAGTTAAAAGCAGAGATGGCTCAGCAGTTAAAAGCATTGACCACTCTTGCAGAGGACCTGGGTTCGATTCCCAGCACCCACATGGAGGCTAAGAACCATCTTAGGCAGGCAGATCTCTGTGAGATCAAGGCCAGCCTGGTCTACAGAGTGAGCTCCAGGCCAGCTGGGAGACCTTGTCTGAAAAAGACAAAATAAATAAATAAATAAATAAATAAATAAATAAATAAATAAATAATGAATGAAATGGTAGTTATTTAAAGAGCTTTAATGAGATTTAATTTACATATTTGTAGATTAAGTCTCATTAAAGTATTTGCCTTTTTAGGCCACTGAGATTGCTCAGCAGGTAAAGGGACTTGTCACCTAGTCTGAGGTTTGAGTTCATACTCCAGACTCACATGGTAAGAGAGAACAGGTTCCCACAGGTTCTCCTCAGACTCCACTGCATGCTGTGGCATATGCATGACTCACATGGATGAATTAATGGAAATTAAAAATTTTTAATTTTAATTTTAATTTTTGTATGTGTATGAATGTACTGTCTGCTTGTAGGTTTGTGCACCCGTGTCGTGCAATGCAGCGGAAGTCAGGAGAGGGTCTCGGATTCTCCTGGAACTGGAGTTCTCCTGGAATTGGAGTTACAGATGGTTCTTAGCCACCATGTGGGTGCTGGGGATTGAACGCGGGTCCTCTGCAAGAGCAGTCGGTGCTCTTTTTTTTTAATTTTTTAAAATTTTTTTATTTTTATTTATTTATTTTCTATGTGTATGAAAGTACTGTCTGCATGCAGGTCTGTGCACCTGTGTTGTGCAATGCCTCGGAGGTCAGAAGAGGGTGTTGGATTCTCCTGGAACTGGAGTTCTCCTGGAATTGGAGTTACAGACGGTTCTCAGCTGCCATGTGGGTGCTGGGGATCGAACCTGGGTCCTCTGCAAGAGCAGTTGGCGCTCTTAACCACTAGGCTATCTCTCCAGCCCCATGGAAAATATTTAAAAGAAAAATTGCCCTTTACCCTTAAGTTTGGCAATTTAACAGAAAGGTATGAAATGTAGTCCTTGTTGAGGACTGAAGATGTACAGAAAGAATCAGGCATGTGCCGACATGGTCTTCGAGGCTGCTACTCTGTCTTTAGACATTTCATAAAAGCGCACTTGAGCTCTCACTTGTCAAGAGCTCATCGTTCACTGAAAATTTTTTGTCTGAGTTTTTAAAAATAACTCAGTCAACTTTCTTGTTGCCTTTTAGGAAAACTATGAAACCAGATTAGTAATTGATCATTGTTGCAGATTTTGAAAAGCTAGTACTTTTCAGTTCATTATTGTTAAGTTTCAATTTATAAAAAATAGAGTGGACAAGGGAATATAATGCTTTCTCTTTTTCCACTCCGTTTGGAATCTGGGTGCTTCCTGTGTGTGTGTGCTTCCACTGTCTAGACCTGGATGGTGAGTTCACACCAGTTGTGCCCTTGGCCAGAGGTTAATGTGGTGACTCCTAAAAGGCTCCCCTACCCTGTTAAAAAAGTTGAAATGTACTTGAGTTAAATTCTGCTAGGAGAGAGAAAAGCATATTTATGACCCAAATGAACTTGTAGGCTCTTAGGACAGTTAGTACTGGGAACAAGTGTGAGTTTGGCCAAGTGTGATATGTTAAGTGTCAGGACAGTATGATTGGATCTGAATTTATATTTAAAAGCTATCCTAGTTTTAGATTTTTAGACAAACTGTTCTAAAGTATGACCAGAACTTTGATTGGTTATATTTTAGAAGGAAATATAGGCCAAAAGCCATTTCTCTTGGTAGATATTCGAGTATCTTGAATGGTCTAGGAACAAATGCTACACTAAGTTAAACACATGTAAATTTTTGCTTAAATCCTGAAGAACAAGCCAGTTCAATGTAGTGGGATTAGCACTGGGATTCCCTGGGTTCCCTTCTGTGGTTCTGTCCAAGGGCAGGTGTGCTAGACAAGAGCACATTATTACAGGAAAGTGGAACTTAGGACTCGAGAGAGATTTCAGCCGGCATCTTGGTAGTGGTTCTTAGAGGTACACACCACAGTTCCCAGGGAACCCTTCCAAAACTCACTTGTATAAGCTTCATTGAGAAAAATCACCTTATTGTACTGTACTCAGTGTGTTTGGCAATGTAGTAGGTTTTGGAAAAACTTTTCCCAGGGGATTCTGATAGCTGTTCCTGAGGTAGATCTTCTGATTTCATCTGACCATTTCATTTAATTGGATTTTAGGTTCAAAGAAGCTGTCATCTGATAGACTGGCAGTAAATGGCCTTCCTTCTATTGCAGTTCTGTATTGTAGTAAATGGCCTTCCTTCTGTTGCAGTTCTGTATTGCAGTAAATGGCCTTCCTTCTGTTGCAGTTCCGTATTGCAGTAAGTGACCTTCCTTCTGTTGCAGTTCCGTATTGCAGTAAGTGACCTTCCTTCTGTTGCAGTTCCGTATTGCAGTAAGTGGCCTTCCTTCTGTTGCAGTTCCGTATTGTAGGGTGTCACAGAGCCTCTGGGAAGTTTTGTTCATGGAAGGGAACAGACTATGCAGAGCTGGAGAGACTGGATTGATAGAGGGTAGTGCAGACTGTACAGAGTGGGAAGGGGAGGGGTGGGTGGTGCAGTGAGTGGATGAGGAGGAGTGCTGGAGCCCCAGGTTGTGAGAAACAACTGGAAGTAGAGCCAGCAAAGATCGAAAGAGAAGTTTGAGGTTTTGACATTGTTACCGAGAAAACAGTGGAGAGACAGTGCTAAGTTAAGGGCGGCATGAGAGTTGAGCTATACAAAGATGGGATTTGTAAGTTTCTTTATGCATGAAATGATATATGCAAGCAGAAGTAATGGAAATCAGAGGGATATCTATGCCTAGGGGAAGAGTCTGGAGGCTAAGGAGGGATCAGGCTAGCAGTCCAGTATAGGTTAGTGTCATTCATGGCAGAGAAGCCTGATGGTACCATTCAGGGCTTTCTACTCCTTTAGGAGGGTCTCAGGACCTTTAAAAAGAACAACAGACCAACTCTTTGAATATTGTATATGCCAAGTACTTCCAAAAGCTTTGATACAGTTACCCATTAACAAAACAAAATACTAAGACACTTAATTCTATTTACAACCCTATGAAGGTAAATTAATTACCCCAAAGCCAGTAGGAGCAGTTGGCTCCATAGCGCTCACCATTAAGCATCACTCTGTGGAGTGATATAGTCAGAAGCCAGGTTGTTATGAGAGGAAGAAAGAATGAGTAAGCAACTGGACTGGAAGAAGCTGAGTGTCTGGGAATAGCACAGGTTTGTTACCCATTGCAACAGTCTGTAGTGGAAGATACTCGAAACCTCTGTAGACTATGAGAACTTGTTAGGTCTGGGGAGCTGAACCTCTTGGCATAGAAGTAAGAAGGCAGTGGACAGAACTGTGCTGGGACTGGTGTGGGGATGTGGGAAGGCGCCTGTGCTTGCTGGCCTAGGGTGCTTTGGAGAAGGACCCTAGGCCAGCAAGAGTTCCAGTCTGATGAGCACTTTGGATTACTTACCTGAATTCCCCCCCCCTTCCCACTTATTTGTATGAACTTGTCTCTGTTACTCAGTTATCATTACTCTGTCCAGATGTTCTTAACTCCTTTTGGGTGGATGAATGCTTAGTTGGGGGGTGGGGGAGCCAAAGCTGTGTAATCGTGGTCTTGAGCCATTGACTTATATGTATTCATACACACAGACATACCCACAGTTATGTACTTGTATGAATTAGGATTACTAGATATCCTTAGTTTTTTCCGTGTAGCTTTTATAAATCATTGCATCAAATAGCATAGCAAAATGTCTCTGGGAGATGGCTCAGCAGCTAAAGTGCTTATGATGTGTTCTTGTTTGCTTTCAATTGCTGTGGCAAAACAGTCTGACCAATACCAGCTTGGGGAGGAAAGGGTTTATTTGGCTCACATCACTCAGGTCACAGTTCATCACCAAGGGAGCTCAGCATAGGAACTCAGGGCAGAAATCTGGAAACAGGAGCTGAAGCACAGGCCACAGAGGAGCGCTGCTTAATGGCTGGCTCCCCTGGCCCATGCCCAACCTGCTTTCTTATACAATACAGGACCACCTGCCCAGGGGTGGCACCACCCACAGTGGGCTGGGCCCACCCACATCACTCAACAGTCAAGAAAATGCTACACAGACATGGCCAATGGAGGGAATTCCCCAGTTGAGGCTTCCTCAACTTCAGTGTGTTCTAGAGCTACCCAGCACCCATGCAAAGATGAGAACCTGTCTGAGTTCCTAGAACCCATGTAAAGCTGGGTATGGTGGCACAGGTCTGTGATACCAGAGCTTCTGTTGTGAGGTGGGAGGTGGAGATGAGAAATTCCCATAAGATTTCGGGCCAGATACTGTGGCAAAACAATGAGATCATTAAACATGGAAGGTGAGGGTAACACCTCTCCATTTGTGCTTAGCAGCCTGCCTACCTGTATGCGTGTGTGCACAGTAGTTCCAAAATTATCAGAGGCCCAGAAACAGAGCTGTTCTCCTGAACAAACCTTGTTTATATTATAGCTATTGAATTTTCTTCCTTTTAGTGTTGGGGATTAAACCCAGAACCCTGTCAACAAAGCACCTGGGAGATTGGCAGAAGATGTAGAGTCCAGGTCCTGAAGAAGATGCTCTGTTGTTATCGCATAGCTTTCCTACCTTCGGGGACTTGAAGAGTAGGAGGAGGAATGTTTTTGTAGCATCGGGGTTATTTATTTATTTATTTGTTTATTTATTTATTTTCCGTAACAGGGAAAGTATGTACCTGTCAGTGCTGTATTTTGTTCTGTCTGCTTTGTTGGACTGTTCAGTGTGAAAGCTCACGGCAGCAGTTGGGATTTGCCCACATTCTGCTGGAGGACAAAGGCTTTAGGACCTAACAGCAGCTGTTTGTTAGAGCACGGAACGTTAGATCCTAGGTAGAACCTTTTGTTAGAGCACGGAACGTTAGATCCTAGGTAGAACCTTTTGTTAGAGCACGGAACGTTAGATCCTAGGTAGAACCTTTTGTTAGAGCACGGAACGTTAGATCCTAGGTAGAACCTTTTGTTAGAGCACAGAACATTAGATCCTAGGTAGAACCTTTTGTTAGAGCACGGAACATTAGATCCTAGGTAGAACCTTTTGTTTTCAGTGACTCAGCTCAGTTCATTCGCTTTGGTTGGTGCAGGAGAGAGGAGTCCCTTTGGGCTCCAAGATTATTGACAGTTGAGACGACTGTGAAATAGGGTTTCTGTTTCTTTTTTGTCTTTTTTGAGATAGGGTTTCCATGTAGCCCCAGCTGTCCTGGAACTCACTATGTAGACCAGGCTGGCATTGGACTCACAGAGAGCTAGCTGCCTTCTCTACTTCCCAAGTGCTGGGATTAAAGGTGTGCATCACCGCACCCAGCCCGGGGTTTTCTGTTTCTTTGTAGAAGGGCTGTATGAGGAGTATGTCCTTGTGCGATAACCAGCAATCCTTGTCTGAGGGGTTCTTTCAGGGTCTTGGGGACATGGCGTGCTGGAACAACAAGCAGACAAGTCTGTTCCACAGACAGTTTACTCCTCTGTCCCTTTGGGTAGGAATCACGATGTGGCCCATATGGGTTAAGCCTCTCTGTTTGTCCTAATGGACCTCATCATGCTCTCTTGCCAGGAAGAGGAAGAACAGGAGGAAGAGGATGATGATGAAGATGATGATGACACTGATGACTTGGATGAACTTGACACTGACCAGTTGCTAGAAGCAGAACTGGAGGAGGATGACAACAATGAGAACGCAGGAGAGGACGGGGACAATGACTTCTCCCCCTCTGATGAGGAATTAGCAAACCTGCTAGAGGAGGGAGAGGAGGGGGAGGATGAGGACTCTGACGTGGACGAGGAAGTGGAACTGATCCTTGGGGACAGTAAGTATAGGGCAGAGTTTGGACTGAGCCTTGGCGTCCAGGTCCAGATCCTTCTTTTGTAACAAACCAGTCCCAAAGGCAGCTGTACTGGTTCTGCCCATTCAACACTTGAGAAGCCTCTGCTATCACTTTGTCTCTGGTTCTGTCAGAGTATATAACCATACCAACTGGCTGTCATCTCTTACCTTGTAAGTAAAAGCTAGCAAGCCTTTCCTGTCAGCACTGTAAATACTGTGCCTACTCCTCCTCTGCCCCCCAATATGGTTTCTGTTGCAACTTCATAGTCTCACAGTTACAGTGAGAAAGCAGTCATAGAATGCAAATGAATGGTTATGACCGTGCTCTGATAAAACTTATTTACAAAAATAGATAGTGGGCTTATAGCTTTTGAACTCCTAGCTTTAGAAAGGCCAGAGCATAGCTTTTCCATGAGGGCCAGGCTGGAATCAGTTGGAAGCAGTTCTTCAGAGGGTGCTGGGCCTTTCTAATGTTACAGACAATTAAGGGCCTTTTGTGGTAGAGTGCTTTCTTTTCTGCTTTTGGTCAACTCCTCCTGAAAGGCTAAAGAAAAATGCTTCTCAGTGGCACCTATTTGGTTCGTTTTCTTTTTGTCCCCCCTCTTATTCCAAAGTCTGAAGAACACACTCCAGTTTTTGTAGTAATTTACCATGGTAGGTTTCTGAAGCCAAACCCATCTTTGTTAATGAACCCTGGAGTAAACAAACCAATAGCCTTGTGCAAGCTCTGCCCCTCGTGTCTCTTGCAGGGTCACACCCTCAGTGCAACCAGGGGATGTGCCACTGTTGGCAGCCTTGTTCTAGCTGTGGTCCTAGTTCTGCTGAGTAGGGAGTACTTCCTGTTATGTCTAGCCAGTCTTCATGTAGCTAACATAACCAGCATTCCCACAGCCATGGTAGGTATCACATCTAATTGTTAATCACATAGGGCTATTTAAATTAATGTTAGTTACTGATTTTCCAAATGCTCAGTAGCTACCATGTTGA
This sequence comes from Rhizomys pruinosus, assembly GCA_009823505.1. Lineage (NCBI taxonomy): Eukaryota > Metazoa > Chordata > Mammalia > Rodentia > Spalacidae > Rhizomys > Rhizomys pruinosus. The sequence continues at coordinate 728,999 of VZQC01001008.1, read as the reverse complement.
GTAACAAAAATAAACATTTACATCATGACAGAAAACTGGGTTGTGATGGTCTAGGGTCAGCAAATGTCAAGGTACTCCATCAGAGGGGCCTGACATTTATGATTAGTGTTTCGTGTAGGAGAGGTGGGGTAATTTTAAGCTTATAAATATAGAGATATTCCTATTATATCTACTACACGTACATGATATTCCACATGACACAAATCCATTTTGGGGGCGGGGTGGACAAATCTATGTGCTGATAGCTCTGAAGACTTAAGGCTAAGTGCTTTAGCTAAGTCTTATTTGAGAAAGCTCTTGGTGGGGAGGGGTGCCTTTATCTGTCCATCTGCTGTTTATCAGTTTTTCCATTTCCATATTTAAAGGTTGAGGTGATTCAGTGGATTAGTCCCCAGGCCATGATCAGAGAGCCCAGGTAAGAAGGATTAAGGGGCAAGTTTTAACAAATCTTTTCATAATATATAAATAGTGAGATGTTAGAAAGTTATACTTCCCTTCAAGTATTAGTGATTAGTAATGCAGGGTAGGCTGGCGGTACTGCCCCACATATGAGAGTGTCACTTTGGGTTTTGTTCTTTTTTTTTTTTTTTTAATACTTTACCAAAACCTAAGACTTAAAGATATTTCCAGACAAGCTATGCAGAATGGCCCAAAGCTGCTTTTAAAGGAGGGAATCTATACTTGACAACAAAGTCATAGTCTTACCAGTGAGGGTTGAAATATTGAATGTTCCCATTTGTTCAGCCAGGCCTGCTCATCCACAGTACCTAAGAAAAGTTAGAGGTGGCCAGACAGCATATGCTGAAGAACTGATTAGCTGATTTTTAACCAGTATAGTTAGATCATTGTAAAAAGGGGAATCAAGCCGGGCGTGGTGGCGCACGCCTTTAATCCTAGCGCTTGGGAGGCAGAGGCAGGTGGATCTCTGTGAGTTCAAAGCCAGCCTGGTCTACAGAGTGAGTTCCAGGACAGTTGGGGCTGCAGGGAGACCCTGTCTCAAAAAGACCAAAAAAAAAAAAAAGGGGAGGGGATCATAACCCATAAAATAAAAACAATCTCCCCATCAAAAGTAAAGAAACCCCCTGTACCCCTCACCTCTGACCCTGACAACTGCCTTCATTCACAGGGCGGTGTACTTAATCCATGATGGGCACTGAATGAAGGCAGAGCCGCTGCGGCTGACCGCTTCCCAGCAGTGCAGACGATGCTTCCGGCTTCTGCTCATGCTTAACAACAGTGAATGAGACATAGATGTGCTAACGTGCATTTAGTCACCAAAGGAGTGAAGATGTCTGGGCTTTTTAAAGATTATTATTCTGTAATGCCTCTAAGCTTGTATCCATTAAATGCAAAGAAAAAAATGGAAGAAGTCTTGGGAGAGCAGCAGGGATGCTCATGTGATGAGAGATGGATTTAAATGTGACCGAGGAGCCTGGTCCATGCTCTAGCAGTTCCTAGGGCTCAGACTTCGATGGATTGATAGCAGGACTGTGCAGATCTCCAGTGCTGGAGATCTTTAAAAAATCTTAACATATTACCTCTAGCCTGTTTGCATTAGGGTGATAAATTTTGGTTATGAGACATACTTTAAGTGCTGCTATTGGTGTACTCTGGCAGGGATAGTTGAGGTTTTAACAGTCCCTCCCTGCAAGGGGACCTCCTGGGGCCAGCAGTAACCACACGGAGTTTGTGCATATTCCCCTTAGCTGGCTCTGCTTTAATGCCAGGTCTGGTTCAGTCAGTAGATGCTTGGTTTTCTTTATCCTATGGTAGCCTAGCCATCTTATCTGATCTTGAGTTTGTCCTGGTCTTACCGGACGTGGTCCTACTGTGTGGCCCAGGTTGGACTCAAGTTCTCTGACCCCCGCCTCCTCCTCCTGAGTCCTGGGATTACGGGGTGCGCTACCAGCTCCAGGCTCTCCGTCCTTCATTTGAATCGAACTCGATTTGTGTGTGGTGACGGCGTGCCCTCCTTCTGGCATTTAGGAAGTTCTGTTTCTCAGGGCAATCTGGGAAGCTTTAATTTTTATAAGTGCGAATGGTGACACAAATACATGACAGCGTTTGAGTCAATTTCATTTGGAGGGGGTAGGGACAGACATTTGCAGGGAGCCTTTTGTTGTTCCTTCCTGTGTTTTATGGGCTGTCAGTGAAACAGATTGCTGAAACCCTTCATTTACTCATTTTGCCTCTTGCTGATTGTCTAAAAGAGCTCTTAACCATTTTGAGTTTATGGGGCCCTTTTAGGATATGGTGAAAGCCACAGATACTAGAGAAACCACACCCATGGTTCCCCTGTGACTTGGCACAGACTCTGGATCCTACAGGTCCCTGTGCCCCCAAACCTGGATCTTCCAAGGCAATAGTTGAACACTCCAGAGATTATGCTTAGTCTGCCTTTGCTGCTAAGACCTCTCAGAATGGGAGGCCAGCCTGGGTCTAGGATCGGGTTGCCACAACATTTGGAGGTTGAGAAAAGGCTAATAAAGCTGGTAGACACAGGGATCCTGCCGCCTGAGCACTGTGTGGGGAGTTGCCTTGAAGGCTCTCTCACGTTCTGAGCCATTTGCTTAAGGAAGATGCCTGTGAGCTTCATGAAGCTGTATTTACATCCCTTAGATGTGACGTACTTGTTAAGTTCTGGCTCCTTTTGGTTTGCTGTGGAGTAGGGGGATTGAACCCCTTGGTTTCCTGGAGGTCTCAGGATGACGGGTCCAGCATTGTTGGCATGCGCAGTGTGCAAGCACTGGAGGTCTGTAGAGGTCTGTTACAGCATCTGGCTAGGACCGTGAGGGGTGGATGGTTCTGGGGAGTAGGCAGTGCCTTTTGGGGCCTTCCTTCTGGAGCTTTTGCGGCAGGGAAGCTGCTAGTGTCTGGTCTGTTCGGGTGCAGGTGTGGCCGCACCATCGATTCCCACTCCTGGGCACGTTTGAATCAGCTCAACACTGATTTTTCCCAGCCATCTCGTTCTCGTTCTCAGAGCAATCTCGTGTTAATGCCATGCTGTTGGTGGCTCCCACTCCCAGGTAGTATGTAGTGAAAGAAGGAACATCTGTGAATCTACTTTTAGTCCTTGTACTTGTGGGTGGGCCTTTCCACACAAAAACTCCAGAGGCTCATCATCTGTAAACTTAGAGAGATGGTTCAGCAGTTAAGAGCACTTACTGGTCTTGTAGAGGACCGTAGCTCGGTTCCCAGCACCCATGTAGGCAGCTCATAATGTCTGTTCATCCACACACTCCAATGTAGGCAGCTCGTAATGTCTGTTCATCCACACACTCCCATGTAGGCAGCTCATAATGCTTCTTCATCCGCACACTCCCATGCCTGTTTGTTCACATACCTGGACACACATGCACACAGAGTAAAAATAATAAAAATCTTAAATGTTAAAAAAGTTTAAAAATTACATTTATTTAGCATGAGAATGCTTGTGTGTATGTGTATGCACACACATGCATGGACTTTCCATGGTGGAGGTCAGAGGACAATTTGTGAGTTAGTTCTTTCTACTGTGTGGATTCTGAGGCTCAAACTTACATCATCAGTCTTGGCATCAGGCACCTTACTTGCTGAGCTACCTTAGTCCTTCCCACAACTTCTTGAGCTGTGAGCACCGAGGTCCTCCTCTTCCTTCATTTAGCAAACATGAGGCCTGTGAGAGTGTCTCCGTGTTTCTTTGACTTTGCTCAGACAGGCATGGTGGTTCTCTATTTTGAGGGTCCTCTGGGGAGGCCTTTAGACAGACAGGGTCTTACAGTGTAGCCTTGCTGGCCTTAAACTCTTCGTGCAGGCTATACATAGGGAGCATCGTGCCTAGTTTTGAGGGGCTCCTTTGCTGCCATGTAGTTTCAGTCCTCAGCTGACCCTTCCAGAAGGGAAGTTAGCAAGTTCTGTCTTTGCGTGTGGAACCATCAGCCCTTGGTGTCGGTGCTCCTCCCGGCCTTCTGCTTGTTTCGGGATGGATCGCTCCCTTTCTGGTTCTGCTTTGAACCAGTCTTGACCATTCTGGGCCCCTGTTGCCTACAGAGTATATTCAGAGTTGACAGGAATGAATCCTCGTACAGCTTTGCTTTTGCAGTCTTGTAGACTGGAGAAGGGAGTTGCCAAGGGAGGTTAAGAACACTCTCTTAGGATTCCGCCTGCCTTTTTATTTTTTTTTTAATTTTGTGTACATTTAAAGTATACATTACAGTAGTATGGGATACATGTACAAAGGTTACTGTAACGAGAAAAATTAATGTATCCATTAGGTAACCATTGGCCGTGTTAGTTGTTGTTTCTGTGGCAAGAGCAGCTAACCTCACTTGGTGTGATCCAGAATGTAATTTTATTACGTATTATCCTTAAATTGTACATTGGAACTCTAGCCTTGCTCATCTTCCTATCTGCTACTTTGAACCTTTGACCTCTTTCCTCCCATCCTCCTCTCCCAAAGCCCGTGATAGCTAAGATGGTCTCCCAGTCAGCACAAGCTGGCCTGGAACTTACTGTGTAGCCGGAGTCTGCCTTTTGAGCGGTCCCTCAGGGTCACGCCTGTGCCATCCCATAAGGATACAAGAGGCCTGGGTCTGGGGACTCCGTTCACCCAGCCCTGCTCCTTTGCATCCCAGTGTCTCGGGGAGGCTCCAGGGTGCTCACTTGATCCCTTTGAGGTGTCCCAGGCAGGAAGCAGAGCCTCCAAGAAGTCCAGGTCCTTTGAAAGGCAAGAGAAGCAAAGGTCCCAAGAGGAGGCCACTGTTGCCAACAACAGGTACACCCAGAGCCAGGCTCCAAGGACTTAATTGTTGTGTTTTCTACTTTCTGGAAACTGGGAATTAACCCTGCTCAGGCGTAAAGTGTGTTGAATGCAGGAGTTTCCTACAAGCCTAGCGCATAATCACTCTCCCCTCTCTTACCTTTCAGCGGACAGCTCGGACAACTCTGATTTGGAAGATGACATCATCTTATCTCTGAATGAGTGAGGTGCCATTCCCACTTGGAAGAGAATCTTGACAGGCAAGAGAAACTAAGTGAATGCACTCGGAACAGCTGCCCTTGCTGTGTCCCAGGGCTGTCTACTAAGGAACTGTACGCCCTGCATTCCGAGGACTATGCTCTAGAGTCTCCCTGGGATCTGAGGGCCCTCGTAAAACAGTGACCACCACCAGAAGACCACAGGGAGTAGGCCCTAGTTTACTTCCCCCTTCTAAGATGGACATATCTTTCCTCTCGGGAAAACACGAACATGTCTGGGGTTATTTCACAATATATTTTCTTTGTATAATGTTCTTTACTTAAAGAACAAGAAATAGTTTTTTATAAAACTTGAAAAAGAAAAAAAAAAGCAACAAGCATTTATAACTGAGGGCATGAACTTATATCCACCAGTTTCCTGTCCCTGCACTGCATTTTCTTTGGAAGAAAATGATGTCTAAAGAACAATATAGAGGCATTTTTACATACCTATTTAAATGAAGAGGAAAATCGTGGTTTCTTAAATTGATAAGGATTAAGAATATTTTATTATAAATATAATATATGATTTTTTAACCTGTTTTGTTGCCTCTTATGCTGTCAAGTTAATTTGTTTTCTTTTGTGCCAGAGGCAGGATGGAAGGCAAGGCTTGTTTGCTGGGACGTGCCTGACCCCACAGTCATATATGGGTACTGGTTTTATGGAGTTGAGAGAACTTAGGATATAAGTTCACTCCCTCTATTTTTCTTTGTGATTCAGTTTTCAAAATCTTTTTTTCTTCCCTCTCTCCCCAATGTGGAAATTACAAATCAAAGGCCTTTTTCTTTAATGTAAAGTGTATTTATTTAAAAAAAAAAAAGTACAAAATAAACTACAAGTCTGTCTTTGTTGATGGCCTGCTGTCTTTCACTGAAGTGGAGTGTACCTTTCCTGCAACTCTAGCCAGACTATACCAGCTTCTGAAGGAGGCAGAGCAGGCTGGTGGAGAGAACACAGTCCTCCACAGAAAGCCCCCAGCGAGGAGCTGGCCTGAGGTCACTGGAGGACTTGTAAGGACAACATGGGACAGACGGAGCAGCGAGGGGCCGCGTCCCATGGACATCTTCATCCCTGTGCGTGGGACCTTTTAGGGGAGGGAGCCAGTAAAACTGAAGGGAGGGTCAGGCTCCCCTCGGCTGGGAGGATGATAGGGACTTGAGCAGTTCTCCAGTCCTGGAGGTTGAGGGGCACTTTGAGGCTTGGTCAGGTTGGACTTGGAGAAACTTCAGGGGTGTCTAAAATTGACCTGTGTCTAAACTGTACCACAGAGAAAGTACCAGGAGCTCTTTTATTGCCCAGCCACCACTTCCTTCCCACAGTAAATAGGAGACACTAGTTTCTCCCCTTGATTTTCTCGGTTTCTGTTATATAGGTTTTGTTCAGCTACAGAGACGTTTCTCCCTTTACTGAGAGAAGAGGAGACACATTTGGTTATGAAGTAAACAAGCAACACAAGACATCTAAAACTCTCCAGGGGCAGGTAAATCCTGCTGGGCTCGGGAACACAGTCTGTCATATACATTAAAGTGGGCCTATTCCACAGAGGGACCTCTTGGTCCTGTAGAAAACAGAGGGCTCAGCTCGTGATTTGCTTCATGCCTCAGCTTTAAGTGCGTAGCTGACACCAGCCACTTGAGACAGTCTGATTGCTGGTACTGAATGCAGCAGAAGGGCTCACAAGTCAAGCAGTGCAAGCTCTGTATTGCCACTAACAACTCATCTGCTAGGAGCTCTTGGGAGCACACACAGGCCTCTAAGGTGGAGACAGCACATTTTAATAGGAAAGCACAGTTGTGGTTGACTTGACAACACTCCCTTAGGAAAAAGTGTCCTGTGAGACTAAAAGAAAACACTTTCTTCTTGTTCTACTGGGGCGCAGAACCTGAGTCACTGAGGAAGACACAATATGAATACCACTTAGGGGTTTGCCTGTCATGCCTTTTGCCTTCAGACATCAATCTCAGATAGGACCTGACCTCAGATGGAGGCACTGGACACTCGCCGCTCACTTTCTCACTGGTTACAATGTCACTAACAACCAAGGCCTTGGCCACCTGACCCACTTCTCTAGTGCTGGTGGGGTTGGCTGTAGAGGCCACAAAACACATCTGAAGGGCTAAAGGAAGTGGTTAAGACAGCGAACGAGCCGGGCGTGGTGGCGCACACCTTTAATCCTAGCACTCGGGAGGCAGAAGCGGGTGGATCTTTGTGAGTTCAAGGCCGGCCTGGTCTACAGAGTGAGTTCCAGGACAGCTGGGGCTACAGGGAGACCCTGTCTCAAAAAGACCAAAAAAAAATCATAGTTAAGCCAGGCGTGGTGGCACAGGCCTTTAATCCTAGCACTTGGGAGGCAGAGGCAGGCGGATCTTTGTGAGTTCAAGGCCAGCCTGGTCTACAGAGTGAGTTCCAGGACAGCCGGGGCTACAGGGAGACCCTGTCTTGAAAAGACCAAAAAAAAAAAAGCGAACAGGAGGGACGAAGGGTCACAGTGAGGTGTGGCTCTTCACCAGATGACAAGGGTTATTGCTTGAGGCAAAGAGTAGATGGAAGTGGGGCTGAGGGGACTCTACTTGCTTCCATTTGGGAGGGCTAGGAAGCATATGTGCTTGGCTGAGTACCTGCGCTGTGAAGATGAAGACGGATGCCTAGACATATCACAGCAGCTGTTCTGTTACTCAAAGCTTTTGTTGCTGAGATCTACAAGAAAAACTTCAGTGTGCCTTTAACATGAGGCCACTCCAATTTCCAGCAGCGCAGAAGCCTGAAGTGGTGCCAGACTTGCTCAGATACCTGGAGGCTAAGGTCAGGGCCTGGTACAGACAGCAGACACCTCTAACAGAAGACACCTCTAACATACCTTTGTGTGGTTTTCCTTAAGAACATGCTTGATGGCTCGTGAACACCAGGCCGAGCCCCAGGGAGCTGCATTTTCCTATTCTCTCCCAACCTCCAAGACTTCTGTCCTTGTAGACAGGCGTGGATTCCACACACTCTTCTCGGGCTCCAGTGGTGCTGGGTGCTGCCTCTGGGAGTGAGCCAGACCCTGTAGCACTGGACACTCCAGAGGTTCATCTCTTACCAAGGGTCTCACTCTGTAACCCTGACAGTGGTCCCTCCCTCTTTGGAATGCCCAAGCTGCCACACATTCTGGGCTGTGCTCTGTGGTGAGGAGACAGTGAAGGCAGATCCTAACACTCCTCAGGCTACTTGCCCTCCTGGCCAGAGGTTGCCTCATCTGTTTCCTTCTCTCTTGGCTCAGAGCAGGGAACACCGTCACTCATCCAGGACTCTTCCTGGTACACTGCACTCCCCTGCATCATGGAATTGTTTCCACGAAGTTCAGGGTTTGACTGGCATGGCTTATTCTATAGACAAAGCCCTTGAACAAGCAAAGCAAGCCAACATCACAAGCACACTGGTGAAAATCAAGAGCTAAACAAGGCAGACTTCTCTCACCCTCCAGGATTCCTGGGGATCAGAGGCAGATCTCTCTTGACACTGGAGACCTCTGAAACTAGTTAAGACTAAAAGACTGAACCAGAGGGAGCCTAGACAGGCCGAGTGTGAGACCCCTTGGCATTAATTATTGCACGATTCCTCCCTCAAATGCAAGAGTATATAACTATAAACTAGCTGCGGTTCAGTAGGCTTCGTAACTGGGTGCTTTGTCCAGAAGCTACAGCTTAAACTTTCCCTGCCCTAAGGGAAAACAAACCCAAAACTCCCAATAGCTGTCAGCACAGACCTTAGGTTCAGCCCCTTCCTCTGCAGAGGCTGAACTCAGGCTGGTGCAATAGGCCCATGTCACAGAAGCCTGATGACCCTCAGCTAAGTGAGATGGAAGTTCTGACAGCATGGAGAGCTGACCGCCACTGATGCGGCATAACTTTTTGATGCAGTGGTGCTGAAAACATGACAAGGCATGCACTGAGGGATGTCTTCCATTCTTTTAAGAAAACTTGATTAAACCAGGACTCTGGTCAGATTAAAAATTTATCCTCTGACAACTTTCCATTACAGTTAGTCAAAAAATAAAAAAATACAGAATACAGCAGACAGTATCTCATACACTAAAGTCAACATAACGGGAGTCTCATTAAAAAAACTCCCCCCAAATCTAAGAACTTTTAGTGGTGGACAGGATGACCACCAAAGAACCAAAACAACCCAGCAGAGAAGTCAAACCAAGGGAGTAAGGTAGGTGGAGAAGGGATCAGACTGTAAAATAACTGCTTTTGTGACAGAGCTGGAAAGACAGGCGTGAGCTAGGCAGTGTCTCTTACTATAACTACCACCATGTGTTCTTCCTCTAGCTTGCCCAGTGTCCTCAGTGCTGACTGGAGGTACTGCTGTGAGAAGTCGCAGGGTGGGAAGGCATAGAGCATGCCTGTGCTGTCTCTGCCCTTGGACCCACCCACCGGCAGGCTGATCACCCCTGCAGCCTGCTTCTGTTTCAAGTAGGAGACCAGGTTTCTGAGAAGCCGCCTCTGTAGGCCTGGCTCCACAGGGGGCATCCCTTCAGGGCTAGGCCCACAGGGGGTCGCCTGGGTGGCTAGGAGAACTGCATAGCCATTCGGGCTCCCCTGCCTGATGCGACGGGTGACCTCATCGAGCTTGGGCTGGTCCAGTCGAAGGCGCTGGGCAATTTTCAGCTGGGTTAGCTTGCTGCCAGAAGTGTAGTCTTTAAGGAGACCGCTGATAACTCCCTGGTCCCCCTCTAGGATGTGCATAGATGTTGGGAAGCAGCTGTTTTTCAACACGAGAAGCCCATTCCAACCCAGTTGCAGTGTTTGAGCATACTCGGAAAGAGTCTTTAGCTTTTTGGTCTCATATTTTGGCTCTTCAAGAGTCTTGGGCTCTGCCTCAGTGGTCCGGTGATTGCGTTCACTCTCTCTCGTCTTCTTCCCGTGGGAAGGGTCGGGAGCCTCGTGGTGGTGGTGATGGTGGCCCCTCTCCTCAGCACCATGTCTGCTGTTGCTGAGGGAGTTGCTGCTGCCCGACTCCTTGGTCCCTTCACTGGAGTGGCTCTCCTTGCGGCTGCGCTCTGGGGTGCGGTCCGAGCCTCGTTCAGACTGCTGCCCCCCACCCTTGGTCCTGCTCCGTTCCTCGTAAGGGGAGTGGGTGGTCCTCCCACGGTCACTGGAAAGGCTCCTCCGCTTGCGCCTCTCTTCCCAGGGCTTGGGCATGCCCCGGTCCCCGTCTCCTCCCCAGCGCTCACCACTTCGGCTGCGAACTGAGCGGCTATAGCCTTCTAGGCTGTTTCTCCGGTCCGAACTTTTACTGAGGCTGGTCCAGTCCCCTTCCAAAAAGGTCCGGTCTCGGTCAGAGTACAGAAGGTGTGGGGGGGTCCTGTCCCGCACCCTCAGGTCAGCATCCAGGTTTCGATGCCGGGTATATCCATCAGTAAGCAGCTCATAATGCACGGGGAGAGGCGAGGGCTGGTACTGTTGGGGATAGCGAGTCTCCTCTGCTTTGGCAAAATCCACCCGGAGCCTGCGGTCTGGACCACCCAAGGGGAAGCCCCGCATTTTCGCACAGGCGGCTTGGGCTGCATCCAGGCTTTCGTACTGGATGTAGGCAAAGCTGTCTCCTTTGACGTGGTCAATGGTGCGTATGCTCCCAAAGCGATCAAACTCTCTGGCCAGGGCCGCCAGGGAGGTGTTAGGTCCCAGACCACCCACCCAGAGGCGGGTGGTGGGGTTAGCCTTGCCATAGCCGATTTTTATGGGGTTTCTGCCAATTACGCGGCCGGACATCGCCACCTTGGCCCTGTGGGCCATGTCCAGGTTCTGGAACTTGAGGAAGGCGTAGGCACCACCCTGGCCGCGGGCAGGCCTCTTGATGACCACCTCCTCGATGATGCCATACTTTTCGAAGGCGCGGCGAAGCTCCACCTCAGACACGTTGTGGTCCAGGTTCCCGATGAAGAGGTTTCGAGTGGCTCGCTGGTCGTCCTCGGGCATCAGGTCTTCCTCGCACACGGCGGGGTAGCCGTACGGACGCCCGCGGTCGTCGTACAGCCCGTAGTAGTCCAGGGCCCGCTCCCGAGACAGCCCGACGGCCGCGGCGGCCGCAGCGTCCAGGGCGAAGGCGGCGGCGGCGTGGCGCGTGCGGGGCTCCCGCAGGGGCGGGGCGGCGACCGGGGACAGGGAGCGCTGCTTGTACTGGTAGCCCCCGTGCAGCGGCAGGTAGCCGAGCGGGTCGGGGGCCGCGGGAGGCCCCGGGGGCGGCGTGGAGGCGGCGGCGCTGCTGCTGCTGCTCCTCCGGCTGCTCCCGCCGCCGCCGCCGCCGCCGCGCAGGTAAACCGGCTCTACCTTGAGCGGGCGGTCGTAGAGCAGCAGCTGGCGGGCCAGCGCGTGCTGGCGGGCCTCGCGCGCGTCCTGTGGGTGCCGGAAGTTCACGTAGGCCACGCGGCCCAGCTCCGGCGTGTGCGACAGGCGCAGGCTGATCTCGCCGAAGCGCTTGAACTGGTGGAAGAGCCGGTCCTCCAGGTGCTCGGCCGGCAGCGCGGGGCTCAGGCTGCTGATGAGGAGCGTCTTGTACTCCGGAGCGGCCGCGGAGCCGGGACCCGCAGGTTCCGCCCCGGGGGGCGGCGGGGGCGGCGGGAGTGGAGATGCGCGGGGGGACGCGCCGCCCGCGCCCGGGTCCCCCGAGGCCTTGGCGGAGCGTCCCCCGCCACCGGCGCCGGCGGAGCGCCCGCTGCTCGGCCGGTGATTCGCGTCTCCGGCACCGCGGCCGTCGCGATGTCCTCCTCCTCCTACTCCTCCTCCGGCGCTGCCGCCGCCGCCGCCGCCGCCGCCGCCGCCACCGCCGCCGCGGGGCTTGTCACGGACCCGGGCCGGAACCGGGTGCTTGGCGCCGCCGGAGGCCTTGTGCGCCGCCCGCCGCCCGCCCGCTTCTGCCTCCCGTTCGCGCTCCCGCGGCCGCTTGGCGGACGATGACGAGCCACGCCCGCTCGGGCTGGAGTCTCGCTCGTTCTGCCGCTTCATGGCGCCGGCGCGGCGGGCGGGCGGCCGGCAGGCCCTTCACAGCGGCAGCGGCGGCGGCCCAGGAGGCAGCGCCCCCGGCGCCGCCATCTTGGACAAAAGGACTCGGCGCGGCGGCGGCGGCGGGGCGGGGCGGGAGCGGCGCGGACGGGCTGGGCGCTGCGTTATCAAGCTGCGCCGGTCGTGCCACGTGACTTCTGTGGGCGGGGCTACACTGCCGAGCTCGTGTCATTGGGCTGCGCGCTTCTGGGCCACGTGACCTGTCAATTGGCTGGGACTGTCTGGCCGCGGGCTTTGGCGCCACCGCATGGCTGGCAGGGGCCAACACCAGAGGCTAAAGTATGGGGATGGTATTCCCTCCTGGCGCGGCTGCACGTTGGACCTTAGGCTTTCCTGCTTCAGCTTGGTAGCTCCTGGTTCGCGTTGACTGCATTATGAGTGGTAACTTCTGTGCATGCCAGGGACCTGGGCCTTGACCCAGGATCCTTTTTACCTGTGGTATTCCCTTAAACACACCACTAGGCTGAGCAACCCCCATTGCCCTCGGTGGCATCTGAGGGACGAGGTCGACATCCTGGAAGATACAAATTCCCACGCCCTGTCTAGGACCCACACCCCTGGCATCTTGTGCATTTAAATTCTTCATGAGCCTGTCCCCACAAAGCCTACAGAGAGATAAGACTCCTTGGTATCACTAGGTCCAACTTTCTCCTGTAGGTGTCCGGACAGACAGGAGGGTAGAAAGGCAAGGCTATGGGATCTAGGGCAAAAAACACAATAGTGCCAGTTGTTACTGCTTCCCAGGCTTACCATGCTGGCCAGTGCTGGAGCCACTGAAGATCTGTCGCGTGTTTCAAGAGCGAACCCAGCTCTTCCCTCCCACAAGCAGAAAGCTTTTGGCAGGAGACAGGTGCAAGAGGAAAGATCTTGGAGACAGCAGTGGGCTCCATGGCAGGCTTTGTGAGGCCCTGTGCACGCAATATGAACTTGGGAACCAAACAAGTGAGTTAAGACCAGGTCGTTGGAGAGCACTTCTCAAGTAGCCCCCTCCTTTCACATGGTATTTGAGGGCAGCAGGAGTGTCCCTGTTGACGCACCAGCTCTTACTGCCAGCTAAAAAGCCGAGTGCACATGGCCCTCGGACGCTCCAGTCATCAAGAGGTAACAGCTGAAAGGCAACCCTTGCATGGCTTCTCTGTATAAGGTGGTTCCTGCCAGGCTTGTAAAATCCAAGTAGACATGAGGCTTGGTACCTGCACTACAGCTAGACCAGGAGGACTGATGGGCAAGTAAGTAGCTCAGGAATGTCAACACTGAGCTCACCCACTAAAGCCAGAGGAAAGCCACTGCACGACCTGTTGTGTGCTCAGCCAAAATGCAAAGACCACCAGTTTCAGATTCAGCTATGCCCAGGAACAGCACAGCCCCCCCAGCCCTCCTACTGGGTGGGCCATAGGTCAGGCCTAGCTTTTCCCCAGGCTGATGTTGCTGGAAGGGAATCCAGCTCATCCTGCAGCAAGGTGCTCTCTCTCTCTCTCTCTCTCTCTCTCTCTCTCTCTCTCTCTCTCTCTCTCTCTCACACACACACACACACACACACACACAAGCTGCCCTGAGCCCCTAGGTCTTGCCTGGTGTTTTCAGTCCTTCATGTCAGCACTGGAGGCTGAAGGACAGATGAGAGTTTGCACCAACACTTCGAATTAGAAAGATAAAACTTGTAGGATCATTATGATGGAATCCTATTTCAGAGTTCACTTTAACTCTCCAAGGATAGCTAGAATTTTTTTTTTTTCCTTTAATAAAAAAAATCCCAGACACACTTTGAAGTCCTAGAGTAAACCAGCAACAGAAGGAAGTGAATTCCCCAGAAGGGCACTGTAGAGCCAGTGTCATCGGGAAAGTAAACTCCTCAGAGGGGCACTGTAGAGCCAGCATCAGGAAAGCTCCAGGCTTCACAGCTCGTATTGTCAGGAGCTGCCTAAAAAATAAATTACAAAAAAGCTGTTCTGGGGAAGAGACAGCTGAACTGTTTTTCCCTTGGTGCAGCAAGGATTGGGCAGACTACAGATCAGTCCGAGCGCTGGCTGCCTTGGGGGCATATTTAGGCATCAGTTCATTTATCTTTCGGATGTAGTCAGACTTTTCTGCACAGCCTTTGCATGTCTCCCCCCAGTCGTCCAGGATTTTCTTCAGCTCTTTCACCCGGAGCTTCTTCAGGTCCACTGTGCTCAGGTCAATCTGCTTATCTGCAGGGAGAGAGGAGAATAAGTGGCTGGGCAGGAGGTCCTGTGCTGGGGTAGGTCACTCCCATGCATGGCAAACCATTCTGTAAGATAACCAGCCCTACCCACTGTAGATGTACTTGCATACAAGTACATCTGTCACTAGGTCCAAAAGGTAATTGGCCTTTACCAGGAGGGCTGTCTCAGGGTCAGTGCCCACCATGGGTCATGCAGTAAAGGGGCCGCAATGTCTTCAGAGGACAATCGCAGCTTCAATCCCAAGTGCCTTCTAAAAATTTTATTTTTTTTTGAGACTCCCTGTAGCCCCAGCTGGCCTGGAACTCACTATGTAGACCAGGCCTTGAGCTCCCAGAGATCTGCCTGCTTCTGCCTTCCCGAGTGCTGCCAAGTTGCCAAGTGCCTTTCTTTACTGTCACTACAGAATGCAAGTTATAGGCTGCTGACACAGAAGACAGATTCCCCAGTACCGCCAACACAGCGCTGGAGTTAGGAGCTTACTCTGTGACCCCTTGTGACCTGCAGCGACCTATACCAGGATTATACAGGACAGCAAGTTGGCATAAGTGTGTAAACAGAAGCTCTTGGGACACCTGAGTCACAATAAACATTGGTTCTGTTTAAACTTTACAAGTGAGGGCTGGCTCTTTTTGAGGCCCTGGGATTAGGTACAACCAGATGGGCTCAGCCGTAATGAGTCTGCTTCCTGTCCCGCCTGGGCTAAAGGTCTTGGGGCCTTCAGAAGCACAGCCAGGATAAGTGTGTTAAACTCAAGTCCCATCATATCACTCTGCTCAAAACCCTGCAAAACGCTCTGTGAGCTGCCAACCTATCATAGCAGTCTCCATCTGAACGCGCTTCCATTAGCTGGCCTCTGTTTTGGCCAGTCCTCACCTAATGTGTCACCTCCTCAACTTGACTCCTTCCCCTCCAACTCCAGAGTCCCCAGTCCCCACAGCAGTAAGTACCATCTATCCTGTGAAAGTCACTATTGTCACCTCCCTCTCCCTGCTGAAGTCAGCCCAGAAGGGGCATGCAGAGATGGAAGGAGGCACAGAGAGCGTGTTAAATAAGGCCTGGTCACACTCACCATACTTTAGCTCACAGATCTGGCTGTCTTTCTTCTTCAGCTTCTCACAGACCTTCTCCACAGGGATATGGTGGGCCAGGGGCTTGGATACCTCATTGATGATCTTGGTGGCTGCATCGTCTGTGGCTCCAATGTAATAGCACTGTAGCAAGAAAGGACAACAGCCTTTAAAAAAAAGGTATGTACATGTGTGTATGGGCATCATGGAGGCCAGAAGCAGGTGTTGGATCCCCTGAGCTGGAGTTTCAAGAGCTGCCTGATGTGTTGGGATCTGAACTCCGGAGGAAGTTAAGAATCCATACTCCAGAGGCAAAGGCAAAGAGGCAGAGGCAGGCGGATTTCTGTGAGTTGGAGGCCAGCCTGGGCTACAGGGAAACCCTGTCTCCAAAAATAAATAAACACATAAATAAATAAATAAATAAATAAATAAATGCACACTCCAGCACTCAGGAGGGAGAGGCTGGCAAATCTGTGAGTTAAAGGCCAGCCTGGTCTACATAGCAAGTTCCAGGCCAGCTGGGGCTACATGAAGACCCTGTCTCTATAAGACCAAAAGAAAAAGAATGTACATCTCCTCCTGCTCCAGACAACAGCCTTTAAGTCATCTCAAAAACTACTCTGTGCCAGGGCTTCACTTTTTAGAGCCCTGCCTTGACTACAGATTTGGTCATTATAAACCCTAGGCCTTTTAACATGTACCTAGTCCCAGAGCTAAGTCTCCACATGAGTTTAGAAGCCACCAGAATTCCAAGGAGACAGCCAGGTTTGAAACTAAAGCTACAAATGCCACTGCTTCATGGGGCTCTGGCCAGTTGGCCCTGGCCTCCCCAGGGGGCACCTTGCTGACTACTTGTGTTCCCAAGGATACAGCTCCTAGTCTTGGGGGAGTCACACTGCCTGGGTGCTCTGGCTTCCTCAGACATACCTCAGAGTACTTTATCTAACCAGCTCCTACTCCATCTCACCATCCACTGAACCACCCTAGTCCAGCTTCTTCAAGGTGCATACTGGTTACTTTTTTTTTCCCTCTCCCAGCCTCACTAGTACTTAGCTCACAGTAGGTGCATAATAAATACAGTATTAAAAATATCTAGAGAATAAACGAGGCTTGGAAGACTACTTGAAATCTTCAGTCTCATCAGTTTACAGACAGGTGTGCCATGAGGAAGTGGACAGTGAAGAGGAACCAGGGCCGCTGGGCTGGGTCAGCAGGTACTCACCAACCGGTTCTCTTTGCCTCTTGCTTCACGGCAGAACTTTATAAGTTCTTCTTCAATAGTTGCTGGTGAGAATGTGACATCTCTGTCTTTGAGGTCCTGGTAAAATCTTCCCAGGTAAGAAATGCAAACTGGAAAAGAAAGAAGAGAGGTGCTGAGCAATCACCAACTTGTCCCCCACTCAACCAGGAGGGAACTCTGTCAGCAGATTTAACAGGAGAGTTGGAGATGACCGTTAAGTTTTCCATCACTGTTTTTTTTTTTTGGGTTTTGGTGTTTTTTTTTTTTTTCAGGTGCTCATAGGTGCACAGAACCCGGCTCCATGCTAGGGTCCTAGTGCCCAGTGCATGACGGGAATGAACCTGACGCCACGGATCCACAAAGTATCCTCCTTGCTCTTTTTTCAAGTTTAATCCGAAAGTGACCACGTGTCCTTGAGAAGAGCCTTACTGTGACCTCACAATGGACTGGAAGCTGAAGAAAAACTACCAAACTGCTGCTTATTTCCAAATAAAAGACCGAACAGTGACATGCAGCCAGACGACCCCAACGGCCAGTCGCCGCACGCGGCCGGCCCCGGGGCCCTCCCTCCGCCGACCCAAATCAGGGTCGCTCTCGGGAACCTCTAGCCAGAGATGAGAGAAGGGCCCAAACTCCCGTAATGCAGACTTTCGGCCAGGTTTTCAGCATGATCGAGTGTACGCTTTGTCCTCAACGGACCGATGTTTTCTAGGCCGGGAAAGAATTCCTAGGCCCTTCCTCCAGTCGCGCCCCGGCTGCCGCCCCGTCCGCATCCGCTCGGTGGTTCGGTCGGACTCGGTGCCACCAAGGCCGGCCGCACCCGAGACCACCAGGCCCCCGCACCTTCGCAGTCGCCTGGCCGCAGCGCCAGGCTGTCGGGCAGCACGCTCAGGACCAACGCTACCGCCAGCCCGTGCGTCGCCCACATCCTCCTCCGCCGCCACTGCCGCGCGACTGAACCGCACCCGGCGCTATGCGCCGCCTCCGAGTCGGGAAACACACACCAGAGCTTCCCATTGGTGGACGGATTCTGCGCCCGCCCCTTTGCCGTGTCCTCATTGGTTCACGTGCCTCAGAACCCAGACGGGCGGCTCCACGCTGCCCTTCCTGATTGGCTGGTGGCGTCAGGGCCCAAGACAGTTGTCGGCCGCTGATTGAGCCTGAGCTGCCCACAATGAAGCCTCTGGGCGGAAGCTGCTCCGGCCGTCATCTTTGGTATCGGCAGCCGCCTCTGCTACAGCCGGGCGGCTCCAGCAGTTTTTGAATGGTCCGGCGTTTGGGCCCCACACCCAGTCCCCTCCCCCGGCCCGGACATGTAGCTCTGGATTTCTGGTGTCAGTGGAGACCCTGTAGGGTAGGTGGCGCGAGCGGCCGCTGGCAAAGATCTGGTTTCCCTTTTGAACCACGTGGGAAAGATCTGGTTTCCCTTGTTTTGAACCACCACGTGGTTTGGCGGGCCAATCTTTGGGAGCATCCGCTGAGGCTCAGGCGTCCACCTTCGTTCCTTGACTGGCCAAGACCCGCCATATCCGGAGTAGTCATACTGCAGAGCTTCCCAGAGAAAGCTCGACCGACCAAGCCGGCTGCTGTCCACCTCTGAGGGCATTGGGCAGGGCAGGCCACGTGCGGACACGTGGGATCACCTCACTGGAGGCCTGGGAGCGTGGGAAGTTTTTTTGTCCACAACTCTTTGAGGCGGAGGCATACGCTCCAACACTGGAAGATGTTGCCTCCTGAATGGACAGCCCTGACTAAGGCTTGAATACTGAACACAGGAAACAGCAAGAGCAGGAAAGTGTCTGGAGCTAAAAGGGCTTGGAGCCCAGCGACAAGGGTTGGAGATAGGGTACTTCTGCTCCCATTCAGTGAAATCAGTGGATCAGTATCAGGTATCATCTTTAATTCACATCACAGCAGTCAAGAGGGGAGTGGGAAAGGGGAGAGAAGGCAGTTGGCAGATATGTACATCTAAAATTCACATGACTTGTTGGATGTATAACATGCTACCACAGTATATACAGTAAAATACCTCTTGGGACACTGGTACAAATTTTGTTCTTTAACTTTTCTGGTACAATTAAGATAATTTTTAAATCAGTTTTTCTTTAGACATGAATACACAAAAGAAATAGAAGATTTCTTGTTTTAAATAAGCACAGAATGCCAGAGGTTAAAAACACATTTATAGGGCTGATTACCAGTTAGACATCACACTCTATACATTTTTTTGCTCAAATTCCTGTACAAATACACAGCATTCAAATAGGTATTTACAAATTAGCTTGAAAGAATGAAAATCAGTATTTCACAATCTTTTCAAAGGATTCTGATCTCTGACCTCCCATTTTCCCTCACACTGGCTGATTTACCAATAAAAAGGATTTGGAATGGGTCCATTTCATCCAGTTCGGGGAAAATGGAGAGGGACAACACAAATTTATTTTACCTTGCATATAGCAAGCCCAAGGACCCTACCTACATTCCCCTCCCTACCTCCTGTACCACCAAGTGGAGAAGGTAGATGTTCATGTGTGATGACTGCCTAGTTTCAGATGTGCCTGGAAATCTAAAGCTGCCCTGCCTAAAAAAAAAAGTCAAAGCCCCTGACCCTCACATCTGTGAATCCCAGATGATTCCCAGAGAGCCTACAAGTGAATCTGGGTGAAGGAGCAAGTGTGAGCCCCCTTGGGCTGAGGGCTACTTTGACTGGCCTATATCCTTGGCAGTCTCTGCCCTACTCTGCCTGGAATGATCCTCATGGTATCAGAAAAGCCCAACACTGGTGTAATCCCCCCTCTACACATACACTCTGAAGGAAAAATGGACCCTTTATTTTTTTTTCCATAGGTTATTTGCTGGCATTTTGATTAAACTTGTTCATAAGAGAAAACTACCCTGGCAATAGTCGTCTCTGTTTTGGAAAGGGACTGTGGAAAAGGGATGAGCAGCCAGGGCCCAGAACCTGGCCATAGTAGACCAGAAGGCCAGCAAGAGGAAAGGGAGCTGGGGAGCAACACGCCTGCTCGACAAAGAGAAGGCAGTCTTATGGCCATCACTAATGTGAATGCAAGCAAATCAAAGTAAATTGTCTCAAGTCAGTTATTTCTTAAAAGTAACTTAGAAGCACCCTGGTAAAATATTACCGTACCCCATCATGATACCAGGAGGAAAATCAGTGCCCTGACATGAAAGAATTTCCTATAAAGTCACCACTGTGCCCTGCCTAACAGACTGGGGAGGTTTGAGAAACTGCCTTTCTGCCCTCCCCGAACCCTGAGTGGTGGTCCCTATGGGTTTGGAGTGGAGGGCTCTGTACTTGGCTGCTTGGAAGATAACAGTTTTACCTGTGTGGCTTTCTGCTTCCAAGAGGAGAGGTTTCCTCCCACGCTTGTAACCCAAGACCTTGCTGAACCTGACCACATTTCCTCAGGGCCTGGAAGCCAGGCTGGGTAGCCAACCCCATAGCTCAGAGGTAGTGCTGAAAAATCCCTGATTCAGGAGCTAATGGCAGGCATTTGGGCCACCTGTAAAAGCTTAGAGGATTTCAGGCCCCTGCCATACTCCAGCCTCACTCTTACAACCAGCTCTTTCTAACACAAGGGAAGGGGCCTAGCTCACTCCAGGAGTAACAGCCCTTCTAGCTCCACTCCATTCAAGCCCTAGGGGGGTGGGAGACAACCCTCGAAAGTCCAATTGCCAGGGAGGCTTCTGCGAGTCATGAGGTGTTTCAAGTGGAAAGGAGCAAAGGGTCAGAAATCAAAGCGATGAGAAAAGTTCAAAGAGGAACAGGAGACAAGGCTAGCCCATGGAAGCCCGGCAGTGTGCCCTGGGCATGCAATCAGGCCAGTCATATGCCTGACCAGCCTTTCAGTTGCACACTCCTGGATGGAAGAGTGGGCAGGTGGGCAAGCATTTGTGCAAAATAGCTTGTGGCCCCTTTGTCCACCTGTGACATGTAGTCCATGTGGTCCTTGCAATCCCTGAATGGAACCATGAACTTTTCTGTCCATACAGCAAAGGAAGAGGTCCCTAGTGCAATTTCCATTCTTCTGTGCATCTCTACTCTGGAGGGAGGGCCTGGGCCCTGCAATGCTGCAAAGCAATTCTGTCTGTGCAATGTCTCCATATAGCTCCATGTGGTCTGGAACTGCAGGAGGAAGAAAGCAACTACTGCATAAAGGAAAAAGCATAGAAATGGAAACATTAAAAAAAAAAAGGCAAATAAAAGACAAGCCACAACCATTCATGCTCTGTGGCCTCTGAACATGGCAATACATGAGTTCACGGCAGTAGAATGGAGACTCGGGGTGGTTCTCTCCTGAGTGCCAAGCCCCTCTAGCTCCCTGGGAGGGACTTGCTTTCCAGACCTGGCGTACTTGGACAAGCTGCTCATGGAAGGTGGTGGTGCAGCTGCCTCTGCCCTCACTGCCCCCCCCGGCTGCTGTGCTCCCAGGCCATGCGGGCCTGTTCCTCCTTGGCACTCCCAGGAGGCAGGGAAGCCTTGCGGTGTAGGCCCTTTGGCCTCTCAGCCTCCTCTCGAAGCAGAACACCCTCATCTTGCTCTAGGGCTGGCAGGCGGGGATGGTAGGGCTTGGGTGGCAGCGCAGGTGGGTCCATGGGATCCTGAGGGATGACACACCCTGGGGCTGAGTGGCTTCTGCATGGCTGGGCCTTGATGGAGTCGAGGACGGCAGACTCAGAGAGACTGTAGTGGACAGGGAGATAGGGTGGCTCAAGGTCTTCATCGCCATTCCAGGCCTGGCTGGGCATGGAGTCCATGGTGTCGGTTCGAGGTGGAGCCTCTGAGGAATGCCCAAAGTTACTCTCACTCAAGGAGGACACACCGCTGCTGGCACTGCCAGACAGCGTAGAGTTGCTGCCATCCAGGCCCGATTGGGGGCTTGTAGGGGAGGCTGGAATGGGGTGAAGAGGAGACTGTGCGAAGGAAAGGGTGGGTATGTTAGAATCCCTCTCTCTAGACAGGCAGACTGGCCTGCCATGTGGAGACCAAGAATTTGCTTATCAATGAACTTTAGAACCTCATCAGCTTCATGTCTGTTTCTTCAGAAACAACCCCCCCCCCAGTAATCCCCCAAAACAAGGCAGTGGAGCCCCAGAATCTGTATTTCTATGGGCCAATAAATGACCCTGCCCTGGCTGATGGGCACTGATGTATCCTAGGGCCAAGTCCAGGCTGCATGTGGTCTGTTACTGACAGGGGAGTTGGATCATCAGGCCAGTTGAGGGAGGGCACAAAGAACCCTGGTGGGCCACAGATCAGATGAAGGCATTCTGCTGCTAAGACCCGGGACAGACTCAGTCTTTTCCCCAATTTTAGAAAAATTAAGCTAACAACAGGATTCAGGTTTTCTTGAGTTTTTCACAAAACTTTAGTACTTAATATTTCTTGTTTATAGGAAACCCTACTTTTTAAATACTCTATAAACCACCACAGGGACATTTATTTAGCTATTGGACTACAGTGTGTTGTGAGCCTGTGGTCCTGGCAGAAAGCACCAAAGTTTCTCAGTACCTACTGTCCACAAACTCTTGGTACTATGTGTTGTCTACAAGACCCTCTCATCTCCCTGTTGCAGGATGCATTGGCACCTGCAGCTCATGTGTGGCTCTGGCCACCCCAGCTTCTGTCAGCCTGGGCTCTCAAGAACAGAGGAGCGGGGGAGGTGCGGGTTCCTCTTGCAGGCCCCAGAGGAGAGTCTACAGCAGATGAGGCCGCAGGAAGTGTTGCTTCAGTACATTACCTTTCGCAGGGTCCGGGCAGGGAGAGCCGGGGGGGTATCACCCAGAGGGTGGTGGAAGGCGTCAAAGTGTAGGGAATAATGACCTGTAAAAGGGAACAGAAGCAGGGCCTCAGGTGGGGACCCTTGCTCAGGATGCTCAGCAGCATGCCTTCCTGGGCACTGGTCAGCTGTGGGAAAGTGCCGTGAGTATACCTCAGGGCTGAAGGGCACAGCACAACATTTCCTTATATTGATAGTCTGCAAAAAACAGGTTGCTAGGGTAAAATAATCCCATTTCACACAGGAGGCCAGGAAAGTTGAGTGCTTCAGAGCCTATGGAAGCAGTAGGCCTCGGGCAGAAGTCCACTGCGGGTGATGGCAGGCTGGTGAGCGGATATTTGGCACAGCTGCTCTTGTCTTCAGCCTCCCTGGCGGGATGGCCTTACTGAGCTAATTTGCTAGACTAGAAACCTTAGTGACCCCAAGGCTCAGCAGAATCCTTTCTGTAGTAGTGTGGATGTTTTTTCCTTGGCTCAGATGGCCTACATGGCTGTCGATTTAGCCCTTGAGCAGTCTGAGACCAGGGACTGATTAGGGGACCAGCTGTAGGACTTCTTACCATGCAGCAGGCTTCGGGGAGGCCCTGGGGGGACCAGGATATGCCCCATGTGGGCAGACAGGAAGGGCTGGGCCTCTTGGGCTCCGCTATCCAGGCTCCAGCTGCTGGGGGCTGCTGGCACCGCTGAAGGGTGGAAAAAGATGAGTAAATGGAGATTACTTCCTGAGCTTCCCACTTGGAGAAGCCTGCCTTTCAGCCCGTGGCTTCTCCAGGTGTGCATTATGTATTTAGCACATGAGTGACATGCCAGGCTCTGGAACTCGAAATACTGGCCAAGGAAGGCACTGTGGCCCAAAGAGGTGAGTAGTGGCCAGGGACTAAAGCTGCCAAAGGTGGTAACAGAAATGAGCTGTTAGAAGAGTGTTTAGGACGAAGCTGGGAGAAAGTGTAATAACGAGTGAAGATCTTTAGTCTTTGGGATCTGCCAGGAGAAGAGAAAGCAAAGACTACAGGAGAGGAGAGTAGAACAGCCAAAGAGATCAGGAAAACAGAGATCCATCGGCCATAGAACTCTTCAGCAAAGCCAAGAGTCAGGTCAGGATTCTTCTGCACGTGCCCTGTGGGAAAAACAGGGCAGAATGGAAGGCAGAGACTATGTCCTTTGAGAGCTCTCTGGGCAAGCATGGCAGGAGCTGCCTCCCAGATTGGCCCCATAATGGTCTGCAGTGGTACTTAAACTGTGACCTGTCCCTGTTGCTCTTATGCCCACTGACTGGATTTAAGCACAAGAGTAAAGTTATAAAACCTTGGAGTTTTAGACCAGGCTAAGTGGATCCACTGCTTCCTGAGAAGACAGAAGTCTATGGAACCCATGAGTATAGAACAGAATGAGCTCCAGACTCAGGAAGAAGGCCAGTGCCTCAGTGCTGGCATCTCAGGTACAGCTGTGGTGACAGATCTTTGGAAATGGGGAGAGAAGAGGTTGCAGTTTCGGGTCTGGTACTCTGCAGGGGGGGGAAAGGACACTTGAAGCCTGTTTAATCAGTTCTTCCCAGAGAACAATGTGAGCAAGAAGAAATATGCCTTTTCTCTGATGGAGCCTTTCAGCTGTTAACAGCAGGGAAGGGTCGCCACGGTCCAAGTGTCTGGTACTAGCTCTGTTTAAGGGAGTGGCAGCTAAAGGGAGTCCAGGATTTGGTTTCCTATAGCCTAGACTCTTAGAAAATTCTGAGGTCTGATGGGAGCTAGAGCCCTCTAAACAGAAGGAGCCGGAGCCAGCCTTTGAGGGATGCGGCCAAAGGGACTGGGTCCGAAGCCTTCCTGGGATAAAGGGATGGCATCAGTCTGGGATGGGCTTATAGCATAGCACAAGGCGAAACTCTACTATCTAAACAGCTTCAGTTATAAGGATTGCTCAGTCTCATGATATAGTTGATGGCTGATAGCAGGAAAGAAAGAAGGGAGGGAGAGGGAAAGGGGGGGAGGGAGGGGGAGAGGAGGAGGAGATGGGAGGGAGGGCATTGAATTTGATGAGCATCAGGTGGATTCTATTGGATGGCTCTCAGAAAGCCTGAGCCCAAGAACAGGAACATCCTTGCCCTAGTTCTCCAAGATGCACAGAAACTTTCTGGTCCCGAGCACCCAGACTCTCTTAGTGCCATCTCCACTGGAAGCCACTTCAGGGAAGAAGTAGCTTAGAGGAAAGTCTGAACAGCTTTTCCAAAGGGATCTGACAACGCAAGGTCTCAGATGTATCCCTAACTTGTTGAAGACTTGAAGGAACTATAAAAGTTTATTCCTAAGAATCCAAAGGGCAAAAAGGTTACAGAGGAAGAAAGCTGGTCAGGCTGAAATGGTTTGCAAGTTTTGGTGTCTGGGTGAGCCATTCTTTGGGAACCAGAAGTCATAGATCTGGGTCATTCCGTAGTCTGACGTTTAGGAGCAGCAAAGCCAGTGGATCTTTGCCATGTGGGATGGTTAAGAGAATGATGCATCCTAGAAGAGCAAGCCCCACTATGTCCATCACCTGTCAGCATCAATAACGATACTCACTGGCCTAAGGTCTCCAATTCATAGCCCTTAGCCTGAGGGCAGGCTTGCCTGGTCTGGGTGTTGCTGTCTGGCAAAGAAAGCAACCTGTAAGGGAGAGGTAGGTTTCTCACGGGATCCAGGACCCTGACAGACAAGACATGGTGAGAAGAGGATCCAGATAGAAACCTGGCCTGTCTATTGCTGCTAGTCAGTTGTTTAACTTGTTGCCACTAAATGCTGACCTTGTGGTTATGTATGTGGTTGCTCTGGGCTCAGCTTTTGTTCCAAGACAATCCTCTTTCCCTCACACGCCTAGGATGGGCACGTCCAGTTCCTTGCTGCCGTGTGGCTTGAGGCCTGAAGCTCTTCTCTGTCCAGCCGATGGAGCATCCTGGTTTGATCACCAACATTCATTTGAGCCTGAGCCTGTGTAGACTCTTGGCTAGTTTTGAAACTGCTCTGCATCTCAGGTGAAGAAACCCCACTGTGGATTCTGGCCTTCCTGGCCAAAAAGGACCTTTGTTTTGGGTCATACAAATAGGACACCAAGAAGCCATGCTTTCAGGGTATGGAGCCTTGAGGTTAGGAAGTAGGACCTTTGTGAGTGAGCATCTGGAACTAATGCCCACTGGGAAGTGAGGTTTGGGATCCAGTGCTTGGTGGCCTTAAAGTAGACACAGAAGTCCTTGTTTTCCAGGACAGTCAAGGGGGAACAATGATAATGAGGACAGTAGACATCACTTGGTAAGCAGATGCAATGACATGATGACAGCTTTGGACAGATATGTTCTGATGGGATAAAGGACAATGGGCTATACTGGTGCGGAGTGAATGTGCCCTGAGCACAACGGTTGGAAAGGAGAGGAGAATGGGGGTAGGTTCTAGGTTCTAGGTTCTAGGTTCTAGCAGAAGAGCTAGACAATGTCCCCATTTCAGCATTGCTCTATGTTAAAATTAACTCAGGTGCTGAGGTTTCATAGGGGTCAGGCTACATCAGTTTGCAGGAATAGAACAGGTTAAATGCTGCCATCTAAACAGCTGCAGTTCTGGGGGGATTTCTCAGTGGCACGGTCTAGTTGATAGCCTCGCAGGATAGATGGACTCACAGTAGTTGCTGGTCAGAGTGGCTATAGAATGACTGGACTTCTCCAAAGCACCCAGAAATATCCCTGGAGAAACTTTTTGGAAATTCCCTTTAGTATATATTTTCCATTCCTTTTGGGGTTTTTCATTGGCTACAGATCCATTCTGAGCTCCAAGGAGATGCCCTGAAGTCCCAAAGGGACCATCAGGCATACTAACTTCTGGAGTCAGTCAGGAAGAACCTAGGGGGAGTGGATGCTCACGGTAGCTCACAGTAGCTCAAGCTCAGCCAGAAGCCTGAGGTTGGGTCCTGGGGAGAGGTGGACAGATAAACAGGACCCAGAGCAGATGTGGGCTAAGCAGTGAACTCAGGAATTGGACAGCACAATGGACTGGTAGAGAGACATCGACACTG
Organism: Rhizomys pruinosus; assembly: GCA_009823505.1. Taxonomy (NCBI): domain Eukaryota; kingdom Metazoa; phylum Chordata; class Mammalia; order Rodentia; family Spalacidae; genus Rhizomys; species Rhizomys pruinosus. The sequence goes on along the minus strand of VZQC01001008.1, from coordinate 702,617 downwards.
GGGTATGACTCAGCTCTGCCTTGTTGGTGTGTAGGGACAAGACTCAGACACTCAAGATGGGACAAACACTGAGGAGGCCCTGGAGAGGAAAAAATACCTTTTTCAGCCATAGACAGATTGGGATCACTGCAGGGTTTGCAGGCTCCAACTACTTGCTGAAACAGGGCCCGCTGGAAGTTTGGTGGCTGAGGGGAGGAGAAAAATAGAGTGTAAAAACAGTCAGCTACATCTTGGGAAGCAGTATCGTGAACCCCAAGAGTCAGGATGTTTCCAAGATGAGATGAGGATATTGAAGCAGTGAGATGTATCATGCTCCAGATGTGCTGAGAGCTCCACAACAGCCCTGGGGAACACTAGTAAGACAGTCCAAGGGTATTTAGATCTGAGCACCTCCGTGGACATTTGAGAACCTTCCAGGTTGCCCTGTGCAGGATATAGTGGCCTCTGATTATCTGTCTGCATCTTTCTGTCAGGGAGACCCACGGATAGGATTTAAAACTACCTGGCCCCTGAGCACTGACATGTCCCACCTCTTAGAGAGCTCCATCCAGCTCCAGGTTAGCACTGAGGGAAGAAGAAGGCAGTGCCCAGCCCTGGTGTCACGTAGGTCCCAGTGCTTTGATGGACAGCTCCCATCAGCTCTGCTCCCACTGCCTGGCAGGGAGGTGCTGAGAAACTCCTGATGTTTTGAGGCTAGGACAGTTCCTCAGAGATAACTTTTATAGGCTTGTATAGAAGAACAGGGACAGACTGCACAGGGGAGAGTGTTACTTTCTGGTCTAGGTCCCCAGGTGGGAGAACTACACAAACAGTCCTCACAAAAGGGGGACAGACAGCCACACAAGCAAATCTGCTTCCAACCCTGCTGCTGTTCTACCCACACCCGCACTCTGTCTGTATGTTTGGTCCTCAGATTCACTGTCCTCCCTATCCAGGAGTCCAATAACCTTCTTAGAGCAGAAAGAGGGAGGCATGCAAGACCATGTTAAGGTTCAGCAAATGCAGTGAGAGAAGCCCAAGCCAGAACACATGTAGCAGAAGATAGTGAATCAGTGGCAGGGTTTGCTACCTGTCCATTCTCCAGGATGGCTGCTGGGTACATGGCACTGCTTGGGCGGTCCCGGTGGCTGGGCAGCAGCAACATCATTTCCCGGGCATGTCGGTACTTATCTGGCAGAGAGGGAGAGCCTGTAACCAAGTGAGAACAATCACGCACAGATGACAAACCACAGATGGAGGGCTCAGCAGCCAAGCATCCTTAGGACTGGGGAACCAAGGTAGGTGTTGTTTACACTTAGGGTAAGCTCAGCAAACAAGAGGAATAAAGCAGACCTGGTATTTATGTAGTGGGGAAACTATATCTCCTATCTCAGCTGAGGGACACCCACTGCAGAGGCCCCCCACCATGCCCAGATGGAGGTTGAGGAGAGTTGAGGCCTGGAGCAGGGTGGCTAGGTGCCCCTGGCCTGAGTGTTCTCAGGGCATAGATGTGGCCTGGGTGCTGGACTCTCATAGAGGGATCAGGTGTAGGTTAGGCCAGTTTGTGATGGAATCATCACACAGAGAAAAGAGACACTTCGATAACAACCACATAGTTCTGACTTGACATCCTGGATCTCCACACACTTACCTTCTCCCCATACCAGTGGCCCTATTTTTCAGCTAGCTTCCTGTCATTTTTGGCTTGTCCTTTCCAGATGCTTGGACCCCAGCAACTGGCCTCTGCCTTCTTCCAAGACCTGCTGCAGCTCTAAAGCCAAGCTATCTGGAAGACCAGGACCCTGCATAGAGCTGGCTCTGATACTTGCCCTTCTTTGAGCTCAAGTGCATGGAACTAATCTAGAAGTCAAAGGATTTGAACCCAGGCTACTGAGCTGACTTATTTCATATTCTTTTCCTTTTTTTTAAGTTTCTATGTTCTTTTCCTATGAGGGTGCTGCAGTGGGGCCTGGCCTGGGGACTATTAAAGGGTTAAGGAACTTCCTACCTGTGGTTCTTAAGGGAACCTCCATAGAAGCAGTATGAATAACTTGCCGGCTTTTCTGGGGTAGAAGTAATATGGATCTGCAAATTTGCACTACCTACTGTACCAGACAGGAGCCTATCCAATGAGAATCCAAGAGGGCATCACTCCCTTTATGGGAAAGCCATCTGACTCAATGCTTCTGGCTTGCTCAAGTGGTTGAAAGCTCTCTGAGGTGTGCCCTAAGAGCGGGACAGTGGAGTCTAGCCCATGGGCTCCATCTGAGAGGTGAATCTGCATCTCTTAGAGGGTCTGAGTTCCTGAAACCTACTGTCTCTGGGGCTTTCCTCTGAGCCCATGGTACAGCAAGGTTAAAAACAAAACTCAGCTTAAAAACAAAACAAAACAAACAAAAAATGAAACCAGACTAAACAAGTCTTCATCCAGTTTACCCCAGAGGTCTTTGAGAAATCCTTGTGTTCATTTTAGTCCAAGGAGTTTGTATAAACACTAGTAATATAACTTCTTCACCAGTTGGTTGAGAGGCCCTGTTGTAGACTTCAGAGCTGGCTTTAAGACTTTTAGAAGTATCCTTCATTGATAGGAGAATGAGGACAGTATGATCATTCAAAAATCTATGTTTGGATTCGCTACAATTTTGTGATTTTACTGATTTCTACATGTTCTTTTAAAAATATGTGCTTTAGCTGGGCGTGGTGGTGCACACCTTTAATCCTAGCACTCGGGAGGCAGAGGCAGGCGGATCTTTGTGAGTTCAAGGCCAGCCTGGTCTACAGAGTGAGTTCCAGGACAGCCAGGGTTCCAGAGAGAACCTGTCTCAAAAAGACCAAAATAAATAAATAAATAAATAAAAATAAAAACATGTGCTTCAAGAGAATGGCCATGTAAAGAAAAAAAGGCAGTGTGTGGCGGGAGGGTGGGGGGAGGCTCCAAATCCCACTGATTTGTCTTTGCCTTACTGGTGAGAAACTCCCTGGCCTGAACTATCCATTATTTATCAAGCATAAAAAGAAACACTGCTTTTATATCAATCAAAAACTCCTTGCCTGTCTAGTGCTCATTCCACACTAGCATAAGTTGGAACGCCCTCCCTATGTACTCTCACCTCAGGGAGCCTGGCTCAAGAGGCCAATTTCATCTGTATGTGCTTTTGATACATGCTGGGGGCTGGAATGGAAGGACATCATCCTGTAGGCTCAGGGGCTCTGCTGAGAATCTGGATTCATGTTGTGGTGGCCCTCTTGTGCTATAACAAAGGAGTGCTGTGCACTAAATTTTCGAACCCTGACTCATTTTCCTCACACATCCCTCCACCCTAGGCGGCTAATCCCATGGAAGGCCAGGGTGATGGTTACCTTCCATGAAGGATTCTACATTCATAAGACTTTTGAATTACTTCTGTTGCACTCCAATAATCCCTACAGAAGTTATGTCCCGCTGGGCGTGGTGGCGCACACCTTTAATCCTAGCACTCAGGAGGAAGAGGCAGGTGAATCTTTGTGAGTTCAAGGCCAGCCTGGTCTACAGAGTGAGTTCCAGAACAGCTGGGGCTACAGGGAAACCCTGTCTCGAAAATACCAAAAAGGAAAAAAAAAAAAAAAGTTATGTCCCTATGCCTATGGATTACAAATCTGTTTCCTGGTCCTAATCACCCATTTACCCACCAGGGGGAGCTGCTGACTTACAAGAATTTAGACAGCACCTTACAGGCTACTTGTCTCACAGGTTTCCAAAGTAATAGGAATCACAGCATACTACGGTCTCAATGGTATGCCAAGGAAGGCCAATGGTTTTCTACCACTCCTGGGAGTAAGGATACCTCCTCCAGTGAAGGGGACTCCATTTCAGACCTTCTTTGTGAAAGCTTTCCCCTTGATGGTAAAAAGGGACATTAACTCCAGATTAACCCCTTACCTTGCAGAGGGTGTCTATTACTGTATCTGCAACATTCATTTGAAAATATCAGTCTTATGTGTTGTATTCTTTTTGAGACAGTGTCTCCCTGTTGCCCAGCTGGCTTGGAACTTACTTTGTAGACCAGACTGGCCTCAATCTTACAGAGATCTCCTGCCTCTGTTTCCTGAGTGCTGGGTCTAAAGGCATGCACCACCATGCCTGGCTTGTTACAGACTTAATTAAAAAAAAAAATTTAAGGGGCTGGAGAGATGGCTCAGCAGTTAAGAGCACCAACTGCTCTTGCAGAGGACCTGGGTTCAATTCCCAGCACCCACATGGTGGCTAAGAACCATTTTAAAGCCAGGCGTGGTTGCGCACACCTTTACTCCTAGCACTCGGGGAGGCAGAGGCAGGCAGATCTCTGTGAGTTCAAGGCCAGCCTGATCTACAGAGTTCCAGGCTAGCCACTGGGGCTATAGGGAGACTCTGACTCAAAACAAAAATTTTAAATTAAAAAAAAAATTAAAACAGTGTATGTGTGTATGTTTTGCAAGTGTTAATGTGTGCATGCCACAGCATACATATAGAAGTCAGAGGACAACTTTCAGGAGTCTGTCTTCTTCTATGGATTCTGGAGACTGAATTCAGGTTGTCAGGCTTTGGTGACTGGTACTTTTTCTCACTGAGCCATCTTGCCTACTCCACACAGTTGATCATTTCTCATGGGTTTTAACTTTGTACCTGACAGATAATTGGGCCTTCAGCTTTTGCCAGAGAGTCTGCGTGTAGACTATGAATGTTGTAATCCAAAAGCGGCTTCCTCTCCTTATTGCATTTGCCTGTGTCATCAGTTCCCTGCTTTGGGTCTAGGTCTGTTAACCACTTTGTTTATTTTCATACTTAATGTTTATTCATAAAGGGAAGGGGCTTTTCTCAACTTTCCTCTGTTTAATATTCTGGAGTCAAAATGCACAGAGCTTCAATAAAACACCGGCTTTAAAAAATATTCTGGATTCGATTCACTGTGAGTTTGTCTCTGAAGATGATCATGAGTGACTTTCTTTCTCAAATGTAGCCACTCCTCAGGGGACATCCCGTTAACTCAGAATGCACTTTATTATATAGCCACTCCTCATGGGACATCCCGTTAACTCAGAATGCACTTTATTATATAGCCACTCCTCATCGGACATCCTGTTAACAACTTAGAGTGCCCTTTATTATATAGCCGCTCCTCACGAGACATCCTGTTAACTCAGAATACAATTTATTATATAGCCACTCCTCATGGGACATCCTGTTAACTCAGAATGCACTTTATTATATAGCCACTCCTCATGGGACATCCTGTTAACAACTCAGAATGCACTTTATTATATAGCCACTCCTCATGGGACATCCTGTTAACAACTCAGAATGCACTTTATTATATAGCCACTCCTCATTGGACATCCTGTTAACAACTTAGAGTGCACTTTATTATATAGCCACTCTTCATGGGACATCCTGTTAACTCAGAATGCACTTTATTATATAGCTACTCCTCATGAGACATCCTGTTAACAACTCAGAATGCACTTTATTATATAGCCACTCCTCTTGAGACATCCTGATAACTCAGAATACACTTTATTATATAGCCACTCCTCATGGGACATCCTGTTAATTCAGAATGCACTTTATTATATAGCAACAGATAACTAAGCCATTTGAAATAAAGCAATGATGAAAAAAGAAATAAAGCAATAATGAGAAATTTTCTTTCTGTTCTATTCTGATGTAGTGCTTATTAAACAACAGTTATGCAGATTCCCCACTGAGCACTCAGTAAAATCTTGATGAGCAAATAAATCCATTACTAGTTAGCTGGATGGACAAAGTTTGATATGATGGTTAATCTTCACTACCCACTTCACTGGATTTAGAATTACCCAGGAAACATAACTCTGGACAAAACTGTGATGGTGTTTCTGGAAGTTTAGCTAAAGAGGGAAGACCCACCCTGAATGTGGGTGGCACCATCCCATGGGCTGAGGTCCTGGACTAAGAAGGAGAACAGGAGGAAGCAAGTGAATACCAGCACTTCTCTCTGTTTCCTGACTGCAAACACAATGTGATCAGCTGCCTCAGACTCCTGCTGACATGCCTTCCTTGCAATAATGGGCTCTATCCTCATATTGTGAAACAAAATAAGCCCTCAATTTCTTGTCAGGTATTTGGTACAGCAATGATAAAAGTGAGTAATAGAGGTGAGAACAGGTAGTTTGAAATGTCTCTAATAGCAGCCATAGCACAGAGGTATCAAGCAGTATCAGAGTGATACTGAATTAATATATCCTTTGATGCCTCTGTCTTTATCAATAATTACCACTCACCAAGAATAGACAGATATAGTCTTGGATATGGCTGAGCATATCCATTTCTCTGTTAGGGGAAACAACAAAAAACTTAGATGAGATTACAAATTATCTTTCTGCAGCTCTAATCAGAGGCATTTATTATAAGACACTGTAAATACCAATGTCCAGACATTCACAATTACTTCTCAGAGTTTCCTTTTTTATTCCCAAAGCCATTTTTCATCGGTCCCTTTTTATAACACAAATCACCATTCTGTCTCCATTTGAAGCCTTCACAGACTGTGCTCGCCAAAGCTGGTTCCTCTTGTCTGGACCATAGAGTTCATGTTAGAAAGGCAATATGGGTCATGGGATGGGTGCCAGACTGAGAACTGATGAGTCTAAGGACCTGCAGCTCAAATTCCTCTTTCACTCCCCAGCTCCTCCCCACCACTGGATGTGAGACCACGGCAGTAGCAGTGAGGGGCTGGACTGGATGCTTCAAGTAAAAGTTTGTGACTGCTTTGTTGTAGCTTTACTCATTCCCTTTACTTTGCTAAGGTTTTCCCTGGTTGGGCATTGCATCTTTCTACATGCCACACCATGCTGGTTCTTTTCATCAGTCTTACTGAGGGTCTCACAGGCTTATTTACTCTGGAGAAGTTCTTTACCGATCTTTCCCCTAATGTTATGTTTATGCTATTTTTCTTGTATTCACAGAAATGAAAATAAGAAGCAGCAGCCATCCTTCTGAAGCCTGGGAACAATAGCCAGCAATTCACTGGCAGGCTCAGACTACTGTGCAGAGCAAACATTTCAGTGGGAAAAAGAACTCAGTTTCCTCCTAGGTCAAGTGCTCTTACAGAGATGGAAATGCAATAGTGACTACCCAGTGGCAATGCAGCAGCAAACACTGTCAGAGCAGGGTCTAAAGTCTGCTGGAAGAGGTCTAGAAACAAGGACCTACAAGTTAATGGTGCTGAAAGTAAAAATGAACATTCTCTAACACAGTGATGGGGCTGGAGAGATGGCTCAGCGGTTAAGAGCACCAACTGCTCTTGCAGAGGACCCAGGTTCGATCCCCAGCACCCACATGGTGGCTGAGAACCGTCTTTAACTGCAGTTCCAGGGGAATCTTACACGCTCTCCAAAGCATTGCACGACATGGGTGCACCAACCTACATGCAGACAGTACACTCAATAAACATAAAAAATAAATAAAAATTAAAAAAAAAATCCCTTCAGTAAGTAATGAAGATCCACAAGCTGGTAACTAAGGCTAAAGCTAAATGATAATGGTCTAAACTAAAAACCAAAAGATTAATTGACAGCAATAGATGTTATTTGTGTGTTCATTCCTCATCTGAAGCTAGCACAACTAGAAAGGTAAAGTAATAATGGTAAATTGCAAATAAGTTATTATTTCCTATTTTAGGCATATCCTAAAATCTAGGCTACTTAGAATAATTCTTAGCTAACTACAAGGTTAAACCAAAGTTAATATTTCCTCTTTGGTGGGCCCCAAAATGTGAACACTGCTTTTACTCTAAAGGAGAGCAATAACAACTTCAAAGGCAGGCTGGGTGTGGTGGTGTACACCTTTAATCTGAGCACTGCCATACCAGCTAGGTCAACATAACAAGTTCTCGGCCAGCCAGGGCTACACAGTGAGTGAAACCCTGTTTCCATAACAAAACTGCAAAGGCTCTGTATGCTCAGTTCTTGGTTGTGTCTGCCTTGTCCTCCATAAAGATGTAACTTTCTGTTTTCTCTTCCCATTTCTCTAAAGCCTTAGCCTGCTTCTTCTGACACTGTAGGTGTGCTTACTGTCTGTTACTCTACCCTCCTTCCCCACCAAATGCAGTTGCTGGTAGACTTCCATTGCTGGGTGTGCTGGATAGCTTAGTGTCAACTTGACACACCTGGGTTGAGGGAGCCTCAGTTGGGGAATTGGCTCCATTGGATTGGCCTGTGGCCACATCTGTGGAGTATTGTCTTGATGATCGAGCAGTGTGGGAGGGCCCAGCCCACAATGAGTAGTGCCACCCTGGGCAGGTTGTTGTGTACTGTACATATAAGAAGGCGGACTGGGCATGAGCCAGAGGAGCAAGCCAGTGAACAGCATTCCTCCATGGCTTGTGCTTCAGCTCCTGCCTCCAGGTTCCTGCCCTGACTTCCTGCCTTGGGCTCCCTAAGTGATGAACTGTGACCCGGGAGATGTAAGCTGAATAAACCCTTTCCTCCCCAAGTCGGTGTTGGTCAGAGTGTTTTGTCAAAGCAATGGAAGACAAACTGGAGCAGAAATTGGTACCAGAAGAGTGGGGTATTGCTGTGACAGACCTGACCTTGGTGTTTTGGGGAAGGATTGTGGAGGCGTTTGGAACTTTGGGCTGGGAAGATCATTGAATGCCTAAAGATCGTTGCTGTGGAGCTTGGCGCAGTTTTGCTGAAGGAATTGTAGAGGATGGAGGCCTGGCTTGTGAAGTTTCTAGTTTCAAAGGGGAGCAGAGATCATCAGGACTGTTGGAATATGTGGGTTCTGGTCAGCTGGGGCTGAAGAATCAGCTGTAAGTAACAAGAGACCAGAACCTGAAGTGAAATCTTTGTTGTACTGGGACAATTGATGCTGGTTAGCTGGGGCTGAAAAATCAGCTGTAAGTAACAAGAAACCAGCATCACTGTGGTGAAATCTGGGAAGAATTTCTTCAGAGTCAGCACACAGAAGCTGTGATCCAGAAGGGGCCTGAGCCTCCATCTCGAGCCAGAAGCAGGACTTGGTAATATGTAAGAGTCTCCTATATGGTTCTGGTGTTGAAATTTGAGGGGGTCACAGAGAGCAGCCAAGGCTTGGCACTGTGAGAGGTCAGGAAAGACCATTGGTGGAAGTGCACCTCAGTTGCAGTGAAGACCCCAGGATTGCAGGGGTCATGGAGAGAAGCTGAGGCTTTGCACCAGGAGAGGTCAGAAGAGACCACTGGTGAAGGTGCTGCCTCAGTTTCAGTGGCGACCCCAGCTTTTTGGAGATGCCAGGACCATGGGACAACCACCAAGAGCAGCGGCAGGTGTGGAATGGAGTTGGCCTGGGTCTGTGAGATGAGCTGTGTGTGCACAGATGGCCGAGTCGGAGAGGAGGAGCTGCTGAAACCCTTTGGAGCCCAGAAGATCATGAGTGAATCCCAGGTGTCCAGCTTTAAGCTACTTGCTGGACTTAGGTTTTGTTTGAGAGTGCCTGATTCTTCCCTTTGAAATAAGACAGTACTTGATTTGGATTTTATAGCAGCCCACAGTTAAGAGACTTTTAATAGACTGAACTTTTAAGTGTTTGGACATTTTAAGGACTGTGGGGCTTTTAAGGTTGTACTGTCTTAGGTTGTGATTAATGTTAACATCATACTTTGGGGATAACTGGAAAGGTGGTGGTTTAATAGTGATGTGTTTTGTGTGTCAAGTTGACAAGGGGTCAATTGTGCTGGATAGCTTAGTGTCAACTTGACACACCTGGATTGAGGGAGCCTCAATTGGGGAACTGGCTCCATTGGATTGGATCGTGGCCACATCTGTGGAGTATTGTCTTGACGGTTGAGCAGTGTGGGAGGGCCCAGCCCACAATGAGTGGTGCCACCCTGGGCAGGTTGTTGTGTACTGTACATATAAGAAGGCAGACTGGGCATGAGCCAGGGGAGCAAGCCAGTAAACAGCATTCCTCCATGGCCTGTGCTTCAGCTCCTGCCTCCAGGTTCCTGCCCTGAGCTCCTGCCTTGGGCTCCCTGAGTGATGAACTGTGACCCAGGAGATGTAAGCTGAATAAACCCTTTCCTCCCCAAGTTGGTGTCGGTCAGAGTGTTTTGTCACAGCGATGGAAGACAGACTGGAGCACCGGGCTTGCCTGCTTTCTTGATCTCTAACCCAGAAAGTATAACTTCCTTTTCCCTCTTCCATCTCCCTTTTCCAGGCACCTACAGAGAATTCCAGCTTGCCTGTCCTGTTATTTCCCTTAGTGCTGATAAAATTTCCCTTGGGTTTTCTCCCAAGTCTGCTTTTAAATTCTTTTATCAATCTGCCATAGGGACCCTTTGACCCCTGGTGACAATGCTACTCTTAAAGACATAGGCCCAGATGAAAGGAAGACAAGCAGGGTTCATGAAGCTTTCTTCTCTCCTTCAGTAGTGCATCCTGTCATCCTTACCTCGGGTACTGGAAGGGGCAGAGGTAATCATCTGGGATGGTGCTGAGTGAGTAGAACTCAGGCTGGAGGAAGAAGGGCTTGCCTGGGACGAGGATAGAACAGAGACGTTCGTGACTGAGCCCTGGTACCTGGGGTTGTGATATGCAAGCTGTAAAGTAGAAAAATCAGTAGGATAGAGTTCTAAATGGTCAGGACTGTAAGGCTGGTCAGAGAAGGCTAGCTTTTAGCCTTCTTATTCGAAGTACCCAGACCCAATGACTGATGCTGCTGGAGGCTGGGGTAATGGTAAGTACTAAGGACTACCCATACCACCCACATGGAGCAAGACAGTTGGGTTGGTTCTACTATGGTCGACACAGAGAATGCAAGACCTAGCCAGCAGGACTGCTAAGTAGGAAAGTAATCTGGCAGGTGATGTTTGCCATGAGATCTATAATAGCAGCTAAGTCTGAAGTTGGATTTCCTTCTTGGGAAATAAAGCCTGGAAATTAATATGTGGGATGGTATATAGAAAGGAGAGGTGTGTTCTGAATCCAGGAACTAGAAAACTAGACAGAGTTCCCAGCCATCTCACCAGACTCCAGAAAAATGAGTGCTCTAGCCATGGTATACTGCTCATTATTCCTGGATACCTATGGTACCTGCATATGGTGGTAGAGGTCCTCAGGAGCATCACCCATGGAGCTGTCACCCATCATCACCATGTTTCCTGCTTCACTAGATGCATGTGAGGAGAGAGAGGATGATGAATGGCGGCCTGTACCCATCAAGTTCATAGGGCTGTAAGAGTGGGAAACAGACAGGGATTAGGTAATAGCTGTCTGAGGCCTGGGGCAGTCTGCCACTGGCCTGAGAAGGCTTATACTGGTACAACCTCTTCCTAGAGTTAAATGAACTATAGCCACTTAATTTGATGGCATTAGCAGTTTATCAGGAGGAATGAAAGAGGGATATGTTGAATCAGGTCAAAATTATACACCCCCCTTGCTGTGGAATGCCACCCTGACCAGCGCCTATTCTAGCATATACTATCAGAGGATCTGCTCTGAGATCAAAGGTGTCTTCTGGTATGAAGACATCATCAAAACAGCTAGTTAAGAACTATTTCTGGGTTTCTGTCCAAATATGTGGCCACCGGTTTGCCAACAACTTTCCTCAGTCCCAGGAAGCCCTTCATGTATTTGTCCCTTCTTATTTGCTGAGTAGCCCCTTCGTGCTGGGTTACCGCTCATACTGCAAAACAAATCTCATAGCTCCTCTTAGTGGCTCCTCTCCCCAAACTTGGTCTTCTGTCCTATAGGCTTTTGAAAATTCTCACTTGGGCCTGTCTGGGTCAGAACTCCCGAGCTTTATGCAGCCATTACTTGACTATGCACATGACCACATTATTTTCTTCCCTAAAAACAATTAGTGATAGTCATTCTCTTTCAATCAAGCCCACATGAACAAGGCTCATGAAGAGCTGGCCCTGGCCCCCTTCTGACCTCTGGAACCCTGCACCCCCAGGCTCTGTGGTCATTGTGCTAACAAGGCTGCCTTGTTCGTGTCATGCACATGTAAGCCTCTTTGCCTGGACATCCTTATGTCACTCTTCTAACCCTGATTCTTTTCTGCCTGACAAGCAGAATTGTCCTTCAAGATCTTCATTACCTCAATGCGTACTCAGAATACCATGTAATACAGGATAGTGACTGACTAGGATGAAGCCTAGAGCCACTGACTAGTGGTGGGAGCTGCAGCGGACTCCGAAGGCTGTGGGCTATGAGGGAATGCAAGTGCACACAAGCATTCCCTGTAACTTTTTTACTCTTGATGGCCATCCTTCAGACTAACCTCTCTGGAGGGAAACTTCTCTAGCTCTAATATCATACCTGTGCCGGTGGGTCATCTTGATGTTCTCAGGGCTCATGGGGCTGTGATGGGAGGCCAGAACATTTCCCCGTGGGGTGCTGGTGCCTGAACATGCAGGACTTAGCTTATCCAAACCTGGAAACTCCTGTTGAGAAATGAATGCTTATTAATAAAGAGTAAAGAATGGATAAATAAAGGCTAGGAGGAGTTAGCTGGTTTTTAAAAATGTAGAATACACTCGGGAGGCAGAGGCAGGCAGATCTTTGTGAGTTCAAGGCCAGCCTGGTCTACAGAGTGAGTTCCAGGACAGCTGAGGCTACACGGAGACCCTGTCTCGAAAAAAAAAAAAAAAAAAAAAAAAAAAAAAACCCCAAAAAACAAAAAAACAAAAACGTAAAATTAATGAAGAAAAAGAATTCCATGCTACACTTCTGGTTTCTTCTGGACAGTGACCCCTTCATGACTAAACACTCCCCCAAATATTCTAGAGTCTAGACCCAGAGGGCATGAGGCCCCAAGGTTAACTCTACTAAGAGAGACACATCTGGAATGGGCTGAAGTTGGTCTGAGCTCATAGGGCTGAGTTAACAGGCTTTCTTACTTTAGAATAAATAGAACAAGTGCTTGGATGGGGGCAAGGAACAGCTTATTATCAGCTGTCAGCAACTGAGAACCTTACATAAGGACTGGGCTTGGGTTTTACTAGATTTGCTAAATGGCCCAACTCTTAGTGACCTGAGTTAAGGTGCCTGTGACACAGTCTATGGGGAAACAGGAAACAAAGTCCCGATGTAAGCAATTGAAAAAAGCAGTGTTCTATTTTAGCATAATTAAATGCTTACTAAGTATATAGACTTCTTGGCAGAAACTTCTAATCTCAAACTCTCCTGGGTGAAAGCATACTGGTCTCTGTCTCTATTTGTGTTTCTGAGAAAACAAAACTAACTTCCCAGGTTTCCTTAAGTCCTTCACAGTCTGTGGCATAAGTTCTATGTCCACTGGGGATGTTTCTGAACTGTGCTGAGACTAGTAGCAGGTTTTCCATTTTCCTCTTCCAAAGCACTCATAGGACTGCTGTATAGTTCTCTAATGTACACAATAGGATCTTGATATGTATGAGTAAGGACCTTGTACTTTTTCGTGCAGTGATTGGCCTCCAGAGACGTGGCAGAAAAACTCCCCTGATGCCAAGCTGTAGCTTGCCTGGGCTAAAAGTTGGGATGGAAAGTCTGCAGAGAGCAGAGAACAGTCAAATGGCAGAAACCAGAGTTACAAGAGGTGATGGAATACTCATCAGATTTAGTGATGCTACTCAAGTTCTTTATCAATTGGCCACTTTCATTTTAAAGGGGAAACATTTGTTTTCTGCATGCTTTGTGCATTAGTTCCTGGGCCAAACCTCCTGTGGCAGGTGAAGAGGCAGGCCAGAGTTAGGTAGACTGCCTGGGCTTAGCCTAGCCTCAGAACTGCCTGATACTTTAAGAACGGCTTGCATGAAAATAATGGGTGCCAAAGGCTTTCTTAGGTGTGATCCTGGGTTATAAGACTTGGAGAAAAACCGAGATGGGGAGGAAGGGAGATAAAGGGAAAGGAAAAGAGGGAGGGAATGAAGTGGACAGATGGAGCAAGAAAGACAACAGAGAGGGAAAGAGAGGGCTGGTTCAGGTTGTGCTTTTATTTTTGGGCTCCTAGCAAGAAAAACATCTCCAAGATCTCTGCCTAAGAGCCATATAATTTAGCTCTTTTCTTCTGCACATGAAAATCTCTATATACTAGCACAGTGCCCTGAAAAATGTTCTGTGCCCTTGGATCTGACTCTTCCTCTGGGAGTAAGTGAACAATGAGAGGATACTAAACACACTATTACCCATGCCTCCCATCACTCTATGGCAGGTACCCTCCTACTTTTCCCTCCCTCCTACTTTTATTTGACTTGTGGCACAGGTCTAGAGGAAGTAGAATCCAGTTTGACTGGGCAGGTCTAGGATCAGCTTACATGGTACAAACTGGCTCTCATCATCTGGAATTGATCAATCAGCTTCTTATGCAGAGGCCGCATTTCTGGATGCACGAACTTCTCATGAACAGCTAGCCCAACTCCAAGGACATGGACCTACAAGGATGCCAAACAAGGCCTCTCTGTTAAGCAGGAAGCAGCCACTGAAAATTGAGTCATTTTGTAGTATGTGGTTTTTCCCACTGGTAGTGGACCTTCTAAGTCCTATAAGCCATACCTGCTTCTGCATTAGCTACAAGCCATACCTGCTCCTGCATTAGCTACAAGCCCTACCTGCTCCTGCATTAGCTACAAGCCCTACCTGCTCCTGCATTAGCTACAAGCCCTAGCTGCTCCTGCATTAGCTACAAGCCCTACCTGCTCCTGCATTAGCTACAAGCCCTACCTGCTCCTGCATTAGCTACAAGCCCTACCTGCTCCTGCATTAGCTACAAGCCCTAGCTGCTCCTGCATTAGCTACAAGGCTTACCTGCTCCTGCATTAGCTATAAGCCATACTTGCTCCTGCATTAGCTACAAGCCCTACCTGCTCCTGCATTAGCTACAAGCCATACCTGCTCCTGCATTAGCTCTTTGAGCTGAGCAATCTTCTCTGCATCTCCTGGGTGTTTGGTGATATAATCTTTATCAAAGAAGGCCTGTGAAAGGAAAGGTCACATAAGGAAGGCTCTTCCTAGGATTATTACTTAGATGGGGCCCCTAAAAGGCAGACAGATTGTTTCTTCATAGATACCTATTCTGGTACTTCCAGCATGGATTATCTGAATCTCTAGAAGTCAGTAATGCATACTTTCTGTGCCTTGGAAAGACTAGAAGTGGCCAAATTTCCTGAGGCTGGATGGTAGCTGTAGTCCCTTACAGAGCTTGGGTAGCCTGGGTAGGCTAAGCAGAGCTGGTGCCCTGAGCATGGGCACTAGCCTCTTAGCCAGCCTGTAATTTACTTTTCATGAAGGACTGGCCTTTAGGACTCCCCAGGAGGCCACTTAACTTCCATACTCAGAGGAGTTATCCATCTGTTAGAGATTAGGAGACAAAAATTAAGAAAAGCCTCACCAGAGAGCTGTGCAGACAAATAGGGAGTGGCTAAGAGCTTACAACTTTATCCCAGAACCATCCCAAACTAGCTTGTCCAGAAGAGGGCTGACTTGGAAGGTTTCCCAAAGGGGCTACGGTTTTGAGAAAAGGAATCCATTAACTGTGTTCTTAGCTAGGCTGCCTGTGTGGGTGTGGTTGAGGTCCCCAGCTCACCTCCTGGTAGCGTGCAATGCCTCCATTGACAGCTGCATCAATGACACCATTCAGGCACATGCTGAGCAGATTGATGTTACCATGCACCTGTTTGTGTTGATACTGGCTGATCAGAGCTCGTAGCTCCTGGTTCTTATTCTCAACTACCTGGATGGCATTCTCCAAAGGGCTCACCTCTACCTGTGGGCATACAACACAGAGTCCCCTGAGGAACAATGATAATCTCTCATCACGCCCCTGAGAACAGAGATCTCTAATTTGTGATGCTAATTCCCCTTCCTTGCTCCTGTGAACTTAGGACTTCCTGGGCCCTTCTGATTTATTAGGCACTTGGAAGTGCAGAACGCAGTGAAGAATAGTAGTTTGAAAGTCAGAGAGCTTTGGCTTCCAGGACTTCAAGAGATTTTTTTTCCCATTTATAAACTGAGAGTTTAAAAATACCTGCTACTTAGGAATGTTCTGTGGTCTAGATAACAGAAGATATCCAAAACTTGGCCTTGGGGGTGGGAGAGAGGAGAGGCCAGGTGGGTGGCCAACGTTCATTCTTTCTTCAGTCCTTAGAGAAAGCTCCCCAGAGACAGGGCTGAGGATGGCCATCACGTTTAGCTTTTCTTAGGTATATCTTACCAGTTCCCTCCTCTCCACCTCAAACCACCGAGAGATGCCAGGCAAGCTGTGGGTCAGTGTCAGTGTGGTGCGCTCGATCCACAGGCTCTGCAGGGAGGGCACAGACAATTGTAAGAAATTAGACAAGTTTTACCACACTGCCTGCCTGAGGGATTGAAGAGTGATGAGTTCCCAAGAAAATGGGGCTTAGCCCCAGACTTGCTGTAAGCAATGCCCTTGCTGCCCTGTATTTGTTCACCTTGAATTCATTCTCTTTGTCCTTGGGGCCTTTGTGGAAAGGCCTGTCGTACCGGAACTTCCTTACATTGTTGACTCGATAGAAACTCTTTACTCGATCAGGTACTCTATCCATTTGTAAAACATCCACATAATCTGGAATAGGCGTCACTGCATAGATCTGTAAGTCTGGGCATAAAGTGAAGGAGAAATCTAGATTTGGCAAAGTAAAACACCTGGGTGGTGGCCTCCTTATCTCCTTAATGGAGAGAAGTACACTGCAGCTCCTATTCCTTACTGGCAATGGTGGTAGAGGTAGCAGCACCCTAAAGTACAGATCAGACCTAAGCACAGTTAGACAAACCTCTTTCTTTGGCCCTTCCCTTTCCCTGCTCCAGGCAGTGAGTCTCATGAGCACTCAGCCAAGGTGAGATGGCAAGTGTTCTCTGACATCCCTTTAAGAGAGAAAGCAATCAGATGAATACACTATAGTAATAAGGGTCTAAGCCTACTCATAGTTGGTAAATGCTTTAAAAAATAGCCTTTCTGTTGTGTGTGTGTAGTATTGGGACTTAAAATCAGGGCTTTGGGCATGCTAGGCAAGTGTCTACCCTTTGGACTATATTATCTCCAGCCCCTTTTAAATTTTGACATAGGGTCTCACTAAATTACCCTGGCTAGGCAGGGTAATCTTAAATTTGTGATCTTTGTACATGCACCTCTCAAGCAGCTGGGGTTACAGGCCTGTTCCACTAGGCCCAGGCAAAAACCACCTTTTAATAAAATGTTGTCTGGAGCCTTTGTGGAAAGAACACAAATGGGAATCTGTTTGCCATCTCCTCTCTGGAGCACATTTGCCACATGGTTTGGCTGTCATTTAATCTCTAAGAAAGCTACATAAAGTGGGTAGTGAAGGATAAGGAGATGTTTTTTGATGGCACTGAAATTTCCAAGTGCCATGAAACCATAGACACTATCCATCTCCTCCTCTTTTCTGGTGATCTGCTCCAGGCAACTTAACAAAGATAAGGGACATTAGCTGCACAAGAAAGTGGATCAGTTGTAGCAAAGGCAGTAAACATGTGAGGGGAGCCTTGTTGGGACCAAATTACCCTGCCCAGTGATTGCCCCTGACTGCCTGTGCAGGTCCCAGAGATTTCAGAGTAGGGAATAAAATGCTGATAATAGCCAGCCTGAAAAATAGTCTCTGAAGCTCAGATTATGACTACTCATGAGGTCACCCATAGCTAACAGCATGTCACTACATCTTATGAGGACTGAGTGCCTTGTTAAGTGTGGGTTCACTCAGATTTAGGAAAACAGGTAACCTAAATAAAGGCAGCAAGCTAACCGCATGGTAAAAGAACAGCTGGCTGGGTTGGATTTACCTCCCAGGACCCCAGCCTTCCCCCTTCCACCAAATGTTAAAAGATACACTGAGCATCACACTGTAGGACGGCATCATCAGGATGGTTGGGGTGCTGCATGGCAACGGCCTGTGGGAACTCGCTGAGCATCCTCTGCTGGAAGGTCTCTAGCCTCTCGTAGTCATGGCCACGACACACATATTCTTTGTTCTGCCAAAAACATGAGAATACACTCTATGCCTTGCTTTACCCCACCATCTTTACTTACATGGGAGTTAGTAGTTACTTATCCTGTAAACGTATCCTAGGAACTTCCTCTGTACTAGGTCTAGTTAGTAGTTACTTATCCTGTAAACGTATCCTAGAAACTTCCTCTGTACTAGGTCTAGTTAGTAGTTACTTATCCTGTAAACGTACCCTAGAAACTTCCTCTGTACTAGGTCTAGTTAGTAGTTACTTATCCTGTAAACGTATCCTAGGAACTTCCTCTGTACTAGGTCTAGGGGTAGGCCTAAGGCATAGCACTTAGTCCCTATCCTAAGACAAATGACAGTTGAGAAGGGACAGATGATAATTAATTGTAATGTGGTATGGCAGTCTTGGGAATGGGGTACAGGTAGCAGGGAGCTTAAAAGAAAGATGGATACTTTACATGGGAAGAGAAGCAAGGTAGGGGACATAATTTTAGAAAAAAACATTTTGTAAGGTCCTGAAAGGCCCACTGAGGTATCTTGGTAGAGAAGACTGGGGATAAGCAATCTATATGCATAGTAATAACCTAAGCAACAGCCAAAGCAAGAAAAGACATATATGGAAAGAAGGCATTTGTAGGACTGGTAGGAGGGTGGCTGAAGAGAACAGCAGAAGTGTGCTAAGGAGTGACCACCATGGGTGCTGTGAAATGATTTTAAATAGAGTTGATCATGTGTGCCTAAAAATTGCCCAGTATCTATTCGTTATTTGTTGATTGCATTGATAAACTCTTTTGGTAGGAAATTTCTTTGTTGTATTCTATTAGCAGAAAAACCTCTCTCTCTCTCCCTCTCTCTCTCTCTCCCCCCTCTCTCTCTCCCTCTCTCTCTCTCCCTCTCTCTCTCTCTCTCTCTCTCCCTCTCTCTCTCTCCCTCTCTCTCTCCCTCTCTCTCCCTCTCTCTCTCTCTCTCTGTCTCTCTCTCTTTCTCTCCCTCTCTCTC